>CM053769.1:475128891-475164735 GCA_028658325.1 Potorous gilbertii | reverse complement strand
AAGGAAGGGCAATGGGAGGAGGGAGCAATTTGAAGTCAACACTCAGGGAGGGACAGGATCAAAAGAGAGAATAGCAACAATGGGGGCAGGATAGGATGGAGGGAAATATAGTTAGTCTTACACAACACGACTATTATGGAAGTCACTTGCAAAACTACACATATATGGCCTATATTGAATTGCCTGCCTTCCCAAAGGGAATGGGTGGGGAGGGAGGGATGGGGAGAAGTTGGGACTCAAAGTTTTAGGAATAACTGTTGAGTATTGTTCTTGACACTAGGAAATAAGAAATACAGGTAATGAAGAATAGAGAGTTATCTGGCCCTACCTGACAAAAGAGAACATGGGGACAAGAGAAGAGAGGGGTGAAAGAAGAGAAGGTAGATTGGGCATAGGGGAAATTAGAATGCTCAGTGTACTGGGGTGGGGAGGGGACAAATGGGGAGAAAATTTTGGAACCTAAAGTCTTGTGAAAAATATAAAAAGTTAAATTATTAATTTTATATTAAAAAATAAATAAATTTTTTAAAAAAAGAAAAAGTTTTTCTTGCATCTTTTATGAGAAATGGTTTGCCTCACTCCATTTCTTCCTTTCTGCTCCCAATGTATTCCTCTCTTATCCCTTAATATTTTTTTACATATCATCTCTTCCTATTCAACTCACCATGTGGCCACTATATGTGTGTGTGTGTGTGTGTGTGTGTGTGTGTGTGTGTGTGTGTGTGTGTGTGTGTAATCCCTCCACTTTAAAGAGTTACAAATATGATCTTTCCATGTAGGGATATAAACAGTTCAACAATTTAGTAAGTTACTTAGGATTTCTCTTCCCTGTTTATCTTTTCATGCTTCTCTTGATTCTTGTGTTTGAAAGTCAAATTTTCTATTCAGCTCTCGTCTTTTCATTAAGAATACTTGAAAGTCCTTTATTTCATTGAATAACCATTTTTCCCCCCCGCATTATTATACTCAGTTTTGCTGACTAGGTGAGTCTTAGTTTTCATACTAGTTCCTTTGACTTATGGAATATCACATTCTAAGCCCTTCAATCTCTTAATGTCGATTTTGCTGGTAGATCTATGTGTTATCCTGATTGTATGTCCACAATATTCAAATTGTTTCTTTCCAGCTACTTGCAATATTTTCTCCTTGGTCTGGAAACTCTGTAAATTGGCTACAATATTCCTAGGAGTTTTTCTTTTCTAATCTCTTTCTGGAGGTGATTGGTGGATTTTTTAAATATTTATTTTACCCTCTGATTCTTGAATATCAAGGCAATTTTCTTTGATACTTTCATGAAAGATGATGTCTAGGCTGTTTTCTTTGATCATGGCTTTCAGGTTGTCCCATAATTTTTAAACTGTCTCTCCTGGAACTGTTTTCCATGTCAGTTGTTTTTCCAGTGAGATATTTCACATTGTTCTCTATATTTTCAGTCTTTTTGGTTTTGTTTTGTAATTTCTTGGTTTCTCATATATTCATTAGCTTCCATGTACTCCCTTCTAATTTTTAATGAATTATTTCCTTCAGTGAGCTTTTGAATCTCCCTTTTCATTGGACTAGTTCTGCTTTTTAAAGTACTCTTCTCCACGTTGGCTTTGTAGACCTCTTTTGCCATTTGAATTAGTCTATTTTTAAGGGTATTGTTTTCTTCAGCCTTTTTTGGGTCTCCTTTAGCAAGCTGTTGACTTGCTTTTCATGATTTTCTTGAATTGCTCTCATTTCTCATCCCAGTTATTCCTCCACCTCTCTTATTTGATTTTCACAATACTTTTTGAGCTCTTCCATTACCTTAGACCATTGCATATTTATTTTGAAGGTTTTGGATGCAGAAGGTTTGACTTTTATGTGTTTCTCTGATGTTATCCTTTGTTCTTCCTCTTCCTGAAAGGATGGAAGAAAATACCTGTTCACCAAGAAATTAATGTTCTATAGTCTTATTTTTTTATATTTTTTGAGCAGTTTCACAGACAGTTACCTGACTTTTGACTCCTTTGTCAAAAGAACTGTATACTCTAGGGACCTGCATATTCTCTATTCCTTCATGGTGGCAAAATCAAGGAAGGGGAGTTCCTCTCTTGGCTTGAGCATTGGTGTGGGAGTAACCAAAAGTTTTTCTTCCCAGGATCTGTGAGTAGGTTTCCCTCTCCGCAACTGCATCCTTCTCCACCATGCCAGTGTTTCTCCTCAATGCAGGACTACCATTCACGACTGAGATTCAGATCAGCTGCCTGATTTCCTCAGGGTCTTTAGGTGGTCGGCTCCAAAAATGGATGCTGCTGCTGCAGTGGCTCCTTCTGATAGGGCCAGATTGCATTCCCTTTTCACCAAGATGAAAGAGCTTTCTTACTGTCCTTTGAAGCTATCTTTGGCATTTGTGGATTGAGCAATCTGAGAACTGCTGCTGGTGCCAGGGATTCCTCCCCCTGAGGCCTATGCTGGTCCTGTCCCTGCTGGTGCTGCACATCCAAGGCTGAGCTGTGCTCTGTTGTGCAATGGACCTTTCCTTTCAGCTTTCCAGGATGACAGACTGGAAATGTCTTTCATTCTGTCATTTTTTGGCTCCTGCTGCTCTAGAATTTGTTTAGAATCATTTTTTACAGATATTTTATGGGTTGTGGGGGAAGAGCTAGATTAAGTACGCCTTTCTAGTCTGCCATCTTGGCCCCACCCCCAATTCATTTGAGTCTTAAAGCAAAAAAAAAAAGTAACAGTGAATGTAGCATCCGTAGAAGGGGACTTTGAAAGAGATGCTGCCTATAAATTATCTCATTGGATGTTCTCTTGACTGCAGTACCATAACTCAATATTTATTCTTGTCTTTTAATAATATGTAGAATAAAGTTATTAAATTTCATTCTAAATTAGAAGTAGTATTGCTCAGAGGATCAAGTCCTGGCTGGGTGCTTGAATTTGAGCAAGTTTCTTAAACTCTGAATCATTTAGAACAGTGTTTCTCAGACTTTTTAGTCTCAGTATGCCTTTAACCTCTTAAAATTGAAAGAGAATTTTAATGTGGTTTATATCCATTTATATTTCTATATTAAATGAAAAAAATAATTATGTAAAAAGTCTTGGGGACTCCCAAGGTTCTCTGAACCATGCTATCAAAACCTATTCCTCTCACCAATTCCCTAAGACTTCAAGTTTCAGAGAAAGTGAAAATTTGCTTTGGCAGATTCCTTTCCTTGCCCCCCTCTCAGTTCCCACTTCCACTGAAATCACAGGTCTAGTTTCCATCTTTATTCAAATTGTAAATTAGTGACTTTCCTTTTGTGACACTAGTGACTTTATCAACTCCCATGAGTTTAAGCATAATTTTTACGCTGATTGCTTCCAGATCTGGATTTGCAGCTATAGAGTCTATTCAGAGCTGTAGTCCAACACAGTCTACTGACTGATAGACATTTGAAACTGTGACAGCTCAAATTCAACCTGTGCATTTTAGAAGACAATGCCTGTAATGGCAATTTAAATGGAAAATCTTTCATATTTATGAATAGGCCCATGTAACCTGCCTAGGTCACATGGAGCCTGTGTTGGGAGGTGTTTGCTAAATGGATGGAAAAAGAAGAGGCAGAGCTAGAGCAGAGTTGAGAGGATGTTAGTCTTGAGAGCAGAGAGAGCTAGGAAGGATGTAGGAAAATATGCATCTGGCTAGCATGAGTGATTTTGATGTTGTTTAAGATAGCCTGGTTGTGATTTGGATTTGGTGTGTAAGAAGTCTAGCAGGAGGAAGGTTTGGGGATGGTATTGTCCTCTGCAGTGATACTGTGTACATAATTTGCAGCTGTAATGGATTCAGTTCTGAATAAATGTTTTGGTTCTGCCTTCCAGAGTTTGTTGTGTTTCATGATTCTGAATCGGGCAGCAATATTCATGGCTACTGTGGATGCTGTAAAGATTGCATTGGTGCTACAGTGCTTTCCTTCCAAGACCTATCCTTCTTCCAAAATTCCTCATTACTCTAAAGGGTTCTACCATCCTTCCTGTCTCTGAGGCTTGCAACCTCCTTTGAATGCTGACTCCTCATATGCACTGGTCTTACCTATCTGATTACTTGACAAACTGTATGATGTTTTTCTTCCTCAAAACTGCTTGACTCCATCCCATTCTCAGATACATCATCCCATAGTCATACTCATCCCAGCTCAGATACAAGCCACACTAATTCAGTCCCTCATGATTTCTGACCTATATTATTGCAATAGTCTCCTCATTGGTCACCCTTCTTTGAGTCTCCAATGCATTCTTCACAAGCTGTCGAAACAGATTTTCTTAATACATGTCTGGTTCTACGTCTTCCCAACTCAGTGAACTCCAGTGGCTTACTATCATATCTTGAAGAAATGTACACTCTTCTATTTGACATTTACAGCTTTCCAAATTGTGCCTCCAGTTTACCTTTCTAAACTTATTGTACATTATATTCTTTCTTGAACACTGTATCAAACTGGCCTTCTGCTCCTCATAGATGACAGTCTAACTCATGGCTCCTTATCTTTGTCACTGTCTTTCTTTGTTTCCCCAGTGCTTCGCACAATTCCTGGCACAGAGTAAGTCCTTAATTAATGATTATTCACTGAATAGCTATTTCACATACATCAAGTAATCTTTTTTATCTCTCAGAGTCTCAAGTTTATTTCAATAATCAGCTCAATAGCTATCTTTACATCAAATATTTCTTAAAATCTCCCTGTTACTTGTGCCTTCTCTTCTGCTGAAAATAAAGTATGTGGGTGTGGAGAGAGAGAGAGAGAGAGAGAGAGAGAGAGAGAGAGAGAGAGGGAGAGGGAGAGGGAGAGGGAGAGGGAGAGGGAGAGGGAGAGGGAGGGAGAGGGAGAGGGAGAGAGAGAGAGGGAGAGAGAGAGAGAGAGAGAGAGAGAGAGAGAGAGAATGAATCACCACAAAATAGAATTAAATCTCAGTGAGGGCAGAAACTGTTTTATGTTTCTCTTTGTCTCATCAACACTGCTGAACATGATGCCACAGTAATGTTTTAATGAATGTGTGAGTTACAGCTGTACATAGGCTGTACATAGATGATAGATAGACATTTTTCCCTTCTCAACCTATCCATGTCCCAGAGCCAAGGTTTGAATAAGGTCCTTTAACATGAAATCCAATAGTATGGCCAGATAAAGGCTAATATCATTCCCTTCTCATTTCCAAATAAGTCTTTCTCTACTATAGACTTTGTCTATGAAGCTCAAATCAAATTCTGAATATAATTCCAAAACTTAGGGCTGGTCTTAGAAAAGGACATAAAGATTAATGATATTCTGGAGATGGTAGAGGCAAACTATTTTGAAAAATAGAATCATTTGTTGAGAACTTGAAGGGTGCTCAGAGACCATTCAGTTCTACCCCTTTATTTTATGGATGAGAAATATGAGGTCCAGAAATGGGAAGTAACTTTCTCAAGGTCATAGAGGTAAAAAAAGAGAGGCAGGATTTGAAGACAACACTTCATAGTCTCAATTCAGTGTTCTTTTCATTGCATTATTCTGCTTTTTCTCATTCCCTGGTCAAAATATTTGATTAAGAAAATGAATTGAAGTTTATCCATTGGAACTCAGCCATAATGAGAAGTGAACTGGATCTTTCTCTGCTGAAATATAATATTTTCTAACTAAGACCAAAGTAACTCAAGGCCAGTATGGCGAATTCCAGTTAAATAAGAATGTAGATAATACTTTTATTAGGAAAAACTGCTAACATTCACCTAATCCAACCCATTTGCCTATGGGAGGGTAAACTATGACCAAGAGACAGGGAATGTCTTGCTTAAGGTATCACAGCAATATAATGCAAAGCTAATAGTCTCGTTTTTTATTAACACTTAATGAGTGCTTAGGAAAAGAGTTGTTGACACATAATGTATGCTAGGCCCTAATCTAAGCATTGGAGAATGAATTCCAAAAAAATTATACATATATATGTATATATATATATATATATATATATATTAAAAAAAAGACCTTTCCTTGAAAGAGCTTACAAGTTGATGGGGAAAGAAAATGCATAAAAAGAAACTGGAAAATGGGAGTTTGCGGGAGTTACCTGCATGGGAATTCCAATATCGAGGAACAGAGTAAAGAAGAAAATGAAGGCGAGCCTGGACCGATCCACAATATTAAGGCTTCTGCAGGATCTCAAAAATATGGACATATTTTCACTTAATGAATTTGATCCTGTTTTTACTGGAAACAATGAATTATTACTTGTTATCCAACCCTGAGGAATATGCACCAAAATGGTTCCTAAAATCTTTCCATAACATTCAAGAATAGGATATCTGAAGTGTTTCATTGCAACCGAGTATTGCATGGATATTGAGAGGGACAGTTGGCTTACTGTTCCAATCAGTTCAAAACAAGGGAATGAGTACATTTATTTCTTTTCCCAAATGTTCCAACATATTGCAAAATTTGAAGGCATATGGTGTTTAAAATTGATTATGCAGCATAAGATGTTACACACATAATATTAATTGTATTTCTGAAAGAACTGATTAATAAATGGATTCCTATTTTATTAGGGAAGGTGGTCCTTATTTGGACCACAAAGTTATAAACCAAAGACAACTCGATCAATATAATCATGTTGCCCTGTATGCATTCTCTTTTATTTGATGTGAAAACTGTATATTTAAGTTAATTGTCTTCCTAACAAAACCACTGATTGGGGTTAACATCATCATTCTCACTTTGATGGTGAGAAAACCAAAACAACGATGAATACGAAAGCTAAGCCACAGTTAGTGATCTTCAAAAGATTACAGGACCATGGCATTAGGATAGAAAAGGGGACAAGATTGATCCAAATTTCAAAAAAGAAATAGTAAAATGAGTTCCTCAATCCATAGGCTATTGAGATGGATTTCAAATGCTGGTGAAGTTCTATGATTAATTATGTAAAAGATGGTTAGCGTACATCTAGAAAAGGAAGTGCCAATAACAGAGCCAGAATAGCTTTATCAAAAACAGGTTAGTATAATAATAAGAGTAATTACATGATTTATAAATGGTCGAAAGACATGAAGAGACAGTTTTCAGACAAAGAAATCAAATCTGTCTATAGTCATATGAAAAAAAAGAACATTCCACATCACTGTTGATTAGAGAAAAAAAACAAATTAAAACAACTCTGAGGTGTTACTTCACACTTACCAGATTAGAAATACAAATGTTGGAGGAGATGGGGGAAATGTGCACTAATGCACTGTTAGGAGAATTGTGAGTTGATCTAATCACTCAGGAAAACAATTTGAAATTATGCTAAAAGGGTTAAAAACCCATACACATCCATTAACCACACATTACCAATACTTGGTTTATACCCAAAAGCAATCAAAGAAAAATGAAACGAGTCTATATGTACAGAATTATTTACAGCAGTTTTTTTTTTTTGTGTGTGTGCTGGCAAAGAACCGAAAATTGAGAAGATTGTCAGCAATTGCGGAATAGCTGAAAAAGTTGTTGTATATAATCATTGTGATTCGATATAAGAAATACTGAGCAGAATGCTTTCAAAACAACCTAGAAGGACTAAAATGAACTGACGATTCTAAGTGAAGTGAGCAGAATCAGGAGAACATTATACACAGTAATAGAAATGTTGTACAATGTTCAACTATGAATGATTTATCTACTCCCAGCAATACAATAAGACAATTCTGAAGTTATTGTGAAAAATGCTACCCAATTCCAGAGAAATAACTGATAAAATCTGAATATAGATTGAACGATTAAAAGATCTGTATATTATTCTTTCTCTTTTTGGTTTGCATTTCCTTTTGCAACATGATTGATATGGAGATGTTTTACATGATTCACCTTATCAAATTGCTTGTCTTCTCAATAAGGAGGGAGGTGACCAAGGGAGGGACAGAGTTTGAAACAAACAAAAAAAACTACACACACATATACACACATACATGCACACAATATACATATATATGCATACACACATATGTGTATATACACATACAAATATACACTTGTCTATATGTGTATAACATAATATATAATTTTATTATATTTACTATAATATAATAATAAATAATATAACAAATTATGTAATAAATGACACATTTTATTATAAATTATATATAAATATATAATGTAATAGTGCAATTCATATGTAATATAAGATTTTAACATATAATTGAGAAAATGAAGTAAAATAAAAGGATAGGCAAACTTACCTCACTTTGTTTATTGACAGACTCTATAAACTGAAATGTCATGAGTACATTACAGATTCAGTTTTCCTATTTATCAAAAAAATTGAAAAAAATATCATGTTTTTGTGATCTAGGCAGGAAAACAGAAGGAAAAATAATTAATTGTTTTCGGGATTGTTTCAATGTTGATATCTGATGAATAGCTATTAATGATTCACATTCCACTTGGAGAAATGTCTTCAGTAGAGTGCTTCAGGGATCTATTGTTACTTTTTACAACTATCATGAATTTTGTTTCAGGCATTTATGATGTACTTCTCAAATTTACAAATGACAAAAAGTCTCAGGAAATTAATAGATTGATAACTGATCACATCTTGATATCAACATATCTAAATAGGGTAAAAGTCGAGCCGAAGCAAGAAAATAAATTCAAATTTCATTTGTGTACTATTTGGAGCATAATAGATTGCAAAAGCAGTATGAGTCAATAACATGGCAACCAAAGAAATACTCTGAAAACTCGGGATGTACTAAGAAAGGCATATTCTACTGATCAAGGAAGGTCATAGAATTTTTCTTTTCTGCCCTGATCAAACCACATATAAAGTAAAATGTTTAATTTGGGGTACCGTATTTTAGGAAGGAAATTGATATACTAAAGACCATTCAAAGAAGACTATGTTAACGTTGATATAATGACATATGAAGAAACTGATTCTAAGAATATCAGTCAGTAAACATTTGTTAAGTGCCTACTAAGGGCCAACCACTAAGTTAAGTGTTGGGAGTTACAAAAAAGAGACAAAAGGCAGCCTCTACCGTCAGGAGTTTACAATCCAAAGAGGGAAGCAACATGCAAACAAATATACACAAAACTATATACAGGATACAGGAAATAATAAACAGAAGGAAGGCAATGAAATTAATAAGAGTTGGGGAAGAATTTCTGTAGAAGGAAAGGTTTTAGTTGGGTCTTAACAAGTCAGAAAAGTCAGTATGTGAAGTTGACAGAGCATTTCAGGCATGGAAGACAGTTAGAAAAAAATGCCTGGAGCCAAGAGACAGAGTGTCTTGTTCGGGGAACAACCAAGAAACTGATACCTTTAGATATAAAAGTAAATTTTGTAGAGCAAGGTATAAGAAAAATCAGAAAGCACAAGAGGACTAGATCATGAAGAACATTTAAGCACAAACTAAGCCTTTTGTATTTGATCCTGGAACAAGAGGAACCACTTGAGTTTATTGAATAATATTGTGAATAAAAGCCCCAAGACACAGTTTCCAGATAGTTAATATTAAATTTATTAATTAGGCTAGCTAATATTCAATGAATTGATGGTCAGTGGTTTCTCACTGTAACCAAAGATACCAAAGAAGACTGAAATGCCTTCAAACAGTTGTTTACCTTCTGACAGGTAACTCACCTGTTAAATTAAACTCAGCCTTGTTTGTTGGACATTTAATGAGGAGATAGGGTCAAAGTCTTTAGTTCCTTCTGCTGAAGAACATTCTGCTTGACATAGAACAAGTCGTCTAATATCTCTGGGGCATATTTTCTTCATCTGCAGAATTAGAGATTTTGACTTAGCTATCTCTAGGACCTCATCCATAATGGTCTATCATAAATCCAAGTTATCTGTTATTGTTCATTTTCTTAATCATAGCTTTTGTTTTAGTATCAAACAAATAGAGTGCGAAGTGATAATTGTCAGATAAATTCCCCCTGGTGTGCTAAAAATTAGAGTACTGGACAAACTTGAAGTTGGTGCCCAGTGAGAGGCTGTCAAAGATCACCCTTGTTGAGTTTGGAGAAGGCTCATTAATCAAAGTGCAGCCAACAATTCATAACTATGCTGCCTGAAATTATTAAAAGAAAGAATTTAAATTGGTGATTAGAGGATAATCTGCCATCAGGAAGGCCAATGTTCAAGCCCTGCCTCTGAATTGAACAACCATGAGTAAGTATCTTGTAACTCTCTCACATTTGGCTCAATGGATTACTCAGACCCTAAGGACTTAAGCAAAGCATGTATGTGACACAATGACTTAAGCCTGGAAGACCTGAATTCAAATTTGTCCTCAAACACTAGCTGTGTGGCTCTAGGAAAGGTACTTAATCTTTTGCTGCCCTGGTTTTTCCATTTGTAAAATGGACAGCACCTACCTCTTTTTTGTTGTCATTATATAAAGAATATTTTAAAGGCATTTTGAAAACTCTAAGTGCCATATAAATGCTAGCTAATTTATTAAAATCATGTCAGTATGCTCAAATTGAAGCAGTTCTCAAGGTAATAAGCATTTATTAAGGATTTATGGTGTCCCGGGCACTTTTCTAAGTTCTTAAAAAGTAGTCAAATAAGAAAACAAATCCAAATCATTGGCAAAAATATTGAAGGCTATTGGTGAGTTGGTTCACTGAGGTCTAATGAACTCCTTGTCAAAGATCTAAAATATTATCTTTATCCTATTTTTGCCCAAAGACCCCACAGTTAGGTCCAAAATCAACCCATCTGAAGGCAAAGTTAACCCAGTGTGCGCTAGACTTGTTCCCCTTATATTACTGCTTGCAATAATATAAGCACATAGGCCAAACCAGGTTGAAGGTAACCAAGGGTCCTCAAACCCATTGGTGAATTAGGGGGGAGTCTACCCCAAGCATATGAAGACTTTCTCTGATGAAATGGATGGATGAGAATAATTTGTTCCAATGGCATGGAAACAGATGAAGCAGACCAAGTGGATCTCTTAGAGCTTGGTTAGACATTGAAGACACCAAGGTCATCCACTGCATCTTGAGCCATCACCAGTTTTATTGACCATGTCCTGCCACTTAACTATGATGATTCTGGAGGATAGTGTAAGGATGACAACTTTGCACAACTCTGCCTCACTTAAAACCTGTTTACTCATGAGTCAAAAGACATCACCCATAACATTTTACTATTATGCCTCAAAGTCCTGAGGCAACAAGCAAGTGATAAAGCAGCAGTTGCAGATACACTGGGAACTGTAGTCACAACCCTAAACACAAGCAGCCCAGGCAATAGGGTCGTTTCTCACTGGAAGCAGCAGTGGGACTCTGTAGCCCCCTGGGTGTCTGAGTAGCCTTTTAAGGATCACACTGTTCTTTGTCAAAGATCTAAAAATTACCTTTATCCTATTTTTGCCCCAAAACCCCACACCTAGGTCCAAAATCAATCTGCCTGAAAGCAAAGTTAAGCCAACGTGTCAGGAAGGGGGCTAGAAAAGGTGCCCTAAACTGTCTGTTTACCTAACCATGGCCTGATTACCGCAGCAGGGGGCATTGCACTCTGTGGTCAAGACACAAAAAAATGTACAAAAGCATCTGCAAAGATGATTCCACTCACCATTGGCACATGGAACAAACACATACTAATAGACAAAATCCAGTAGATCTGAAAGAAAAACTACTCTTGTTGCAAGAAAACTGAACAGGTATTACATTCAAATAACGCCCCTAAGTAAAACAAGGTTGGCAAATGAAGGCTTACTTACTGAAGTTGGAGTTGGATACACATTTTTTCTGGAGTGGGTGCAGTGAAGGGGAGCACTGTGAACCTGGTATGGGTTTTGCAATCAAAACTAATCTAGTCAGCAAGCTGGTATGCCTGTCAAAAGGAGTGAATTACAGGTTCATGACAATGAAATTGCCACTCAGAAAAACGCCATGCTGCCATCATCATTGAGAACACTTTGGAAGTGCCTATACTCCCAGCTTGAAAAACCCTGATGAAGTTGAAGAAAAATTTTATGAAGATCTAGAGACCCTTATCATCAATGGACCAAAAGAGGATGAGCTTATAATTCTGGTTAACTTTAATGTGAGAGTAAGTTCAGACCACCACACTTGCAGGGAGGCTTAGGGAGGAATGAAGTTGGAAACAGCCACAGCAATGATCATTTACTGCTGAAGACTTGTGAATCACATGATGTTCTTATATTAATACTGTTTTCCATTTACCTAAATGCAATAAAACTTCATGGATGTACCCTCACAGCAAACATTAGCATCTAATATATCTTATGATTGTAAGGAGAAGAGACAGACAAGATGTGAGAGTAACAAATTCAATATATGTTGCAGAATGCTGGACTGATCAGACCTATCCTTTCCAAGTTAAATATTCACATTCATCAAAAGTGATGCCCTCTATGCAAAATGACTACCACAAGAATTAATGTCAACAAATTAGGATGCTTCTCTGAGTATGAACAGTTTGTTTCTCACTTGGAAGGAAAGTTGAGCCAACACATAGTTGGCAACAGTGAATTAGAAAATAAGTGGGCAATTTTCAGAGATTTGGTAGACAACACTTCATTTGCTCATCTGGGTCAGAAGACTCACAAACACCAAGACTGGTTTGATAAAAATGATGGGGAAATTCAGAAGTTGCTAAACAAAAAACATGAACTCCACAGGCTATACCAGGATAGTTCATTCACCTCTAAGAAAACAGCATTTAATTCCATCAAAAGCAGAGTACAAACAAAATTTAGAGACATGCAGGATCCCTGGCTCAGCTAGAAGGCAGATGAAATTCAGGTTTTCGCTGACAGTAAGAATCCAAAGAACTTTTATGATTCCCTGAAAGCTATTCATGGACCAAAAACCTATGATGTATCAAAACTACTCAGTGTTGATGGAGCCACCCTAATTAGTGATAAGGACATGATCCTAGAGAGATGGGCTGAACACTTCCATAGTGTTCTCAACAGATCATCATGAATCAAAGCTGAGACTACTGACCTTTCAACTCAGTTTGAAGTCAATCTCTCCTTATCTGAACTTCCAACTGAAGAAGAGTTTTGAGGGTAATTAGGCTCCTTTCATGTGGCAAAGCACTTGGTACTGATTCTATTCCAGCTGAGATTTAAAAGGTATGGGAACCATTGCTCATACAAAAGCTGACCAGAATTTTCCAGATTGTATGGCAAGAAGACACTATCCCTCAGGATTTCAAGGATGCCTCCATTGTCCATCTTTATGAAGGTAAAGGGAATAGATTGCCCAGGGGCAATCGCAAGGGGCTCTCTCTCTCTCTTAGTTATTGATGGCAAAATTCTTGGTAGAGTCCTCCTTAATAGGCTGATCCTTTACCTGGAAAATGTTTATACACCTGAGAGTCAGTATGGCTTCAGAAAGGGCTGAGGAACAGTTGATATGGTGTTTGCTGCCCAAAATCTCCAAGAGAAATACCAGGGGTAGAGGAGAGATCTGAAAACAACGTTTGTAGATCTGACCAAGATCTTTGACACTGTTAATCGTGAGGGTTTATGGAAAATTATGTCAAAATTTGGTTGCCTGGAGAAATTCATCAGTGTTGTCCATCAATTTCATGATGGCATGTTTGCCCAGGTTCTGGATAGTGGACAATGTTCTTGTGCCTTCCCAGTTGCCAATGCAATGAAACAGGTTTGTGTGCTTGCTCCCATGACATTTAGCATAGTGTTTTCAGCCATGTTGTTAAATGATTTCAATGATGATGAACAGGGCATCAAGGTCAACTGCTGTTCTAATAGTAAGTTCTTCAATTTGAAAAGGCCACAAGCAAAGATCAAAATGGAGGGAGTGTTGGTACATGATTTTCTTTTTGCAGATGATTGTGCACTCAATGCAGACTCTGAAACTGAGATGCAACAAAGTATGGACTAATTCTTTGTTGCCTGTGCTAATTTTGACCTAATAATTAACACCAAGGAAACACAGGTGCCCTATCAGCCACCACTACACCCTCCATACATGGAACCATCAATTACAACAAATGGAGTTTTGAAGCCTGTGGATAAGTTCACTTACTTTGGTAGTCTACTTTTCAGGGTTATATACATTTAAAAAGAGTTTGATGCATGCATTGCCAGAGCCAGCCCAGTGTTTGGGAGGCTCCAAAAAAAGTTTGGGAGAGAAGAGGTATTATACTTACTACCAAACTGAAGGTCTACAGAGTCATTGTGCTGACCTTATTGTTGTCTGCCTATGAAACATGGACAGTGTACCAGCCCCATACTAGGAATGTGAATTGCTTCTATCTGCACTCCCTTAGGAAGATTCTGATGATCACCTGGCATGATAAGATACCAAACACTGAGGTTTTTGCTCAAACTGAACTGCCAAGCATGCAAGCTATGCTTCAGAAAGTGCAATTCTGATGGGTTGCTCATATTGTTCGAATGCAAAATGTACACTTGCCAAAAAGACTATTTTAAGGAGAACTCACATGAGACAGATGATCACTTGGTGGTCAGAAGAAGTGACACAAGGACACTCTCAAAATCTCTCTCAAGATCTTTGGATTTTATTGTGCAACAATTGAGACACTGGCACAGGACCATTCAGCATGGCATACCCAAATCAGAAAAGGTACTCTATGAAGAAAGCAGAATTTAGACAGTACAAATTAAACATAGGGTGTACACATTTGTAATATGCAGCTCAAATGTTCACGGGGCTGTCTGTGCCCAATCTCTAGCAGAGCATTGTGAGCTTGTATTGGTTTGAACAGCAGCACTGAAACTTTCACTTCATATGTTGATGTCATTTTTGTCCCCTTTAAGAATGAAGGGCAACAGCCTGCCCGCCACAAGCTGGTATTATGTGAGTCCTGCACACTGGACTCAATGCCCTAAGCAACTCTCTAAGATCATTTATCATAGAAGAATCTATTCCCTAAATCTTCTTCTGTAAATCACCCCCACCTTCTCTTCCACCATAATCTGTACTATCTGCTTCACTCCTCCCTATGCTTGGAGAGATGGGAATCATCATCTCTATTTGTTTCTGGTAAAACCTTTTCACAGGTCCAATCTCTGGCTTCTATGGACCTCTGGACCTTATTGGCCACTCTGTCCTTTTAAAATATTTATATTCTTATCACTTGGAACAGTTCTTGGCATATAGTAAGCACTAAATAAATTATTTTTTAATGTATTTACATGCAGTAGGTAAGTCAGACAATCTGTACAGCAAATAAGTCAGTCCTCTTTGAAGCGAGTTTCCAGATAAGGAGTTTCTGACAATGATAAAGTCCAAGACATAGATTCCAGTATTTAAGAAAATAAATAATAAAACATAAAACTTCTTGAAAACATCTATGAAGACATGGAGTGGTCATAATCTGTTTCTTTGAAGGATATAGCCACATGATGAAATCACAACTCATTTGTAAGATTAAGTATTTTACTGTATTTTAGTCACTTTTAAATTGGAAATTTTTTTGTTAAATAAATGGTAATTTCCCTATTAGGCAGGAAGTTTAATTAAGCATAATGTCCATTTCATGTCCATTTCACCCTTTATGGATGAGTGAATTCATTTTAACATCTGTTTGATTTGACAGAATGTCTCTGGAAATGCAATTATTTTTATTAAGCCCAGTACCATCTTCTGAATAGAATTGATCAAATCAAATTACCCCTCCCATTAAAGTATAAGCTCCATGAGAAGAACACTTTATTTTTGTATCCTCAGTGGGTAACATCGAGTTTAACACTATGGATAACAGAAGTATAAACAGAGGAAAAATAGGATGGAGGGAAGCATGCAATAATCATAACCATGAACAAAATGTATAGAAAGTTTTGCTGATAAAGTTCTCACTTCCACAATATATAACAAAGACAAACTTATAAGAATACAAGTCATTCCCTGATTGATAAAAAGAATATGGATAGGCAGTTTTCAAATGAAGAAATTGAAATATCTACTGGCATACGAAAATATGCTCTAAATAATTAATGATTAGAGAAATGCAAATTAAAATAACTCTCACGCCTATCAGGTTGATCAATGTGACAGAAAAGGAAAATGACAAATATTGGTGGGAATGTGGGAAAATTGAAGCACTAATGTACTGTTGGATAGAATGCTGTACAGAGCAAACCATTCTGGAGAGAAATTTGGAGTGATGCAAAAAGCACTCCAAAACTGTGCATACTCTTTGACCCACCAACAACACTACTTGATCTATACCTCAATGAGATAAAACAAAACAAAACAAAAACAAAAACAAAAGAACATATGTATACAAAAATATTTATAGCAACTTTTTTGTGGTGGCAAAGATTTAGAAATTGAGGGGATAACTGTCATTTGGGGAATTGTTTAAATAGTTGTGATGAAATACTTTTGTGCTATAACAAATGATGATCACGATGCTCTCAGAAAAAAACTTGTTAAGACTTACATGAACTGATGCAAAGCAAAGTGAGAATATTGCCCACAGTAATGGAAATATTGTACAGCGATCAGCTATTCTTAATAATACAAGATCCAAAACAATTCCAAATGACTTATGATGAAAAATTGCATCCACTTCCAGAAAAAGAAAGATTGCTTTCTTTACTGTTCTTATTTTGTTTCTATGTTTTGGTACTATGTATACTTGGCAACATGATCAATATAGAGATATGTTTTGCATGACTGCATGTACACAACCTCTATCAAATTTCTTGTCTTTTCAATCAAGGGAAAAGGGACTGAGGGAGTGATAGAATGTGAAACTCAAAATAGAAAACATACTAAAACCAATCTTTACATGTAACTGAAAGTATAAAAGACAAAAAAAGAAGCATATTTTCATTGACACAGTCAAGAACTTCTACCATGTTCCCTAAGGACGCTTCAGTATAGAACATAGATGTAGGAACTCATAATCTTGTGTTTTCATTAATAGGGAGATTAAGTTTCATCTTATTTCATTGGTAGAAGTTAATTTCAATGAGCAATATATAATGCGAAAACAATGAGTAGCTTCTATAAAGTTAGCTTTCTAGACTGAAAAAAAATATTTTGTATTGTTTTACCCATATCCAAATTCAATTTTATACATATTCTAAAATGCAAATATTTGAGGATATCGGTAAACATTATCCAGGACATTTGTATGACTATTAGTATATTCATTTAAATTTACTTCAATAAGGATTTTTTAAAAATGTTTCTTATGGTTGCAAATTATAATGGATAGAGAATAAACTGAACCAGGAAGATTTGAGTTGATTTTTTAACTCTGACACATATTGGTTGTATGGCTCTATGGAAAATAGCTAATTCTCCATGCTACAGTATAGAAAATTTCCCAAAGTTGTAAATTGCTGAAAAGTTGAAGGTGGATGGAGTTCCTCATGGGAAGATTCCCTACCCTGATTAAACCATAGGTCCTGGAGGAGGCAGGAGGGGATATGTAATTGTAAGGCCAACATTAGTAACTGGAAAAAAATCACACACAGTATGCTGAAAGAGGTGGATCTTTAACTAAAGCTTAGAGGAAGCAAAGGATTTTAACTGGCAGTGGAGAGTAGACAAACCATTTCAGGAATGAAGGCCAAGCTGTGTAAAAGCAAGAGAGAGATGGGATGCCTTTCAGAGGAATGAGAAAATAGAGTAGCAGAGCTAGGACCCAGATGGGGACAAATGCAAAATTAAGCTAGACAGATTCAGTGGGAGAAGTCACAGAAGCATATACAATAAATAGAGTGATGCTTTGAAAACACCTTTCCCCCTAATTATGGAGAAACTCTTAGAGAAACTACCCTCTCTAGAGATGAAAATAATTTACTTCTATCAGTCAAAGTTGTAAAATACACTTGAGGACACATATCAGACAAACAAGACAAGACCATGTGTCACAGATACCAGATGGTTGGAGAATTTCCATAAACATTAAGGATTTTGAAAAGAGTTTATTTCAAATCCTGACAGCATTCATGAACTCATCAGTTCAGAAATATGTACATCTTTCTTTAAACATACACTTTGCCTCTGATGCAGTGTAGCAGTGTCAGGCACCATAAGGTATAAATATCAGTTATTATAAACCACCTTTTGTCATGCTGTGTGTGATTGCATGTGTGAATGTATATGTGCATGTGTCTGTTGAATTAATGATAGGAAGTCAAACAGCTTGTATTACATTCCTTTTCCTAGTAGTGCCTGATATCATGTGCCAGACACTATGCTAAATAACATTGAACATAAAGAAAGACATTCTCAAAGAACTCAGAGTTTGTTGGAAGGCCCATGCCTACAAAAAACCATGAATTAATAATCTATAGATGGAGTAATTAAAGATAATCAACAGGGAAGGGATTTGAGAATTTGGTGGAATCAGCAAAGTCTTCTCATGGAAGATGGATTCTTATCTAGGAAAAGGAAGAAAAGTAGAGAATGCAGAAACCAGGAAGTGATGAGGAGGGAGAATGCTGCAAAGCATGGAAAAAATGAAAATCAAAAAGTCTGGAGTCTCAGTTAGGAGAAGGAGCATCTTGTGTGAGCAATAACAAGGAAGATAAAGAAACGGAGTAAGGATGAAATCAGACATGAAGAGGAAGATTTTTCCAGCATGGAAAGCAGTCAATGAAATTTTGTGGCATGTGAGTCAGGAGATACAGTGCCTTGTATCCTAAAGTTGATAGGAGTCACTGGATTTTATTGAATACTGGGTTATATGTTCAGTTTTGTGCTTTAAAAAAGATTAATTGGCCAGCCAACTGAGAATGGACTAGAGTACACAGAGTTTTGGGTTTTTTTTGGAGCATTCAGGGTTGAATGACTTGCCTAGGGTTACACAGCTAGTAAGAGTATGAGACTGGATTTAAACTCAAGTCCTGACTCTAGAGCTGGTGCTACCTAAGTGGTCCAGCAGGGAGAGGTTTTCAACAAGGGGATCAATCAACAGGCTATTGTTATACCCCATGTGTGACATGATGAATGTCTATATGATGATGGTGGCAATGTCAGAGGAGTAAAGAGATATGTGTAAAAGATGTTGAAAAAGGAAAAGTACTAGGTCTTCACAAAAGATTGGATATGCAAGGTAAGGCAACATTCGGATACAAGGATGACATCCAGCTGTGGGCTTGGATGACTAGAAGAATTGTGGAACCCTTAACTGTATTGATATACCCAGGTAGCTTGTGTGATTCTGGAGATCATTTAAAGTCTCTCAGCTTTGGTTTTCCCATCTGTGAAACAGGGATTATAATAGTACCAGCCTCTGAGAGTGGTGATGATTAAACGGGATAAAATTTAAAATGCTTCACACACATTTAGGCACAAAGATTGGGACTATTTATTTGGCACTGGAACGTCCAAGAAAAATAAACTCCCATTATCAATGCAGTCTTGTAGCTTCTTTTCAACTTACAGTCTTAGAGATTGTCCAAGAGAATTGTAAAATAAAATGGTTTGTCATATAACAAGTTAAGTATCAGAGGCAAGATTTGAAATGAGGCATTCCAAGCTCTGACATCAGCACTATATCTACAAGGTCATTCTATCTCCCATGAAAAAAATCTACTAATTGATAACACTTCTATAACTCTAGAAATGTTAGCAATTATCACCTTATGCCTATCAGTTTGGCTAATATGACAGAATGATAAAGTTTGGAAAAAATATGTGGAAATTGGAACATTGATGCATTGTTGGTGGAGTTGTGAATTGATCCAACCATTTGGGAGAGCATTTTGGATCTATGCCCAAAGGGCTATAAAACATTGATACAGCAATGCCATTACTAGCTAGGTCTGTATCCTAAAGAGATCTTTAAAAAGGGAAAAGGAGCCACATGTACAAAAACATTTATAGCAAATCATTTTTTTTGTGGTGGCAAAGAATTGGAAATTGTGGATATGCCCATCAACTGGATAATGGCTGATCAAATTGTGGTATGTGAATGCAATGGAATACTATCGTGCTACAGGAAATGATGAGCTGACAAATTTCAGAAAAAACTTGGAAAGACTTACATGAACATTTGATGCTAAGTGAAGTGAGTAGAAGCAAGAGAACATTGTAGATTGTAATCTCAACATTGCGTGATGATCCACCATGAGACTTAGCCCTTCTCAGCAATCCAATGATCCAAAACAAATCCAAAAGACTTGGTATGGAAAATGCTATCCACAGAACGAGAAAGAAGTATGAAGTGTGAATGTAATAGAAGCAGACTATTTTCATTTTTGCATTTTTTCTTCTTTCTTTTTGTTCCCCCTTTCTTCTGATTCTTGCTTCATAACAAAAGTGATGTGTAAATATATTTAGCATAATTATACATGTTTAACCTATATCAGATTGTTTGCCATCTTGCATAGAGGAGAGGGGAGGAAAAGGAAATAGTGAAACAATTTGGAACTCAAATTGTGCAAAAATGAATTTTGAAAACTATCTTCATATGTAATTGGAAAAGAAAACAAAATACCATTAAGTGCAGAAAATATTAGTGATTACTAGATTTTGAGAGAACCCTAGACCCCATGGAGCCCCACCCTTTTATACCGGAGATGAGGGTACTGAGACTCAGAGAATTAAGTAACTTGCAGAAATTCCCAGAAGAATTTTGGAAGCAAAATACAAACTCATGCTGTGACTTCTAAGTTTACTTTCATTTCCAGTGTCCCTTGATAACTTCCTATCATATAATATTATATGATAACAAATATATAATATATTATATGATATATATATGTGTGTATATATATATATATATATATATATATATGCTCATCTGTATTATCCTATAACAACAACAAGGGACAATCATATAGCACTTTAAAATGTGTAAGATACTTTTTATAATATTTTGTTTGATTTTCAAAATGGCCTTGTGCCATAGGACCTATTATTACCTTCTCTGTCAAATGATAAGGGTAAGGGAGAGTCAGGGATTTATGCAGGGTGGCATACTTCGTAAGCATATGAAGCATAATTTGAACACAAGTCTTCATGACTTTAGGTACAACACTGAATTGCTAATTATTTTAAGAAATTATGAAGTGGGTAGGCATTCCCAGTTCTTTGAGTACTTACTGGGAAAAACCAATGGGAAGCAAATTGGCAATCATTTTAATGAGGCACCGAGTGTGTAGGGATAAACAGGTACAAAAACAAAGTTCAGATACAAGGAACAAAAAGTGGCACAAAGGCAAAAGGCATGAGTTCATGGATAGATTGAAGGCAAGCAGTGTGAAAAGAGAATGGGGAGGGAGAGAAGGCAGAGTGTCATTTATGGAACCATGATTTAGAATTAGAACCACTAATAAACATATACCCATTGAGGACAGAAGAGAGTGGGGAACAGGAGTTTAAAGTCTCATGTTGTAGGGTTTTGTAGGCAACACACTAATTCTTATTAAGGCCACCTTAGGTTTAGTTCATAAACATATCCAAATCATCTCAAGGTTGTTGGTAAAACTTTAAAGTTAATATAGCCACATCCTCTCAACATTATCAGCACCATTTGATGTTCTCTGGTTCTACTGCAGATGCCTGGAAGTTGACTGAGATTTACATGTCATAGGACAGAAAAATCTCTAACAGCAAAACCTAGATAGTTTCCCCTGATGAAGCATTTATAGAATATAATATATAAATAGTGCTCCTTTGGTCTTTGGGATGTATCATATGTGTCTTTCATGTTCCCCTCTACAATTCTACTTCCTATGATCTCCCTTGTATTCTAGTTACTTGTAATCTCACTATATTGACTAAGAATGAGTTTGTGGGTAGTCAGAAGGATTGGAAGAAACTTCACTTTTAACCAAGCACTCTGTCCTCCTCACTAGCTTAGACTAACTTGGTCTGTTTATGGCGGAATAAACTACAACTGATTTAGGCTCAGGCTGAATTAGAATCGATCTGTGAAATAAAATGTTGCCAAAGTCATATATTCTGCTGAGATCTGCCAGTCATTGGGCCCTTTGATTCACCCTTCTATCTGTGGAAAGATCTGCTCTCTGAACTGACAGTTGGTATCATTTCCCACCCACCCCCCATCCTATTGATTACAGCTGTCATTGCAGACTATTGGAATGTGGCAGATACTATTTCATAGGAAATGATGAGGGGAGGAGATTTTTGGTTTGTTTCAAAAGTATGTCTTGATTATTCCTAGGTCTTTGTTATGCGTTGGGCCTCCAGAACGCAATTGGACTCTTGACTTTTGTGAGGTAATTTACAACTCCGAGGACTGCTGTGTGTGTGGTATCTAATATTTTTGTGAAGAATCTTTGGGGGAACATGGACAATAATCACAGAGGATGAGAAAGCATGTATGAGTGAGGATATAAATCACAGGATACTGCATTACCACCTTCGAATGGTGTTAGCCCTGATGGATTTACTTTGAATGTTCTTCTGGTTATGACCATCCCTCACCTTTTCTTATATCATTTGATATCTAGAATAGTCTAGAGAATGTAAAGAGGTTAATGTTCTCCCCATTTTCCAGATAATGAAAGGAAAGATCAGAAAGGTGATCTTTTTTAGCATCATATAATTTGTGTAACTTGTCCGGGCTCACACAACTTGCCAGTGTCTGACACAAATATAAAAGTCAGATGTTCCTAATTCCAAGTCCAGCACTCTGCCACATACTATTAACTCTCTAAATTAAGATGTAGGCAAAATGCCTGGAGGAAGGGTATTTGAAATGTCTTTCTGTAAAGGATTCATGGGAATTTTGCAGGAGGAAAGATAGAAAAGAGTGCAAGGATGGTATAGGTAACTTTAAGAGAATTGTAGATGAATGTAAGCAAAAGATTATTTTGAAAGAGGGGGAGAGAGAGACAGAGAGATAGAGAAAGGAAAAGATGGACAGTGTGTGAAGGGGAGAGACAAGCAGAGGCAGAGACAGAGAGAAAAAGAAAGAGACAGAAAGAGAGACAGAGATAGGGAGAGAGACAGAAACAGATGGGGTGAGGAGAGAGACAGAAAAAACAGAGAGAGAGTGAGCTGAGATGGAGAGAGAGAGAGACAGAGAGAAACAGAGACAAAGTGAGAGAATGGAGATAAGCAGGGTAAAAGATCAAGAGATAAAAATAGAAAAAGACACAAAAACAGAAGCAGCAGAGGTAGAGATAAATACAGAAAGACTTACAAAGAATGACAGATAGAAAAAAACATGGATCAAATTGAATCACATAGTAGATAGAGGGGTACACTTGGAAGAGAGAACTGAATTTAATTCCTGTCTCTAGTACAGTATTTGCATAGATTTGTGACTCTGTGGGAATCACTTAACTGCTTTGTGAGTCAGTTTTCTCATCTCAAAAATGATGAAGTAGAACTCGATGGTTTCCAACGTCTCTTCCAGTTCTAAATCTATGATTTTATCATCCAATTTTGCTGGAGTATAGAATAAGATTAAAAATGTTGGTGCAGCTAGGTGGCACAGTAGAGAGATCACGAGGTCTAGCTACAGGAAGACATGAGTTCAAATCCAGCCTTAGATGCTTATTACCTATGCAACCCTAAGCAAGTCAATTTACCTCATTTACCTCACTTTCTTTATCTGTAAAATGAGATGGAGAATAAAATGGCAAACAACTTGAGTATCTTTGCCAAGAAAATTTTAAATAGGGTCATCAAGAGTCAGACACAATTGAAAATGGTTAAACAATTGAAACAACAGCAACAAAATATTGTGTTATACTAGACTGTAATTCTGAATGCCACACCTAACAGTTTGAGCTAGAATTTGACGATAAAGCTGATTTTCCATGTGTCTAATTCATTGCCATTAAGTTTTGCTCTCTTGGTTTTCTGTGAAAAATATTATTACACTATTAAAAGTACTTTTTCCTCCTCTTTCTCAACTGGGTGGGAAAAACCCCTAAAAATTAACTACTGAATTTTCCCATGTTTTTATAAATCTTAAGGACCCTAATGTATGTGCTTCTGGTTCATGTTTTTTAAATAATTAGACATGAAAATTTCAATAATTCATCTGCTAGGGCTGCCTGCTGAAGGTTAAAAAAATTGCGTATTACATGTTTATTGTTTAGTCATCTCAGGCGCCACTAAAATGTGAGATTAGTATGGCAAGTTTCCAGAGGTCACTAGGAGAGATGAAAAGTTATGCATATTTTACAGAAATTCTTGTGCATAATAGAGAAAAGTCTATTTTAAGCCATCAGAGATGATTGCGCAATTTGGGAAAAGCAGTAAATATGTGTTGCCCAGAATATGGCAGCTGGAATAACACAGAATAATGAGAAAGACATCAGCAAAGTGTTTGCTTAATCAGTTTGCCATTCCCAGACATGACTTTATTTTCCCTGATGGAGAATTAAGTCTCCTTTCACAGGAGCATAGCCCATTAAACTTAAAATTGGAAGGGATATCAGACAACATCTAGTTCAAATTCCTTATTTAAATGATGGGGAAACTGAGGCCAAGGAAAGTGAAATGATTTACCCTGGGTCATATTGTTTGGAAGATACAGAGAAGTGGGATGTGCATCCTGGTCCTCAAACTCTCAATTCAGTCCTTATTCACTGCATTCACTGCTCAGAATACCTCACTTATCCCCTGTTCAATATCAAGCTGATCCCCATGCTTCTTTATATATGTAGGATCCTTTGCTTGTTATTTATGTCCCAGTAGTATTTCCAAGTTCAGGGGAAAACAACGAGTATGTGAGAACATGTGAATATGTTTTCCTGAGAAACTGGGGACCCATGGGAAATAAACACTCAATTGTACTTTGTAATGTGCATTGTAAAGCTTTAGATCTAATTGCCAAGTTATCTACAGTCAGGGGAAAAAAGTGGAGAGACAACGAATAAGGCTAAACTTTTCTGAGGCAAAATAAATCAATAAAGAGTTGGGGTTATGAAAAGGAGAAAATATGAAACAAGTGTAATAAGTGCCTATGTAGGGTAGGACAGATGCATCAATTCACCCTGGGAGTGCATTCCCATCATTTCTTCCCCTAAACTCTGTGGAAATGAACCCTAAGTGTGTGCTGACACACCTCCCCACTGGGTATAGAATACTATGACAGAATGGATGGTTAATCTAGAACTAGGAATCCTTCCATCTTTTTTTCTCCTGACTAGGAAATGTCTCAGTAATAGCTTCACCTGATTAGCACCCTCCCTCAAAGATTGCCTTTTCTCTATTCTGCATATATCTCATCTCTCCCATTGAATGTGATATTTTATTGGGTTTTGTTTCTGCCTTTCTTTGTGTAACAGTAAGCACCCCAACATATGTTGGGGGCCTGCTATCACAAGTTCCTAAATCTGCATTTATAAAAGGAAAGTAATTTTTGAGGGGTCAACAATTACTTTAATCAAGCATATATATCATTCACGTGGTTCAGGGGAAAAAGTCATCACCCTGAACTATAGAGAAATACAGAGAAATAAAAATTAACAGATATGACTTCCCACTGCCTCACATAAACAATACATATATCGTAGATCAACAGGCAGATCCAACTGTCTGTCTAGTACATACATCCATGGGTTTTCAAAACTGAGCGGAACACTTCTAATCAGTAAGCCCCAAAGTAAAGCCTCACTCAGATTCTTTAAACACTTTTTCGAGGCAGAGGACATCGCTACCATTGAGAACCAGTGCCTCATTAACTAAAAGGTGTGGGCCTTCGTCCAAATCTTCCCAGGCCCATTAATGGGTAAGGAAGATCTTCTTTAATCGCGTTATTCAATCAGAGGTGCTTGATTATAATAAAATAAATTATATAAAAATTATTATATGAATTTATATATATTATATTATTATATATAATTATATATAATAATATATAATTATTATATAATCATAAATTAATTATATAAATTATATATTATATAAATTATATATAAAAATGTACATTATCAATTCCCCTGGAACTAAAATCATAGATACTTTTAAATATCAAACACTAGATAAATGTTTGTTTGCTAATTAATTAATTAATTGATTTTGAATCCACTTTGACAGAAGGATTTCTTCATTGGTTTTCTATATTGATGGCATGGCAGATCTGACCCCTCTCCAAAAAAATAAGAGAAATCAGTGTATTTTAACAAAGTTATCTTCTTTACAATTTACCGGAAATGCTTTGTGATATTGCCATGTGCATGGGTAAAATTTCTTAAAGAGAGCAATTCTATTGCAAGTTATCAGATGTCCTAACTGGAGATTATTCATCCTAGAGAAGTGGGATCCATATGGAGGACAATATCAGATGTGACGGCCAATATTAGAACATGGTAAGGCCTAACATGAAGCTAACTGGCAAGAATATGTAACGGACAAAGAAACCTCTGACCCTAAGAAGAAAGTTTGGGAATTCTTGGCTGAGTGGACTGCCAAATCCCACTAGAATTTCTGAAAGATTCCACCCAGTAAAATAAAATTAGAGAAAGATGAGTTCCATTCAACAACTATGTACAAGTATAGACAGTTCTAATCACTTATTATATGAAATACACTGGGCATGCAAAGATAAATAGTCCCTGTCCTCTACGTGTTTACATTATGTGGTTGATTGATTGTTTTCCTTCCTTCTTAAAGAGGACTAAAATGACATCAGCATAATAAAGTGAAATTTCAGTGTGTTGGACTGTGGCTGATCAGACCAACATGAACTCAGAATGCTCTACCACAGGATGGGCACAGATGATCCTTGTGAATATTTGGGATGGATACCCCAAATTTGCACATCTTATCTGTCTCAATATTTTGTTCTGTCTCATTTCTGCATTGCTCATAGAGCACAGCACCCTTTGTGATGTTGGCACACCATGCTGAGTGGTCCTGTGTCAGTGTCTCCTATGTTGCACAGTCAAATCCAAAGTTCTTTAGAGAGGCCTTGATAGTGTCCTTGCCCCATGCAAGTTCTCCATAAAATAATCTTTTTGGCAAGCATACATTTTTCATTCAAACAATATGACTAGCCCATCGGAGTTCTGCTCTCTGAAGCATAGTATAAATGCTTTGCACTTCAGCTCGAGCGAGGAGTTCAGTGTCTGCTACCTTATTTGGCCAGGTGATCCTCAGAATCTTCCCAAGACAGTTCAAATGTAAGTGATTCAGTTTCCTGGAATGGCGCTGGCAGACTGTCCATGTTTCACAGTCAGACATTCAATGAGGTCCGCACAACAACTCTGTAGACCTTCAGTTTGATAGTCAGTTTTATACCTCTTGTCTCCCCAAATTTTCTTTGGAGCGTCCCAAACACTGAGCTAACTCTGACAATACCTGCATCAACCTCATTGTCAATGTGTACATGCATCACTGGAAAGTACAGCACCAAAGTAAGTCAACTTATCCATAGCATTCAAAACATCTCCATTTGTTGTAGGTTTTACAAGTGCCAGGTTTGAAGTCAGGAAGACCTGAATTCAAATCTAAGTTTAGACATGTAGTGGTTGTATGACTTTGGGCAAGTCATTTAACCTGTCTTTGGTTCAGTTTCTTCACCTGTAAAATAGAAATAATAATTGCACCTTCCTCTAAGGTTTGTCATTAGGGCAAATGATATAACAATTGTTAAACACTTTGCCCAGGGCCTGCAAAACAGTAAATGTTAGTTGTTGTGCTGTTGTTGTTATTGTCACTTAGTGAAACAATGTGTTTAGAGATGAGTAAATATAAAATTGTATAAAATAAATATAAATTAATTTTAGTGGGGAATAAGTCCAAGAGAGCCAGTGGAAAGGGAATCTAATAAGCAATTATTAGCAAAATTATGTGAGATTCCATTAAGAAGATCTTTTCTTGGAACTAATATTTGTGTTGTTTCTTTCAGAGTCCAAAGACTTGTCATTTTGGACCTTGTTATCAGCTAAGGAGAAGTGAAAGGATGAGCTTAGTGGTCTTGGAACCACTAAGGAGAGTTGGAATCGATTAAATTTTTATCAGCACCATCCATGAAAGTTGGTCATTGTTTAATATTAATTAGTTGTCATTTATTTAGTGGTTTAAGATATATGAAGTGTTTAACATATATTTCAACAATCTTGTGAGCTAAATCTACATTTTACGAATAAGCAAAGGTTCAGAAATGTTGTGTTCGTTCATGACTAAACACTAAGAAGCATCAAAGGTGGACTCTTCCAATTTAAGGGCCAATCTCCTTTGACTGTAGCAGTTGTCTGTATTTCAGACATGGGAACATTATTTGTATTTATTTTTGGAAAGGGACTAGAAAGGAGGGGAAAATCATCATTTATGTCTTTGCTTATTCAGAAAACATAGAAGTATTACTTATCCAAACTTTTAATACTGTAGGAGGAAGCTATCTATTGGCAAACTGTGATATCAGTTGTTTTTGTGTTAGTCTTTAAAAAAATTCAAGGTAGCCACCTATAAAATTAATTAAAACAGTAGTCATTTTGCCAATGGAGTGTATCATCTTTGGCAACTGAGAGGAGAGCCAGCTATACAGAAGGACACAGATTTTGAGAAGGATTTGCTCTTTACTCTTTCTTCTATTTTCTCTTCCAGAAAATTCAGAAGGAAGGGAGAACTTTCTCATCATCTAGCAATAGCATGGCACTCTGTAATAAACTAATTTACCATCACAGGTTGTCACACCCAGCATAGAGAAAGTCCAGAGAATCCATTTGTGGAGTCAAACTAAGCTTTTCTATACTGGTCTTAATATACTTCCTTAGTACCTATCTTTTCCTTGATGCAATTGTGTCTCCTTGATAACTATTAAAGGGAAATGAAATATCTGGGCTCTTTAAGCTAGAATATTAGGAGTGAGGATACTGAATATCTTCAATAACTGGAGAACAATCTGGTAGATTCAACACCCCTGGTAAACTCAGTCTAAAAGTATGAGTGCATATGTGTGAGAGGGATTGATCAGAAAAGATGTTATATTTTGTATACAATAAAAATACAAACTTTGTATTTCTTATCTATGTGCATGTCTCACAGTTGAATTTAAACTCCCTAGAGGCAGAGATTATTTTTTTTCCCCTTTGAATCCTTAGGACTCAACATGATACCTGACATATAATAGGTATCTAAGAGATGCTTGATGGGCAGATAGGTGCTGCAGTAGATAGAGTGCTCAGCTTGGGATAAGAAGACTTATCTTCCTATGTTCAAATCTGGCCTCAGACACTTATTAGCTGTGTCACCTTGGCAAGTCACTAAACCCTGTTTGTCTCAGTTTCCTCATCTGTAAAGGGAACTAGAGATGGAAATGGCAAGCCCCTCCACTACCTCTGCCAAGAAAACCCCAAATAGAGTCAGAAAGTGTCAAACAAGCTGAAAAAGACTGAACCAGAATAAAGAGGTTTGTTTGTCTCCGCTGAATTGAATTGTTATCCCAGCCATCATAATCAAACAAATTTTAGCCAAATGGAATGCATATAAGTTTATTCAATTTCCTTCCCTTCCTTTATTTGTTAACTTAAGACATAATTAAATCAGTTTCTTAGATATCAGCAAAGCAATACTTCAATGTCATACATGACAATTCCAGTCTCCAGAATGGTAGATTTCTTCTATAAACTTCCCCTATTTTAAATTACCAAATGGCCATTTATACTGTGACATTACCACCTTGTGGACCAGCAACCCAACTCCAATAACCTTAGGACTATTCTCTAGTTAAGATAACAGAACTGAAATCCCCAAAGAGCAAAATTGAGCATCATCACTGAGACTCTATGATAGAACTGAGATCAGGGACACCTTAGGTTTTAGGCTTGGTATCCCCAGGGCTAGGAACAACTCCTGGTAGATAGTAAGTGCCTAATAATTATTTGATTGAGTATTAACTATCTCAATATTCTACAGTGCTCTTAGAACATCCAGCTACTACCTCAACTACCTACCTTAATGAAAATAATTTACATTTTACTCAAAGTGAGAGTCTGCTTCCTATCCAATACTCTGCACCCAGACTTTCAAAGTTTTAAATGGTTAAGCCAATTTCACATTTTTATTGGGTTAGTCATGTTGTCCATGTGTTTCTGACAGTTTCCATTTCCACAACCTTTGAATAACTTCTTCCGGCTATAGGTAAACCAATGATAAAATACATTTATTCAGCAAAATTTGTGGTTATTCCAATTTCCAGTACAGTGAATATAGTATCCTTTTCCTACTGACACAAATGATATGTGTAGCCCTCTCAATTTATCAAGAATTATCCTTCCTCAGCATTGTATCATGTACCCTAAATATCTTCTATTATTTAACAACTCCTCAAAAAAATTTAATGTCCATCAATCATTCATTCAACAAGAATTTATTTAAGTCATTATCTGTGTCAGGTGCTGTCAGTTGTTTGAGATATGAAGAACTAAAAAAAAGTACGATTTGCTCTTATGGGGATTATATTCCATAAGAATGACTTTTGATGATGAAATCAGAGAAGAAAATGAGAGAAAGTTTTGTTTCCTAGGAAATCAGTATGAAATATACCTGGTTTAATCCAACTGAAAAAGGAAATGAGGAAGAGAACAGGAGAGATTCAGGGATATTTTGAGGTCAGTGCTGGGGAGGACACCAATAGGCACAGCAGTATAGATATAGGTGGCAGATAAGGGAGGAACTCAGTTACAGCATAGTTCATGATAGGGAGGAACCAGCTATCTGCTTCCCAGCCCAAATGATGATTTTTGCCAAGTAGCTACTGACAAGTGTTGTCAGTGTCCTTTGAGGTTTGGTGCTTGGGAAATATTTCTAATGGCCTCTCCTGGTTGTGTCTCTGATTAAAACCATTGCAATTAGTATTATTAGTATGACCATTAGCATTCATCTTATCAGTTTTATTGTCATTACGGTATAGTGGATACTCAAAATCATCCAAAATTGACATCAAACTATGTCTCTGAAATATATAGCCTATGTGAATGGATTTATCTTAGCCATCATGGTCCTAAGCAACACTAAGATGAAAATTTCCAAGAAAGAACTGATGTGCATTGTTAAAGTAAATTTTCCCAATCAGAAGTTCCCTATATCAATGAAATTGAAAGATTAATGCTTATTTCCATTAAATTAACATGGGACAGAGGCTTTAGGTAGCACAGACAGTGCACTGGACTTGCAATTCCATGATGTTGATTTTTTCCACTGAGTAATTTAATTAGTATTTCTGGCTCTGAGATCTCTCATCTGTAAAAGGAGTGATTTCTTTTCCTTTTCAAATGACCTTCAAAATCCTTTACAATTCTAAATCTATGAATCTATGGTATTAATATTAGACACATATTATGAATCAAATATGCTTCTTTTTGAGACATAGAGATGATGCCTTCAGTAGCTATTCATCCTTTAACTTGTTGCTTACTTGTTATTTGTTTGTTCATGTTAAACACCTATTCTCTTTTGGATTTAAGATATATCAGATATTCTCTTAGGACTAGTCAAGGGAAAAAAGTAAAGAGATTATTCTCACTTCATGCATAGTGGTTCTTTGCCTTATGGCCCCCATTCATTCTTTCATATCTCTAGTCCCTTAATTTAGATTATTCAACCCACTTCAACCATATAACTCTCCTCTACAAATATTTCCTGGGGATCTCATAGTTTGCTTAGCTCTCTCTCTAATGCTTAGTAAACAGACATCAAGCAACTAGCTTCCATTAAATAAAGGATTAATGCTCAAACATTCTTCCAATGTCCAGAATCCAGTCCTTTGGAGATCCATTGAATTAAGACAATTCTCTCCCACACTGAGCAGACTGAAGTGTGGGGCTATGTCTATACATGCAAAGCCAAGTGGAGAACTGTGTTGTTGTGGTAAACGATTCAGGTGAAAATAAAATCATCCAGATACTCAAGCTTAAAAATGTTTTGTTCTGCTTTTAATTTGGGATTCAAGGTGTAGCAGAATTACTTCCTGTGCTTATAAACGCAAGCACAATTAGTTTTCTGTGATTAATGTGCCCTGTGTGACATGGCACCGGCCTAATGTGCAGAACACAGTGACATGAGTCAAGTTCATGGTAAAATATTTCTGGAAGGTATCTCTGTAGTGACTTTCTGTAGCTTCCCAGAATAACAAAAAAAAAAAATTCTGCAGCCCTTCATGTTGAACAAAAGGCAAAAAAGCAAAATAGAAAAATAAAAAGACTAAAAGGAATCTTTATAAAGTGGAACCCTCTCCAGGAGAGGATTTGTTTATATATTGACTCTGAGGATTAAGAATCATACTTTTATAGGCCTCATGCATGTGTGTGTGCACACACATAAACACAAAGTCAATATGGAACATTTAAGCAAAAGCAGCTTCGTGTTATGGATAGAGAGCCAGCCTCCACATTTGCAAAACTTCCCTTGTATTTAGGGGTGTTCTAGTAAATATTTAATAACTAATTCCCTGAAAAAGCAAAAAGAAAAAGAAGATGATTTCACAACACACTTTTAAGATTAAGCTTCATTGTTAAAATTTCCCCATCATTTTCTAAGTCTAGATAATCAGCCAAACAACAAATCATGCCATCATTTGTACAATGGACTGATTTCTGAGTTGTAAAATGCTTACAGTGACAATTTAACAATCAGCCAGAGCACACTGGTTCAGTTCCCTCACATACTAGTTCTATGAATTTATGCAAATCCTTTAAATAATCAGTGTTAAAAACAACTTTTTAAAAGACTGTTAAGTTGAAGAGAAGTTATTAGACTCTACTGATAAAAGGGATTTCCTCACTAGGGAATTCCCTTTATCACAGACCAGCACTTAAAGAGGAAAATCAGTTGTAATGGCTTTTTTGGACCATTAGAATATCTGTTTTTTCTTAAACCCATATTCCACACAGATGTCAGAGTGAGATGCATTGGGAACACATCTAACCTCATCACTGCCCTCTTCAAGAACATCAATGACATCCAAAAGCTTCTAGTATGATTTAAACACCTCCCAATGCCATTTTTAAACCCCCTTAAATAATTAAATATTTCATCTCTATTCTGGGATGCTTACACAATAATCTCCCTGGTGGCTCAATCCCCAACGCAAATCAATTGACTTTCTTTCCCCCCCCCTTCCCCCCTTACATAGCATTCATGTCTGCCAGGAGGGCCTAATGCCTGGAATTTATTTCTCCTTCCCTATGTCTTTAAGAAGTCCAAGATTCTTTGAAGTTCTGTTCAATTACTCACATTGATTAGTCCTAACCTGACCACTCTGATTTTGACTGCAGCAATGCATTCCCCTGCATCTATTTGTTTGCATTACTGTATAGAATCAGTTGTAAATGTATATGTGTGTGTGTATGTCTATGTGTGTATAATCTTCTTTTCCCAAATAGCATATAAATTACTTGAAAAAAGGTAGTTTTTCCTCTTTTCTTCAATTTACAATCAAACTCCTATAAAAGTACCATCTGTGCTTATTGTTTCTGCATTCTTTTCTCTTATTCATTTATTAACTTGTATCTTAAATTACTTCCTTAAATTAAATTTCCTTTCTTTCTTTACAGTGATAAGAAATAGATTTTTTTATTATGAGCCCTTGAAAAATAATTTTTTAAAAACACATAAATCTCTTAAAAAAGTAGTGATATAGAGATATAAATATAGATCTATACAAACACATATACATGTATGCATATATATGTGTGTATATAATTATATAACCAGAATGTATGTATATGTATACACACACACACACACACACACACACACACATATATATATATATATATATATATATATATATATATATATATATATATATGGAGAGAGAGCAAGTAAGAGAGAATATGCTTCAGTGCCATGTATTCAATGGCCAATGGTGAATAATATGCTGAATTTCCTGGAGACATCTAAAATTATTTTCATTATCTTAAAAAAAAAACAACAATTTGAAAATTGGAGGTGGAGACAAGATGGTGGAGTAGAAGGATGGACCTGTAGAAGCTCCCATCCATAGCCCACAAAATAACTGTAAAAAATGACTCTAAACAAATTCCAGAGCAGAGAATCCACAAAACAAATCAGTTAAAGAGATTTCCAGCCCAAGACATCCTTGAAGGCCTAAAGAAAGAGTCTATCAAATCAGATAAGAGAGAAGTGAAGCTGGAAGTTGACCACAGCACTGCAGGGACAGAGCCAGAACAAGCTTCAGGGAGTGGAATCCTCGGTAGCAGCTGCAATTCTCAGATTGCTTAACTCACAAACACCAAAGACAGCTTCAAAGGTCAGTAAGAAAGCTCTTTCACCTGCATTAAAAGCTATTGGGGTCTGGCCCCACCAGCAGCAGCAACTTCAGCAGTAACATCTATTTTGGAGCCCTTGGCCTAAAGCACCTGGGAAATTGAGCAACTGATCTGGATCTCAGTCCTGAGTAGCTCTCCAGGGTTGAGGAAGAGTGCTGGCATGGTGGATTTGGTGGCAGTTGAGGACAGAAAGTTGTACTCACAGATCCTGGACAGAATAGAATGCTTGTGGTTGATCATAGAAAAGACCACAGTCCAGACAGCAGTAAACTTCTCTCCCTTTGTTGTGCCACCTTGGAGGGATTGAGAACTTACAGGGCCCCAGATACCCTCATCTTGACAAAGAACTCGAAAGTCAAGTAATCGTCTGGGGAAATGCCCCAAAAAGGGAAAAAAAAATAAGACTATAGAAGGCTACTTTTTTAGTGAACAGTTATCTAATTCCATCTTTAGGGTGAGGAAGAACAATGCATACCATCAGAAGAAGAACTAAATTTCAAGGCTTCTAAATCCAAAACTTCCAAAATAGATATACAATGGTTTCAGTCTATGGAAGAGCTGAAAAATAATTTTGAAAATCAATAAGAGAGGTGGACAAAAAATTGGGAAGAGAAATGAGAACACTGAAAGAAAATCATGAAAAGCGAGTCATGATCTTGCTAAAGGAAATATCCCCCCCTCAAAAAAATGCTGAAGAAAATAACACTTTTAAAAATAGGCTAACTCAAATGGCAAAAGAGGTCCAAAAAGCCAACGAAGAGAATGCTTTAAAAGCAAGAATTAGTCAAGTGGAAAAGGAGGTTCAACAGCTCCCTGAAGAAAATAGTTCTTTAAAAATTAGAATGGAACAGATGGAAGCCAATGACTTTATGAGAAACCAAAAAAGTACAAAAGAAAACCAAAAGGATGAAAAAAAGAAGAGAATGTGAAATATCTCATTGGAAAAAACAACTGACCTGGAAAATAGATACAGGAGAGACAATTTAAAAATTATGGGACTACTTGAAAACCATGATCACAAAAAGAGCTTAGCCAACACCTTTCATAAAATTATTGAGGAAAATTGCCCACATATGCTAGGACCAGAAGGTAAATTATATATGGAAAGAATCCCTGATCACCTCCTCTAAGAGATCTGTAAAAAGAAATCCTAGGAATATTGTAACTAGGTTAAAGTTCCTAGGTCAAGGAGAAAATATTGCAAGGAGCTAGAAAGAAACAATTTGAGCATCGTGGAAATACAATCAGGATAACACAAGATCTAACATTTTTTACATTAAGGGATCTAAGAGCTTGGATTATGATATTCCAGAAGTCAAAGGAACTAAAATTAAAACCAAGAATCACCTACCAAGAAAAACTGAGTATACTACTTCAGAGGAAAATATAGTCACTCAGTGAAATAGAGGACACTGAATCATTCTTGATGAAAAGACCAGAGTTGAATAGAAAATCTGATTTTCAAACACAAGAATCAGGAGAAGCATGAAAAGGTAAACAAGGATGAGAAATAATAAGGTATTTACTAAAGTTGAACTGTTTACATTCCTACATGGAAAGACAATATTTATGACTATTGAAACTTTTCTCAGTATTTGGATAGTTGGATGGATTACACACACACACACACACACACACACACACACACACACACACCCATTTAGGTATCTCTCTCTCTCTCTCTCTCTCTCTCTCTCTCTCTCTCTCTCTCT
>CM053769.1:475110377-475128791 GCA_028658325.1 Potorous gilbertii | reverse complement strand
GGGCAGGTTATCTCTCATGAAAGAGGCAAGGAAAAGCTTTTTCAATGGAGGGGAAAAGGGGGAAGGTGACAGTGAAGCTTACTCTCATCACATTTGACTAAAGGAAAGAATAACAAGCTCCCTCAATTTGGCATGAAAATCTCTATTACACTACAGGAAAAAAGGGGAGAAGGGGACAAGTATGGTGAGGGGAATGATAGAAGGGAGGGCAAATGGGAAAAAGGAGCAGTCAGAAGTACACATTTATGGGGAAGCACAAGGTCAAAAGTGAAAATTGAATAAATGGTGGACAGGATAGGATTAAGGGAAATATAATTAGTCTAACAACCACAACAACCACATCAAAAACTCTCTGCTATTTTCCAAACTCCCTTGTTTTTGTTAATTCTCCAAAGTTCATAACATAACTATTCACTTTGAGCCCTGACTTTCCCTCATCACATACATCCACTAAGTTCCTAGATCTTACCACTCCAAATTTCCCAATATCATTTCTGTTGGGCCTTGTCTCTTTATGAATACAAATGTCATCGTACATTGGGCTCTAATCACCCCCTTCTAGATTATTACAATAGCCTCAGGATTAGATTCTCTGACTTAAACCTCTCCCAACTTCATTTCCATCTCCATACTGCTACCAAAACTAATTTTTGCAAGCCATGACATTGAAATATCACTCTTGTACTCAATAAACTTCAGTGATTCACTATTTCTTGAAAGATAAAATATAAACTCCCCTGTTTACCTTTGAAGGCATTTAACCATCTTCTTTTATCTTTCCTGCATTGTGGGCTATTCCCCCTTTCTCTTATTTAGTCAAATGGAGGTTCTCTCTGCTCTCTCACATGGCACTCCATTCTTTTCCCTTGCTATCTTACAAGTCTATATAATCTGAACTTGTCTGGACATATCCAGTTTAACTAACATGAAGGTGCTTTGCAACACTGAACTGTATGACTAGGAGTCTTCTGTTTCCCTACTACATGGGTCAAGGAAACCTCCTTTGATTTATTATTTTGCCTGCATCTTTAAAATAAGAGATACTGAGCCAGTCGCTATTTTTTCTACCACCATTTCTTCCACTTTCTTTTCAGTCACTCTTTCCTATGTCCTCCATCTTGCTATGCATTTACTCACAGCATATGCACAACGAACTGAACCAGAGGGAAGAGAGCTTCCCCTTCTCTCCCTCTTTCACCCCAGATTTGAGAAATGATCCTGGGGGGTAAATGCTTCTATTCTGTGTTATTTGTTCTTCTCATTATCAGGTGCCAGAGGTGATTCTTATGGGATCTGTGAATTTAAACCATGACTTATTTGGATCCAGGATTATTGGCAGGATGGGGCATCTTGCCAGCCCAGTATGGAAGTTTTGAGAAGCAAGGGTTCCTGTGACTCAAAATTGATATGAAGATTGAATTTGAAACCAACATTGTGTTCTATAGGAACCTAGAATAACTTTGAAACTAATCCCATTTCCCTCTCCAGAAACTAAAGTGGTACAAAGATAGGGAGGATTATATCTCCCACAAGCTGGAGTATTTTTTTCTATATTTTTGATTATACCTTTCAAAGCAAGTATGTCTATCTAAAGACTGATTTGACCCTTGGTGGCTAAAAAGAACCTGGCTACAGGGAACTACCCCCTAAATTTGGAAGAACATGAAGGTAAGCGAGAGGCTGGAATAATTGGCAGAGAGTTAAAATGGCCAAACCCCTTAAGTGTAACAGATAACCCTAGGGGTGACCTTCACATAGTGCATGTGGAAGGTAACATACTTTGTATTCTATATGTAATGAACTCCCTACTTACTCCTTCTTGAAGAATCAGCTTCTATTAAGGTGAAACTTAGGCATCATCTTCCACGTGAAAACTTTCCCATCAACTGCTAGTGACCTTCTGTTTTTGTGTTTAACTACTTGCATTTGTTTGTGGGTATGAGTGTGTACACACACATATTATGTGCATGTATATGTGTGTGAATGTGTAATATATATATGTATACATTAACAGATATCCTAAAATGATTACTTCCTTCCCTTACAATATAGGTGCCTGAATCTTAGGAAATCTGGGTTTACCCCATAGTCTGGAAGAATTCATTTGGTGTCTTCCTCATTAGAAAGAAAAATCCTTACTACTAGGGATATATTCATAATTCTTTTAAAAATTTCATTCCTAGAGAATGTTGCAAGGTCTATGCATAATGGGGTCTTTACAAATGCTAATTAATTGATTATTATTTTATGTACCATGTATGTATTATTTTGCTATTAATTTATATACTACCTTTACATATACTTGTCAAATAGAACTATATATTTCTTGTGAGCAAGAATTTTATGATTTTTGTTATTGTATTACAAATACAATGTACTTGTAATAACACTTGTCAATAGCATATTTGACAAAGATAAAATATAACAAGAGCATCATTTTCATGACCAAATATTGAAAAGATTAATGAGTGATTGAAGATTTTCTTATTTTGCTCATCTTAAGAAGGAAGAAATGATAACCAAATGATAGAAAGACCAGAGAGGGTGATTTAATGTCACTATGAAGCTGAACCTCCTCATGATCAGTTATCCAAAATGGAATGGACTGCCCCAATAGACAGTGGATTCACTTTCATTGCAAGCGACAAGGGGAGGCAAGATAAATACTTGTCAGAAAAGATAAAGAAGTTATTTTTGCCTAGCAGAAGACGGAAATGACTTCTGAGGTGTCTTCTAATTCTTGAGATTTGATGGTCCTCCTTATTAGAATAGTACACAAATTAGTCATGTAAATAATAAATCAACTTCTTAATCCTAAAGTTATCATTTTCCCATCCAAAGCCGTGCTTGGGGAAAGTGGGTTGTCATGACAATTGGATAGGAAATTATTTATTTGTTTTTCAAACCAGTACATCACATTGGAAGTTATCACCAGTTCTCAAAACTTAAACAAACAAAAATGTTTCTCTTTTTAATCTTCAGATCTCTACCAAATGCCTTTTTTCTGATCTGTTTTATACTAAACTCAAAAGATAAATTTCCTCTTCAGTCTTTTTAAACATGATTTCACATATCCAAATCAATTATCCATTTTTCTACTATTAAGGAACAGAAATAAAAGATGCTTGAAAATAGCATATTTGATATAGCATCAACCTGGTGAAGAAGTCTATTTTGAAGGAAAAACCCAGACAAAATAGCTATGACACTAAAATCAATGATGAAGACAGTAGAGAAGAGAGAGATGCACCTAATGGAGTGAAGGGGGTGGACCTTGGATTCAGGATAGTCTGGGTTTGAATCCTTCTCAGAGGCCACCTATGTGCCCATTAACAAGTCACTTAGCTTTGCTCAGCCTGGTTCCTCCTCTGAAAAATAAAATAGGTATAATAATAGTAGCTGCCTCACAGTCTATTTGCTTGTTTTTAATAGAGAATCTTTTGTGCTCCTATATATAAAATATTTCAAAAGTTTAAAATCCCATCTAAATGTTAATAGTATTGTCAGTAATGGAAGACTAAAACTGTACCACACAACCTTCAGAGGGGCTCTCAGCCCCATTTTACAGATAAGGAAACAATTTTCTCAAGGTAACATAATTAGCTCAAATTCTCATAGTAAAAAATCTATAAAAACGTTTCAACATTAAAAATGAATGTCACACAAGCAACAACAAACACATGTTAATTTCATTATTTTTTCATTATTATTGATTAAGACAAATCACTAACCAGCCTCATTGTCATGCCCTTAAACCATTGGAATTCTCAGTAAATGGAAAATGAAGGGCTTGTACAAGTAGAATTATCCAATGGGACATGAATACTGAAATCAAGTTGTCTTCTCATTAAATATTTACAGCATGATCCCTAGAAAACCGAAAAATGTATTGACATTTCAATTTATCATCTTCACTAAGCTGACCACCTGGAAAGTAATCATATTTATATCATAAATAAGTACTCATCCAGAAAAGTAAATTAAAATTATTGAATTAATAACAAATACACATTGAATGCCAATATTACCACCAACTAAATCCCTTAAGGTTTATGCAGTTACTCTGATCTTCTATGAATGGCAAGGAGGAAGAAATAAGTACAAAGCTCAATTAGATTTGTAGCTTACCTCTGTCAAATGGGTGGATTCCTATCTCCTGTGACCTCATTTTATTCATTAATAATAAGGAAGGAGGTGGATTAGAAATTATGAGGTTAAAAAATTCATTGACTCTGATGAACTTAACTAACCTAGACCTGCTGGGTTTTCAATAGAACTACCAGTTGTTGGTCATTCCAATAAAATGGATGTTGACCCTGACAGTTTTTCTTACAATCGGTAAGACTTTGTGTATGGTAGTTTCCCTGCATTAAACTATATTTACATAGTTTCAATCATCTTTTAAATGAAAAAGAAACATTGCTTTTAAATTAAGGAGAAGCTATTAAAATATGCAAAAAAATTATACCTAAGGAAGAATATTGCTCTAATTAAATGAGTCCAACTGTTTAAAAAAATGCTGGGTAGTAGGGTGAAATTTAGGTAGAAAGCTAGAGTTTAGAGGCATATAGTTTAAGGTACATAGTTTTTAAATCCACGGAAGTCCCCTACAGAAGCTCATGGTGATATGACTGACCTTAAAGACTATGCTAAGACTAAAAGTTCTGGCACATGCCACCAAACTAAAAAAGCTTCTGATAGAAGCTGAATGATTAACTTGGTATCTCTTTCTCTTCTATTCAAAGTAAATTGTTCATTCTAAAGTTAAAATCCATTTTGCTCTACTTAATTTTAGTAATGCTGAAATACTCCATTTGCACCCTCTATTAAATCAGTTCATTATAGACTTTAAGGTTTTTATTTATTTCCTTTGCCTAATTTTCTAGGAGCTAAACATTCCTTTAATTTTTCTGCATAAACTATATTATCCCACATTTTAAACTATTTTGCAGATGTCATGTCTGAAACAAACAGTTGAGACTCTTAAACAAGAGATTAGGTTTATTTGCTACAAAACCTAAGGTGGGGCTTTGCAGATGCCATCACCGGAAGTCCACTTCTGGGTTCTGTCTGCCAGACACCGATACCCGCCGCCTCTTCCTCTGCTGTCGCACCCAGCCCATGGCCAACCCCAACGTGTACTCCAACATCGACATCAATAATGAGCCCCTGAGCCGGAATACTTTCGAGCTCTTTGCAAACGAGGTTCCAAAGACAGCAGAAAACTTCCATGCTCTGAGCACTGGAGAGAAGGGATTTGGTTACAGGGGCTCCTGCTTCCACAGAATCATTCCTGTGTTCATGTGCCAGGGTGGTGACTTCACGCGCCATAATGGCACTGGTGGCAAGTCCATCTATGGGGAGAAATTTGCTGATGAGAACTTCATCCTGAAGCATACCGGTCCTTGCATCTTGTCCATGGCAAATGCTTGACCCAACACAAATTGTTCCCAGTTTTTCATCTGTACTGCTAAGACAGATTGGTTGGATGGCAAGGATGTGGTCTTTGGCCAAGTGAAAAAAGGCATGAACATTGTGGAAGCCATGGAGCGTTCGGTTCTCAGGATGGCAAAATCAGCAAGATCACTATCGCTGACTGTGGACAACTCTCATAAGTTTTTGTTTGTTTGTTTTTTTTGTTTTGTTTCTTTTCTTAACCATCAAACCATTCCTCTGTAGCTGGAGAGAGCACCCCAAAATCCCATCTGCTATTATACCTGTAATCCTTGTGCTCTCACTTGTTGCAATTCTCTTTGGATTTTATTTCCTTTTTCCTTCCACAAGTCTTGTGAGACAACAGAGTTAAGTTTATGATTATGAAATAAAAATTAAAGCACAAAAAAGAAACCAAATAATGTGGGCTAATGCTGCCCACAAAATTACTGTAGTATGTAATCATGGGTACTCAACCATAAACAAAGACAGAAGGTACCAGAAGAAACAAAATAACTAATACTTTTCTCAAAGCTCCTAGATAGTCAAATATCTAATGTCAATGATGGGATTTAAACTTACATACCCCCTGATTTCAAGTCCATAATTTTTATTTGATTGTTTTGTTTGGATTTTCTGCTACCCTACCTTGTAAGTTGCTGAGTTATGACTCGAAATTGGGTCCTAATCCAATTCCAACATTCTTTCAACTTTACCATATTTGAAGCATACAATAAATGTCTATGGGGAAAACACTGGACTAGAAAATACAGTTTTCTCAGTTAGTATACTTGTTGTACTCTGAAATAACCACAAATCTATGGATAAATCAATTAATCAACCCACGCTTCCTCTCCTTACTACATCTGCAACACAGAGAAAATAGATAAGATAATTTCTAAGGTTCTTTATCAACATTGTCTGTAAATTTCTCCCATGAGTTTCCATGACGCTAAAAATATGCATGCCATTTCGCTGTTTAACTAGGTTTTTAAAGATTGAGACAACTTGGGATGGAAAAAAGGTCACATAGCACATCAAAGACAAGTATTCCTATAAATAAATTCAGCTAAAAGTATAAATAGGAAGAATAGGTTGTCTGATTCCCTCTCTTCAAGACATTTATATAATGATGAAATTGTTATCTGATAGATGAGATTTGATCCTCCTCACTTTTCAATTTTTATTGGTTTTAATTATTTTATCTTATTGATAGGGTATTTTCTGAGCATAAAGAAAGCATAAAGAAAGAAAGAGGGGGAAATTTTCTGATTAATTGGAATAGCCAATACTGTAATCAAACATAACCATTTTAGGCCATCAATTATTAAGGAATTATTAAGCACCTACTCTGAGTGAGGCATTGTGATGAGCACTAGAGATATCAAACCAGGCAAAAACAGCCCTTGGCCTTGAGGAACTCACAGTATAATGGAGGAGAAAACAGAAATAAATGTGAGAAAACTTTGTACAGGATAGATAACAAACAAACATATGCATAAATCTTCCTCTAGAAAAATGGGATTTTCTGTGCTTACCCTTTGACCCAGCAATACCACTCCTAGGTCTGTATTCCAAAGAGATCAAACAAATGGGAAAAGGACCCACATGTACAAAAAAAATATTTATAACAGCTCTTTCTATGGTGGCAAAGAATTAGAAATTGGGGAGATGGCCATTAATTGAGAATGAATGAACAAGTTGTGGCCTATAAATATAATGGAATACTCTTGTGCTAAGGGAAATGATGAGCAATCAAACTTAAGAAAAATCTGGAAAGAACTATATGAACTGATGCTGAATGAAGTAAGCAGAACCAGGAGAACACTGTATACAGTACAATGCAATCATTGACTTTGATAGACATCTCTTTCTATCAGTGCAAGACTCCAAGACTACTCCAAAGCACCCATTATAGAAAAAGAACTATGGAGTCTGAATGCAGATTGATGTATAATATTTGCTCAGTTTTTTGTTTGTTTCTTCTTTCTCATGATTTCTCCCATTGATTCTAATTCCTCTTTACAATTTGACTAATATGAAAATAGATTCAGGACAAATATATAGGTAGAGCTTATATCAAGTCACACACCATCTTAAGGTAAGGGTAGGGGAGAGATTGGTAGAAAATGCAGAACACAAAATCATATGGAAGCAAATGTTGAAAACTAAAAATAAATAAAATTGAAAAAAGAAAATGAAATTTTGGTTGGGATTTGAAGAAAATGAGGAGTTTAGATGAGGAGCCCTAGCATTCCAGCTAAGGGAAACAGCTAGAGAAAATTTCTGGAGCTCAGAAAGGAAATGGCATGTCCACAGACCAGGAAGGAGACCAGTACAACTGCATCAAAGAATATGTGGTGATGAATAAGGTTTAAGAAGACTAGAAAAGTGGGTGGGGATTTAGATTATAAAGGGCTTTGAAGAAGCCACAGGAGTTTATTTACTGATTCAGACTTGTAGTTTAGGAAAATCATTTTGCTGGTGGAATGTAGGATGAACTGAAGTAAGGAGTCTTAAGGCAAAACAGACTCAGCAATAGGGTATTGCAAGATACAAAAGTGAGATGAGAGTCTATCAGAATAGTGGGAATATCAGAGGAGAGGAGGCATATTGGGGAAGATGTGAGATAAATCTATAGGCCTTGGGAACAGATTGTACATAGGAAATGAAAGATAATAAGCAGTTCAGCATGTCACCTACATTATGAGCCATGGGAATTGTGAGGATTGCAATTGCCTTGAAAGTAATAGTGAAGTTTAAAAGGGGATTTGGGCTTTGAGAGAAATATGAGACGTTAATTTTAAGATGTTTATGGGATATCTAGTCTGAGATGTCTGAAAAGCATTGGGAGATGGGACAAATTGTCATCAGAAAGGTTAGAAAAAGTTAGATAGATTTTATATTCATCAGTCCAGAGATGATAATTAAGTCCATTGGAGCTAATGAGGTCAACAAGTGAAACTGAATAGAGTTATATGGGGCATCTACAAGCCATGAATATGTTGATTCAAATAAGTTGATTTTTTCCATTATTCAAAACAGATAGTTGTCACATGTGATAACCAGTCATTGAAATCTTCATTGGTTTCAAAGGCATGTATGTGTGTATGTGTCTGTCTGTCTCTATGTGTATCTGTCTTGCCATCTCTGTCGCTCTCCATCTCTGTCTCCTCTCCAACTGTTTCTCTCTGTCTCTCTCACTGACTGGTTACATACAAATCAATCAATGAACATTATTAATTTACTTTTTAATTTATGGAAATGCTTTACCAGATTCTAAGCACTAGAGATACAAAGTGAAAAATAAAATGGCCCTTGCCTTGTCTGAAAAAAAAAAAGCAATCCTATTGGATAAGACAACATATACAGAAATATGTAGATATAAAATGTATTTTAAAATACATTTTGAATTTGTTTTGGGAGTGGATATGTCAAAAAAGGTTTCCTTTAGAAAGCAGTTTTTTGACCAAATTTTATAGAAAACCGGGAATTCAAAAAAAGAGCAACATTTCCATTTCCCAGACTAAAACTGGAAGAGACATTAAAGATCACTTTAATCACTTAAAGATTACAATATCATTCAGGATAGGAAACCAGAGCATCCATAAATCAATGTACATTTATTAAACAATTACTACATACCAGGATTTGATTTAGGAGAAGGAAATGAACTTGCCTAAATTGTAGCTGGTAGCAAGAAGCAAAGCTGGGCCTCAAGGTCCAGGTCTTTTGGTTCTAATTCTAGAGATTTTTCCATGGTCCAATACTTCAAGAGCAAAAGTTGCCAAATATTTCCTCTTTCCCATAATTCTCTAAGATACTTCCTCATTTGAGTTGTTGACAGCTTATTTAGCATTCACATTTCCTACCAGATGGAATTTCAATAGTCTCTTAATTAAAGTAAGAGAATTTTTTAAAAGTAACTTACAAAGGAGAGCATGAGAAAAATACTTTTTGAATAGTTGATTCTTAATAGATGGCAACATATATTTTTAATATCTCTAGTGTAAGCCTCATTAAGATTACTGTCAGCAGACAGCTGAATTTCACATCCAATTGCAAAATAATGTACAATCATTTCTTTTTGTAATTCTACACAGTTCTTTAGAGCACCATCATTCCTATTTTATTGCAAATGTTAAGCAGGACAAGAATACAGAGTGCATACTAGTGGATTTCAAAGCCATTCTACTATGTACATTTATTTGCAATAATAATTCATTTTACATGGACTTAGTATATATAATGAGAGTCATTTCCCAGAATGATAATTCTGCCAGTGTATAAAATAAAATTATGTTTTAAATTGTAATGCAAGAAGTATTAAGGGAGAGAGTCCGATTTGATTAGCATCAAGTGCATTTACATATTATCTCAAGGGAAACTAGTTATAAAAAGTGCCCACTTTTAATAAAGTTATGCATCTTGAATCCAATCTGTTAGAGTGTAAAAGTCAACTCCTCTGTGAGTCTTACCCTATGCAACTCTTCCCCATGTTTTTCCACAGGGCCTCACTTGAGGATCTACCCCTTGTACCAAAGGCCTTGTTTTGCTTTATTATATTTCTCAGGGTTGTATATTGTATACAGCTGATGTATATTGGAAAGAGAACTAGCCTTGAAGCAAGAGAGAAGACGTATAATGACATACATGTGTCCACTACTATGTCACATTCTATAAGTCATTTCAAAAGTTGCAGGAATGGTGTTGACCTACACTGACCAAATGAATTCATCACCAGGGTGGGGGAAGAGAGGAGCATCACCTTTATGAGTGAAACCTCATGTCTAGTCACACACTACAAGTGTATTTATTATACCTTACCCTTAATGCACAGTCTATTGCCTTTTCCTTGATTCTTTCATATCAGTTGTTTCCTACAAATTATTCTTGACAACGTACATTCATTTATCATTCTTCAGAACGTTACACTTTAGGTTACTTATATTTTTCATTATTGAGAGATGCTTGAGTTCTCTGGCCTTTAATCATTTGAAATCCCTGAAAGAATACAGTTTTAAGGTTTGTGTGGTAGTGTGAAATGCTGAGGTTGAATATGGTTCTTTGCATTGCATTGGACATCAGAGCATGTCCAACTGAATCCAAATTCTGCACTCTACTACTTTTCTGATTGTGAGTAAGTTATTTAACATCTTTGGTTGAAATTTTCTCATCAATAAAATGAGAGATTTTTTGATCAAGCTTCCACAAAGGTCCCTTGCAGTTCTAAATCTATGACACCATGATGCTTTATTTTTCCTGACTCTATTTGTCATAAGAATCTCAATTTACATATAAATCATTTTCTACAGTGATATGTCAAATGTAAAATTCTCAGGGAGAGATTTCATTTAATAATAACTCCAGTGAAATTAGTGATTATAGATAGTCTAATAAATGTGTGTACTTTAAAGTAGTCCCACCAGTCACAGATTTAGAATACATTTGATTTTGTTAAAAACATGTTGCGATAGAGATAAATGAAGATTTAGTTTTCATTTTGCTATTTAAGATTTTCTTAAAATTTTATTTAAACTTAGGGGAAAATGGATTAATATTCCAACTGTGTAAGTTCTTTCAAAAGTACTATTAATTATTTTCCTTTATTTTAGCCTTCAGTAATTTTTATAAATGCAAAGCAATTGATTCTTTCACAGGGTTATTAATGAAACAGTATTTGAAAAGTTCTCACAAATTTCTATCAAACATATTTTAAATTTCACGCCTTCTTTGAGATAGTTTTTAAAGATCAATTGAAGGTGTGATCAGAATTTATGCTGTCTTGGGTTGGGAGAAGGGAAGAGATGGGAAGAAAATTTGGAACTCAAAATCTTGTGGAAATGAATGTTGAAAGCTGTAAATTAATTAATTAATAAAAAGTCAATTTGTTTCTATGTGTTTCCATGTTGAACTCTATCTTTGGAACAGTTCAAAGAGAGTTAAAATATGCACACACATGTATTCCCTAGTATTGACAATTTGCCAAATGATTGGAATTTTTATTTTTAGGAAAGATTATCTTAAGTCACTGATTCTTCACCGATCCATGATTTTATCAAGCTGTTTTCTACTTCCACCGAAGCAGATTTCTATCTGGCCATACCCCTAGGGTATGGATTACTTGATTTCCTGTGAACAAAAATAATTCTTCACTGCATATTTAGATGGACTAGTTATCAAAGGGCAGATTCCATCATCTGTCCAGTATTTCAGTACCTTATCATTCTTGCTGAATTTGCAAGAATCTCTGTTATATAGGATTCAATAGAATCCTTGGATCACATTCAGGATCAGCTACACACCATGAAGAAACATCAAAAGAACACCTCAATGGATAAACATGGCATGTAAATGAGGCTGATGGAGATTATGAAAATGGAACAGTCAAAAGAGAAAAAAAAGTGAAAGAAACTGAAGTGGAAACAAAAGCAGCAGTTGAGAAGAGGAGGAGGAGGAGGAGGAAGATGATGACGATGAAAAAGTTGTTAAATGGACTGTCTTTGGAGTCAGATAACCTAAGCTACATAATCATCTCAAAGAGATTGGGCCAAAAGTATGGCTTGTATGTGTGGCACAAAGAAGTACACTATTTGTGCCTTCTAATAATTATGGACATGTATCTGAACCATGTGAAAGGTCATAGTGTAGGTGACTAAGTCTGGTGTCTACAGGCCCAATGTAGCTTGTATATACTTCAGAAGCAATGTTATCACCTACTCTCTGGTCCTAGGAGGGGGGTATGGAGATGACAACTATCATGGTAACTCTCACTTATATGGGCAGTGAGGGCAAAGATCTTTCTGGAGACAAAAAGGACAACTTACCCAACATGAAAAGAGTTCTGGCTTTGAAATGCAGTGCTCCTATCAAGGATCAGGATGGAGCCAAAGCCAAGGAAGCCTCTCAGGGTTGTGAGATCATTGAAGGAGGGAAATGTAGCAATTATGCTACAGTTAAACGGAATCAATGTGATGAAATATAAAAGATAGTGAAATATTGGCCTAAAATCTAGCTTCACTGGATGATGGAGGAATCATGAGGAATCTGACCCATGGACAAGGGAAGGGAATGACGGTATTGGCTTACAAATGCAATATCCTGAAGGATATTTGAAAGTAGTTACTAATAATGAGAAGGAAAAAAGAAAATAATAAGAACTATGATGATTAATTGACATCTCTAAAGTAAGGAAAGGGGAAGAGAAAAAGTTAGTCAGCAGAGTGTTGGAAGACCATTTTTACCTTTGCTGGTACAGGGTCCAAGAAGACTAAAGTAGAACCATACAAATTCTCCTACCAGCCAAAGATGCTCATCAAGCATGATGAGTCCAATGAAAAGTTATGGAACAAAGTATTAAGTTCACTAAAGGAAAGACCAAAATTCCTGAGTAAAGTAGAAGGAACATTTCTGTGTATTTGCTCTCAAGAGATATTATTTCAGTCAATTACCACTGTGTGTCAGCATAATGCTTGCAAAGATTGTCTGAATCTGTGCTTCCTATCTGAGGTGTATAATGGCCAAATTTGGTTGTATGATCTGGGTAAATATTACACTAACCAAGTGATTCAGCCGCTGCATACTATCTTTAGTCAACTCTTCTATAGCAACAGTAATGGGTTGGGATTCTATCTATCAAGAACTTTTACTACTTTGATGGTAAAACTTGGCAGTGGGTTTCCAATAGATTTAAACAAAGAGATTCACATTTTCACTGAAAAGATTTGTCTTTCTTCCTCTTTCTAAAGTTTATAAAGTTTGAAGGATTTATTTTATATATGTTGGAGCTTTTGAAAAATGGTAGATACTATGTTCGGTTTTTGGTTTTTTTTTAACCTTCTTCCAAAACCTGTAGTATATCAGCATAAATATTCCTACTTTTGGTAAAGGCTGCTAATGAACCAAGTATTGAGTTCTCAAAAGTTCCCTCTCATGTAGAATGTGGCTTGATTCCTAGAATAAACTTCATAAAGCCTGTGCATTTGTCCTCAATTGTAGAAGTATGTTGAACTCTTTGGCAATACTTTGAAATCCAAATTCTCTGAGATAATTCTTGGTGTTTTGGGACCAGTTGCTTAGGTAGTTTATCTAAAAGTTGTTTGAAAAAAAATCTTGCTTAACACATATTAAGCTCCTTTTTCGAGGCCATTCTCTACCAGTTTAATTTTATGTTTAAAATAGGCATGAAAAAGACTTTCAACCTGCATTTAGCTAAATGCTCAGGGCAGGAGAGAACGCTTCCTCAGCTGGGTGCTTCTTTTATTGAGGGAACTAGTTGTCTTGCCAGATGCTGTCTGTGAACCAGAATGCTGTTGTGGAAAAGAGTAAATCCAGTTGTAAGTGTCTTTGCTTTGTTTCCAAAAGCCTAGGTTATGTTTTACTATTGTTATTGTTATCTATTTTTAACATTCTTTTATTTTTTTTAAAGTTTGAGTTCCAGATTCACTGACACCATCTCACTCCTCCCCCACCCACCAAGGAGGCAAACAATACATCAATTCTACATGGGAAATCATAGATAACATATTTCCGTTACAGATCACAAAAAATGATGAAAATGAAGTGTGGAAATTATACTACAATTTGTACTAGAGTTAATCAGTTGTCTCTCTCAGTTCTCTCTCTGGAGTTGGAAAACAATTTTTCATCAAAAGTCCTTTGGAAGTCTCTTGATTCACTATATTGATCAGAGCAGCCAAGTCTTTCACAGTTGATAATCATTACAGCACTGCTGATACAGTGCACCACAATCTCCAGGTTCTTCTCATATCACTTTGCATCCGTTCATGTAGTTCTTGCTCCCCTGCAGCCCTGAACGTTTTTCTTTTCCTTGGAACTATGACTTGGGCCTCTACTCCCTTGTGACCAAGCATAAGCAATCCTCTTCATCTTGAACCTGTAACTGAGGACTGCTTTTGGGCAATATACTTGCCAATTGGCACCAGGTGCATGCAATGCCAGCAAACAGTCCCCTTGTAGTCCCTTTCTGTCCAATTGTCTGACCCCCTTTATCATCTCTGGGCTGAGAGCTCTTGAAGTTGCTTGTTACTACTGCTGCTTTCTCAACAGCCTCCCTGGCACACTGCTGGTTCTCCTGCTGTACCATGCCTGAGTTTATCATGGTTTCACAGACCTCTCCGATGGGCTTCCTAACTTGTCTTAGGCTAGAAGAAATGTCTCCATCTGCCCTTTTGTTGGCTCTGCCACTCCAGAATTTGATTTGAAATATTATTTTAAATTTGTTGGGAGGGGAACATTGGGAGAATTAAGCTGATTCTTATCATATAGTCTACCATACTGACCACATCTGATACCTAGAATGAGTTCTTTATAGCACTGGATGCTAAAGTTGCCAGCCAAATTATATTTCTTCCTTTCAAAATGGAAGACAAATGTCATTAGAATCACATTGCAAGCATTGAAATTTCCCTTTGCTTCAGTGCATTTTGGTACGGTTAATTTTCTTTAATATTGTTTCAAGTGCATTTTCATTTAAAAATAGAGATTCATATAAATGAGAAAGTTATTTACTTTCTTTTTAAAGCCACTTTTCCATTTTTTTTTCTGTTACTATACATGAACTAAGAAAGATAACTTAGTTTTAGTTTTTTTTCTTCCTGAATGAGTTTTTAGTTTTTCTGACTGTACCAGTGTTTGCAGTTCAATACCTCAATGTAACAATGATATTTTAAATCATTTAAATGTAGGCAGGCTAGAATGATATTTTTAATTGTTTTCCTTATGGTAGAATGTTAATGGGACAATAAAACACAAAAAAGTAGGGTTTTTTTCTAAAAACTTCAGAGTACATGTGCAAATATTAAGTTCTCAAAATAAACCCTTTCAAAGAGAAAAAAAAACGCTGTTTTTTCTTGGATCTGTTTGTTCCTTTGCATGTTTGTGCATATCCAGCAAAGCATAAAACTCCCTATTTTTCCCTGTAAAAAAAATGGTGCTGTTGTTCATTCTTCATTTTCAAAGATGAATGAAATCACAATATTGGTGTGACACTATGGTGTGTCTGACTCCAGTTCACTCATCCAATGGAATATGGAATCACTAAGTGACAAAAGCTAAACAACTGACTTCTGCAAAGGCATAGTTATAGAACATAGAAGGTCCTGTTCCCTGATCCAAAGCCCACAAAGACATTCTGGACATAGTTTCAACGTGTTGAGCAGATGCTGAAGAGATAGACCAATAAATGATGGAAATGCTGAAACTGGGATGCATTCAAAGGCAGTAACCAGAAAATTGACTGTTTATTTCTTTGTTCCTACCTGTGTTCAGCTCAGTTAGATTATACTGGAAGGTACAGGAAGACGAGGAGAGGCCTTTTGCCTTTCCCATCCAGACACTATGCTGCCTTTTTAGGCAACATATACATATATTTATATAGCTAATGGTATTTGACTACAGTGTTCCATTTTCAAAGGAAGTCATGTAATCTGTCCAGCTTATGTGTGTGTGTGTGTGGGTGTAGATGATCCTAGTGAGTTTAGAAGGGTTAGAATAGGATAATATCATGGGTCCTTGAGATATAGGCTGTCCCAGAAGACAAACTGTGAGGAGAGAAATTCTAAAAGACATGAATGAAACATCATGGTTCAGGCAAATTAGAAAAGAACTTTTAGGAATGAATGTTACCAAAAAGCCACAATGAATTAGAACCCACTGTACCCAGGAACTGCAGTGGTTATAGAAGCCAGAGAAGAAAGTGTATTCTCAGTTGTTTAGGAAAATCCTTCTTAACTATACTTCTTACTATTTCTTTGAAACAAATATCCCTTTATAAAAATTAAGTGATACTAATTTATTGAAGGATATTGTGGGTAGAATCACTGACAATTGATATTAAGGTTAATATAACACAAAGAGGACCTAGTTGATGGCACTAAAGAGAAACACTCCTCACCTACTCAGGAACACTCCTAGAATTCTGAGGTTGGGGAGAGGGAGTAGACATTGTTCGGGGATACAACTCTAGGAAGTACAATGAACATTCCTAGAGTTCTTATGTTTTACACATTATAGGAGAGATACAGAGGCCCTTAGTTCAACATGCAAGAGAGGAGAAATTCAGTCAAAGACATCACTGACAAGTACTTAATCGTGTTTTGAAAAATCATTATTTGAAGAGAAATGTGTACTTCCCAAGGTAACCCAGTGTTACTGGGGATAACTTTGTTAGAAAGATTTTCCTTATACTGAGATGAAATCTGCCTCTAAAACACTGATCCATTACATCTGCTTTGGCTCTCTGGAGTCAGTCAGAATAAAGTTCCTCTTCCATGTGAAAATAATCAGCAAAAAACTGAGAAAACACCAGCTATTTATCTGAATACACTGTGTTATTTGACTCAGAAATCTGCATCCCTACAAAGGAAATAGATTTTTTGAGGGGCAATTCACTTAAGTGAGTTGCCTAGGGTGACATAACTAATAAGTATCTGAGGCCAGATACGAACTGAGGTCTTTCTAACTCCAGGGCTAGTGCCCTATTACACTGTGCTACCTAAGCTGCCCAAAAGAAGACAGATTTTTAAAAGAAAGAGTGGAAGGGAAGAGGGAGAGAAAAGGAAGGAAAGGAAGGAAGCAAGGAAGGAAGGGACTAACAAGAAATGGATATAAAAGAATACAGCAAAAATGTTAATAATTCAGCGACATATCTTAAATCCATAACTTCACAGAAGTGTTAGCAAATGTTATTAGCCAAACTGCTCTGTCTTGAAAAATAATTTTCTTGGGAGCCAAGATGGTGGAGTAGAAAGTTACACATATGCTAGCTCCGAAACCACAGCCAATAAACTATATGGAAAGAAGAACTTCTAACAAATTCTAGAGCGGTGGAAGCCACAGAACCACGGAGTGGAGAAGATTTCTATTCCAGAAAGATCTGAAAAACCCTCACCAAAGGTCCATCACACAAGGGACCAGAGCAGAGCCCAGCCCTGGCTTGGCCGTATGGCACGGAGGGGAGCAGATCTGAACAGGCTTCAGGAACAGAATCTCCAGCAGCCACGAAGGTCCCTCAACCCACAGGCACACAGGTCATTGAGAGAGACTGTTTGGTAGGCCAAGAGGGAAGCAGGGTGTCTCCATAACTCAGGCCCCCTTGGGAGGCAGCAGCAGAGGCAGCAGCAGACCAGGGACGCCAAAGCAGGCAGGAGCTCAGATCAATTACTGACAGTCTCCACATAAACCCCCTGAAGGAACTGAGGCCTGTGCTGTGGCCCTGCGCCCACCTGAGCACCAGAACTTAATCTCACTTTGAATAGCAGCCAGGCTGCCCGCTGAAAACCCTGAGGCTGGGGAGCAGTATTTGAATCTCAGACCCCAAGCACTAGCTGGGCTGATCTGGACAGGGGTGGAGAGGAATCTCAGAAGGCAATAAACTGGCTGGGAAAATGCCCAGAAAAGGGAAAAAAACAAGAACATAGAAGGTTACTTTCTTGGTAACCGATGTTTCCTCCTTTCCTTTCTCATGAAGAAGAACAATGCTTACGATCAGGGAAAGACATAGAATTTAAGGCCTTCATATCCCAAACAACTGAAATAGATACTCAGTGGGCTCAGGCCATGAAAGAGCTCAAAAAGGATGTTGAAAATCAAGTCATACAAGTGGAGGAAAAACTGGGAAGAGAAATGAGAGAGATGCAAGGAAAGCATGAAAAATGGGTCAATACCTTGCTAAAGGAGATGCAAAAAAATGCTAAAGAAAATAACACCTTGAAAAATAGGCTAACTCATTTGGCAAAAGGGGTTCAAAAAGCCAATGAGGAGAATAATGCTTTCAAAAGAAGAATCAGCCAAATGGAAAAGGAGGTTCAAATGTTCACTGAAGAAAATAGTTCTTTCAAAATTAGAATGGAACAGATGGAGGCTAATGACTTTCTGAGAAACCAAGAAATCACAAAACAAAACCAAAAGAATGACAAAATGGAAGAGAATGTGAAATATCTCATTGGAAAAACAACTGAC
>CM053769.1:475081615-475109877 GCA_028658325.1 Potorous gilbertii | reverse complement strand
TCTCCTCATTGGCTTTTTGAACCTCTTTTGCCAATTGAGTTAGCCAATTTTTCAAGTTGTTATTTTCTTCACCATTTTTTTGGGTCTCCTTTATCAAGGTATTGACCCGTTTTTCATGCTTTTCTTGCATCTCTCTCATTTCTCTTCCCAGTTTTTCCTCCACCTGTCTAACTTGATTTTCAAAATTTTTTTTGAGCTATTCCGTAGCCTGAGTCCATTGGATATCCAATTTTGATGTTTGGGATACAGAGGCCTTGACTTCTATGTCTTTCCCTGTTCTTTCTCATCAGAAAAGAAGGGAGGAAATATTTGTTCACCAAGAAAGTAACCTTCTATGGTCTTATTATTTTTTTCCCCTTTTCTGGGCATTTTTCCAGCCAGTTACTTGCCTTCTGAGATTTGTCTCCACCCCTGCCCAGATTCGCCCAACTAGTGCTTGGGGTCTGAGATTCAAATGCTGCTACATAGTCTCAGGGCTTTCAGCAGGCAGCACGGCTGCTATTCAATGGGAGCTTAATTTCTGGTGCTCAGGTGGGGGCAGGGCCACAGTACAGTTCCTTCAGGGGGTTTATGTGGAGACCGTCAGTAATCGATCTGAGCTCCTGACTCTTTTGTGAGCCCTGGTCTGCTGCTGCCTCTGCTGCTGCGTACCACTGGGGCCTGAGTTATGGAGACACCCTGTTCCCCTCTTGGCCCACCAAAGAGTCTCTCTCACTGACCTGTGTGCCTGTGGGTTGAGGGACCTTCGTGGCTACTGGAGATTCTGTCCCTGAAGCCTGTTCGGATCTTTTCCTTTTGGGGCCACGCAGCTAGGGCAGTGCTGGGCTCTGCTCTGGGTCCAGTGTGTGATGGACCTTTGGTGACGGACCTTTGGTGACGGTTTTTCACAGCTCTCTGGAACAGAAATCTCCTCCACTCCATTGTTTTGCAGCTTCCACTGCTCCAGAATTTGTTGGGAGTTCCTTTTACCAGGTAATTTATGGGCTGTGGGTTTGGAGCTAGCATGTGTGAATCTTTCTACTCTGCCATCTTGGCACCTCCCCCAAAGTATTTTTTTAAGTCAGAGAAGAGAGTTAAAGAAGCAAAGAAGGAAGCCAGCTTTGAGTCCTCCAGGTTGAACTTCATGTAAAATAAGGAAAGGAAAGCAAGTTATGCATGGTAGACATCTGCAGTTCCATACACAACTTTTTCATTTTTTGGATCACTATTTATATATAATTATCAATTTCATTGTGGTCAATATATGTATTAATACATCCATATGTTTAGCAGATTTATATATATACACACACAGATGATACATGCATTCATACAGATGTGTAGAAAACCTATGATCTGATCTCTATCCACACTTTTTTCTATCTTCTTATATTTGTATATAAATCTATATAACTGCATCCATTGACAAATATAATTTTTAAGTAATTCAGCAGTATTGACAAGCTAACAGAGACAAGATCTGATTTCCACTCTTCAAGGCTATAAGTTCAGCTGATCTAGTACTCTATGGATTATGTGAGGTCAGGTCTATCTACTTTATAGAAACAATTCTATGGTTACCATTTTCTGACATATGGGATTACATAGGATATAGTGAAAAGTGAATCCATCTGTATCCTTGGGAGCCCCAGGTAAGTTATGAGTTATAGTTGAAATCACATCTTTGATCAGAAAATCAACGTTGCCTTTACACTGATTCTGTGGGATATGATATGGAGCACAAGACTATTCCAAAGTGTTTTGTCAGAGTAACGCTAAAGATTAAAAACAACAATACATTTGAAGTAGATAAAAGAAGGCAGTGGTACAAAGAATATTTTAAGACCTGAGGAAGTGTCATGATCATAACAAAACTATGTTTAATGATATAGCCACATTTGAAAAAGGAGAAAAGAATGTCAGCAATTAAAATTTAGGATATTCTAGAGGCTAAAGAAATATAAAAGTTTTTTTTACAAAGAAAGAAACATATAATTTCTGGTTATGCAATTACCTGACATGGGGGGGGGTAGAGTTGTTGTGTGGTAATCCTTCACTCTTCCTTTTCCTTAACTTGATGCTCAAAATTTTTGTATTGCTAATTTATTTCAATTGAATGTTTATTGAAATATATGTGTGGGTTCACAGATTTAAAATTTTATGAATACTTCAGGCATTTATAATCTAGGAATTCTTAGACTGGGGTCCAGGAAACTCTGTATTATCTAGGGATAGATATGATGATCTCCATGAACTTGGATAGGGAAAATAATTTTACTACCTTCTATAATGTTCTAGTGTGTCTATCATTCCATAACCCCTCCAACATCGACAGTTGCAGTATTTTTGTCCTTTCTGACAATTTGCAGGTTGTGAGGTGAAACTTGGGAATTATGGTTTGTTTTTCTCTTATTATTAGTGATTTAATGAAATTGAGCATTTTCTTCAATAATGTGAAAATATTATTCTGAGGATTCCATAGGTTTTAATCCAAATTCCAAGTGTATTTATAACACTAAAAGAATATTATATTCATCTCATTTAGATGAATTTAAAAGAAATTGAGGAGCAATGGTTAAATATCTTAATATAGCATGGGAAAAGTAGTCTATGAATATGATTATTGTGTAAGAGGAGTAATAGTTATAAATAGTAATAGTAAATAATGGAAGGAGTCATTAACAAATCATCACAAACTATTTCTATTGAATTACTTAGCCATTCAGTCAGTAGAAATAATGGGAACAATAAATGTAAATGATACAGTAAGAGGAAGGAATTGAAACAATTCTTTATGGAGTGATATAATCTGTGGAAGGAGATATGCTAACTTTTTTTTTGCACTAAATAATAGTATTTTATTTCTTCCAATTATGTGTAAAGATAAAGTTTTCAACATTCATTTTTGTAAGATTTTGAAGGTCAATTTTTTTCTCCCTCCATCTTTCCCTTCTGCCCTCCCTAATATGGTCATCAATCTGATACAATTTATACATGTACAATTATTTTAAACATATTTCAACATTTGGCATATTGTGAAAGAAGAATCACAACAACAGAGAAAACCCATGAGAAAGAAAAATAACAACAAAAACCTGAAAATAGTATGCTTTGATCTGCTTTCAGACTCCATAGTTCCTTTACAGGACGTGGATAGCATTTTCCATCACAAGCTTTTTGGAATTGTCTTTGATCATTGTATTGCTGAGAAAAACTAATGTCATAGTTGATCAGTAGACAATTTTGCCATGACTTTGCCAACATTGTGCAGTGTTCTTCTGTTTCTGCTCACTTCACTCAGCATCAGTTCATGAAAGTTTTTGTAGGTTTTTCTGAAACCTGCCTGCTCATTATTTCTTAGATAATAACAGTATTGCATTACATTTATATACCACTTGTTCAATCATTCCCCAATTGATGGATGCACAATTTCTAATTCTTTGCCATTACAAAAGGAACAGTTATAAATATTTTTGTATATATATATATATATCAGAGAAAGGCTTCAAATCTCCACTCTTAGTTTCTTCTTTTTCTTCTTCTAGTTTTGCCTGAATTGTTTTTGTTTATACAACAGCTTTGATTTTACATAATAAAAATTATCAGGCTTAAATTCCATGAAACTATTTTTGTCATGAATTCTTTCTCTATCCATACATCATATCCAATGGACAATTTCTTTAATGTTTCTTTGTCATTGTCATTTTGAGTACAGAAACAACAATGATAGAGAGATCCCTAATAGATACTAAAGTACTACAGGTGCTCCTTTTTTGAAGGCAAGTGTGATGATTGCATAATGTCCTAAAATGCTGTAGAAGTTTTTCAACGTTTTCCAACTTCATATTATGATTCTTCACCATACTAATATGGTGCTAATCCATTTACCCATATAGACTTTCAGAGAATATGCCAAATTTGAGGTGAGTCACTCAATAATGACCCTTTCTCTGGGGATTTTTCCCTTTCCCCCCTGTTATTTCACATTTTATTTTCCCCAATTACATGTAAACACAATTTAACTTTTTTAATTCAAATTTTGAATCCCAAATTCTCTTCCTCCCTCCTCTTGGCTCCTTCATTAAGAATTTAAACAGCTTGATCTTGAGCAAAAAAGATAGCCAGTAAACCCAGAGGAAAAAAGACAACTTTTGGATGAAACACTGGAAGAGGAAGAGGAGGAGGAAGAGAGTTGGTATGCACTCACAGGTTGTGTTTTTCCTTCTCTCTTGAAGAGGACCATGACATCAGTATGATAACAAGACTTGCAGCTGAATTTGATTTGAGTGAGAAAAACCCAACTCTGGAACTCACAGACGGAACATCAAGTCCTCACCCACCCAGAACAGAATGGATTTAAATACTAAATAGTACTTTGTTTCTCCCAGGAACCCTGAGGGCCTACCCCTCCCAGTTTGATTTTTTTTTTTTATTAAAGGGGGTATCCCTTGAGCAACTACTTAATGAAGCCTATTCATTGAATGGGTATATCTCACTCAAAGTAAGAATGTGATAAGATCTTAGCCTAAAAGGGCCAGGGTCTCACTATGCATCCTGGGTCATCTCCAGCTGTCCTGATGAATATCAGGCCACTGGACTCAGATGGCTCAGGAAAAGAAAGTGAAGTTGGTGACCTTGCACAACTCAAATCAAAGTCAGCTGCAAGTGATGTCATCATCTTGATGTCATGGTCCTCTGTGAAAACAAAGTACAAACCACAAACAGGTCATATGTGTGTAGTCACGCAAAACACATTTTCATATATGTTTTCCTGTGAAAGAAAACACAGACAAAAACATATAGAAAAATAAAGTAAAGAATAGGCATCTTAGATCTGCATTCAGGCTCTTCCAGTTCTTTCTCTGGAGAAGGATATCACTTTTTATCATAAGTCTTATAGAATTGTGTTGGATCATTGTATTGTAGCTAAGTTATTCATAGTAAATCATCATTCAATATTGGTTTTACTGTGTACAATGTTCTCCTCATTTTACTCATGTCATTATTATCTGTTCATGTAAATCTTTCCAAGTTTTTCTGAAAACATTATGCTCTTCATTTCTTGAAACACAGTAGTATTATATTAAAATCATACAATACAACTTGTTCAAGTATTCCCCAATTGACTGGCATCCTCTCAATTTTCAGTTCTTTGCTTCCACTAAAAGAGCTACTATAAATATTTTTGTACACATAAATCCTTTTCCCTTTTGCTTTTTATGTCTTTGGGATAAACATTACTACCTAGTAGTGGAATTGCTTAGTCAAGGGCATATACATGATTAAAACCCTTTGGACATAGTTTCAAATTGCTCTCCAGAATCATTAAATCAATATACAACTTTACCACCTCTGTATTAGTGTTTTAATTTTCCCACATCCCTCCAATACTTGTCATTTTCCTTTTCTGTCATATTAGCCAATCTAACACATGTGAGGTAGTAGCTCAGAGTTGTTTTAATTTGGATTTCTCTCATCAATAGTAAATTAAAGAAAGACTTCTGGGAAGATGGCAGAGTAGGTCAGAAAATTCCAACTTCTCAAGACTTTCCCCCACAAAGGAGTTACAATAACACATTAAGGTCAACAAAGTGTGGGTGAATATAAATAATAATAGGGGCACATCCTGGTTCTTCCTGGGACTATTAGAGAACAGAAGAAAAATCCCTGAATGAGCTTGGTCTCAGTGAATAGTAAGCACCTCCAGGCTAGATCCTCTTAAACAAGTCATATGCTGATCAAACTACAAGTGGTAAGCCCTGGGGTTAATTGGTTTGAGAGGCTGCCTCAGCACAGTCACAGAAACTTTTACACCTGGGATACTGAAGGAGTTGGGCATCTGAGCTGTCCAAGAACAAGGAAACCTCTGCTGACCAGGAACAACAGACCCAGCTGTTCAGGGGTAAGCAGCAGTAGGGGAAAGGGAGGGCTAGAAGGAATCAGCACATACCAGGTGAATGTAGAAACAATGGGGCAGAAAGCTCTTGCTGTGGGCACTTACAGTAGGTTGGAGGTTTGACTTCGGTTCCAGGCTTGGAAGCTGGGGAGAGGAATGAAGATCTTGGGCAAAAAGCACCATTTCCCATACATCAGGACTGGAGGTGATTACAAAAATTAAGCTATTACTACAAAACATGTAGAGGCAAAGAAGAAAGAATCCAAACATGGAAAACTATTATGGGAATAGAGAAGACCAGGAAGAACATCTTCAGAGGAGGGCATTTAAGTAAAGAAACCCCCAAAAAGTAACATGAAATGGTCATATGTCCAAAAATAATTCATAGAAAATCTTTATAGAAGACTTTAAAAATCAAATGACATAGGTGGAGGAAAAATTTTAAAAAATAAGATTAATCCAAGAAAAAAAAGAATATTATGAGAGGAAAGTCAACTAACTAGAAATGAGATCTAGAATCTTAAGGAAGAAAGTGGCACCTTGAAAATTAGAATTGGACAAAGTAAAGCCAGGAAAAACATAAGATATCGAGATGTAATTAAAGAAATTATGAGTAATGAAATAATAGAATAAAAAGTGAAATACCTTTAAGAAATATAATAGATTTGGAGAACAGATCAAGAAGGAAAAAACATAAAAGTAATCAGACTAACTGAAAGTTATGATTAAAAAAAAGGATCTTGATATAATAATAAAAGAAATAATTAAAGAAAAATGTCCCAAAGCTTAGAAGAGTGCAGGGGGAAGGGGGAGAGTAGGAATTGATAAAAAAAAAAATCTTAGATATCACAATCAAATTCTGAAACCCCCCAGATCAAGGATAAACTATTAAAATCATTAAGATTAAAACAATTTAAATATGATGATGTCACAATTAGAATCACACAAGACTTAGCAGCAGAGACTCTAAAGGATCACAGGTTTTGTAATATCATATACCAAAAAGCTAAAGAATTATCATTCTTGTTGAAAATATCATACCATGCAAAATTAAGCATTCCTGAATGAGAAAAGAATAGACATTTGACCAACTCTCAGATTTTCAAGACTTTTTTTAAAAAAGTTGAACTTAGAAGATTTAACACACAAGAACCAAGAGAAGTAAAGGTACATGCCAAACACTGATTATAAGAGATCCATAAGAACAGACTTTTAAAAATTTTTACATATGTAAAATATATGTTTAAGATGATTGTTAATAAGCTCATAAGAAAGATTTGGATAAATTTTAGTATGGTATGAATATAAAAATTCATTGAATTAAATTTTTTAAAAAAGGAACAGCTAAAAAGAGTAATCATTTTATACAAATGATGTACAAGAGTAGCACTGATACAGAGGAAATTGATGCAGTTGAGGTCTGGTAGTTCAGGCTACCTACTATCATCAGGAATGAGCTTCAAAGGAAAAATTACATATATTTGGAAGAGTATAAAAGTCTTCTAAATTCAGAAGAAATAACATGGTAGGGGCATAGGGACAAGGGGACAGAGAAAGATCTTTAGTAGGGAGGGAGGGTGAGAGAATAGGTAAAATGGGGGTCTTTAGATTTATGGGAATGGGAAGATAGAGGAGGGATCTTTGGAATGGGGTAGGTAAGTAGCAGGAGTACAAGGTAGTGGGTAGAAGTAAAGTAGACAAGGTTGGAGAGACAGGAAACAAGAGATATGCACAAACATAAAAACAAATACCAGGAATAAAATTTGTTTGGGAATATGTGTGTCTATATATGTATGTATATATATATATATATATATATATATATATATATATAAGCATGTATATATCTATAGCTGTAGAGAAACATGTCCAGACATAACTGAAAACTTCTGGTGGTTATAAAAAAGAACTAAGTAAAAAGTGAACAATGGAGAACAAAAAAAACTTCCAAGGAAGCAAAATAGTTCTCAATACACCATGTATTATTTCTCATATAGGCTTTCTTTAATATTTTCTTTCATATTCTTTCATAATCGAATCCTCTCTTATGTTCTGCTATACACACAACATGATTTTTCTTCAAGTTCCACTATTTCAGTCTATATGTTTTTGTTTCTTTTCTCTATTCTTTATTTGTGTTCAGGTCTTTGAGTCTAAAATTTAAAAAAAAGTATATTAAAAATAGTGAATTAAGGCACTTATATGACAATAAATAGCTTTCATCACTTTGTCTGAAAACTGTCTATTCATATGCCTTGATCATTTATCAAATGAGGAATGGCTCTTATTTCTATAAATCTGACTCATTTTCTACAAGTTTGAGAAATGAAGACTTTATCAGAGAAACTCACTGTATTTTTTTTATCACAGTAATGATTAACATCTAGATATTTCCCTCCACCCTATTTCCCCCATATATATCCTACTCTTTCTTTCCTTTTACCCTGTCCATTCTCAAAAACATTCTGTTTCTGCCTTTATACTTCCCCACACTGTATTCCCTCCTGTTATCTTCCCACTCCCAAGTCTCTTATTCTCTTTCCTTCCTACTTTCATTTATGATAAGATAGGTTTCTACATCTAATCAAATGTGTATACTACTTCTTTGAACCAAATCTGATGAGAGTAAGTTTCATGTGGTGCTCTACCCACTTCCCACTCCCTACTCCCCCTGCCCTTTCCTCTCCACTTTAAGCTCTCTTTAAGAAGATGGTGGAGTAGAAAGACACATATATGCAAGCTCTCCCCACACAGCCCATAAAATACCTGTAGAGAGGGACTCTCAACAAATTTTGAAGCAGCAGAAGTGGAGAACAACAGAGTAGAGGAGATTTCCAGCCCAGGGTGACCTGAAAGGCCCACGGGAGATGTTAGTTGCACAGGATGCAGGGCAGAGTGTGGAGCCCAGCCCAGCCTTTGCTGAGCTGCGAGAGTCTGGGAGGATGACACCTTGGGGGTGGAATCTCCAGTCCCACCAGCAGGAGGAGTCTGTAGATCCCTTAACCCAGAAGCACCAAAGATCAGAGATGGGGTTTTTTCAGCTCGCCAGGAAGGGAGAAGGGCCTTCCCATAGCTCTGGCTTCAGGCAGCAGTCCTCAAAACCCACATCAGGCAGGTGGCAGCAGTTCTTATAGCAACCTCTACAGCAGCCCATGACCATTGTTGGACTGTAAAATCCCTAGGAACACTGAGGAACAGAGTCTTACCTCAGCCCTGTATAGAGGCCTTGAGGGAGCTTGTCTTTGTCTCACATTGAATGGTGGCCCTGCCCCTATACAGCTTGACTCCCCACCACCACCCCAGTTCTGGCTTGGCAGAACTGGAGGCCAGATGATTGTGGAGAGGAAACTGCTAAGATTCCGGACACAAAAATCTCTCTCTGCTTCCAGATCAGTGTACATGCTTGATTATGCCACTTTGGAGGAACTGAGATTTACATATTCTCAGAGTATGACAAAGGAACCAAAAGTCAAGTAAGAGGTTGGAAAAATGCCCCAAAAAGGTAAAAAAAAAAGACCATAGAAGGTTACTTTCTTTGTGACCAGATGTTTCCTCCTATCCTTTCAGATGAGGAAGAACAATGCTTACCATCAGGGAAAGACATAAAAGTCAAGGCTTCTGTATCCCAAACATGCAAAATAAATATTCAATGGTCTCAGGCTATGGAAGAGCTCAAAAAGGATTTTGAAAAGCAAGTCAGAGAGGTGGAGGAAAAACTGGGAAGAGAAATGAGAGAGATGGAAGAAAAGCATGAAGAGCAGGTCAACACCTTGCTAAAGAAGACCCCAAAAAATGCAGAAGAAAATAACAACTTAAAAATACGCTAGCTCAATTGGTAAAAAATGTTCAAAAAGCCAATGAGGAGAAAAATGCTTTAAAAAGCAGAATTAGCCAAGTGGAAAAGGAGCTTCAAAGAAGAAAATAGCTCTTTAAAAATTAGAATGGAACAGATGGAGGCTAATGACTTTATGAGAAACTAAGCAATCACAAAACAAAATCAAAAGAATGAAAAAAAAGGAACATGTGAAATATCTCATTGGAAAAACAACTGACCTGGAAAGTAGGTCCAGGAGAGACAATTTAAAAATTATGGGACTACCTGAAAGACATGATCAAAAAAAGAGCCCAGATAGCATCTTTCATGAAATTATCAAGGAAAATTTCCCTGATATTCTAGAACCAGAAAGCAAAGTAAATATTGAAAGAATCCACCAATCACCTCCTGAAAGAGATCCAACAAACGAAACCCCTAAGAACATTTTTGCAAAATTCCAGAATTTCCAGGTCAAGGAGAAAATATTGCAAGCAGCTAGAAAGACAGAAGTCAAGTACTGTGGAAATGAAATCAGGATAATACAAGATCTAGCAGCTTCTATATTAAGGGATCAAATGGCATGGAATATGATTTTCCAGAAGTCAAAGGAACTAGAACTAAAAACAAGAATCACCTACCCAGCCAATCTCAGTATAGTACTTCAGGGGGGAAAATGTTCTTTCAATGAAATAGAGGACTTCCAAGCATTCTTGATGAAAAGACCAGAGCTGAAAAGAAAATTTGGCTTTCAAATACAAGAATCAAGAGAAGCGTGAAAAGTTAAACAGCAAAGAGAAATCATAAGGAACTTACTAAAGTTGAACAATTTACATTCCTACATGGAAAGACAATATTTTTAACTCTTGAAAAGTTTTTTCAGTATCTGCAGAGTTGGTGGGACTACACACACACACACACACACACACACACACACACACACACACACACACATACGTAGAGAGAGGGACAGAGAGCACAGGATGAATAGAATAGGATGGGATCATATCTTTAGAAAAATACAATTAAGCAGTGAGAGAGAAATATATTGGGAGGTGAATGAGAAAAATGGAATGAGGCAAATTTTCTGTCATAAAAGAGGCAAGTAAATGATTTTTCAGTGGAGAGACCAAGTGGGGAGGTGAGAGAATAAATATGAAGCTTACTCTCATCACATTCAGCTAAAGGAACAAATAAAATGCACATTCATATTGGTATGAAAACCTATCTTACAATACCGAAAAGTGGGGGAGATGAGGATAAACAGGGTAAGGGGGATGATGGAAGGGAAGGGAGTGGGAGGAGGGAGCAATTTGAAGTCAACACTCTTTGGGAGGGACAGGATCCAAAGAGAGAACAGAAGCAAAAGGGGGCAGGATAGGATGGAGGGCAATATAGTTAGTCTTACACAACATGACTATAATGGAAGTGATTTGCAAAACTACACAGATATGGCCTATATTGAATTGCTTGCTTCCCAAAGGGAATGTGTGGGGAAGGAGGAATGAAGAGAGGTCAGAAATTAAAGTTTTAGGAACAGCTCTCGAGTATTGTTCTTACTACTAGGAAATAAGAAATACAGGTAATGGGGTATAGAAAGTTATCTAGCCCTACATTACAGAAGAGAAGATGGGGATAAGGGAAGAGAGGGATTTTAGGAGGGAGGGCAGATTTGTGATAGGGGTAATTAGAATGTTTGGTGTTTTGGGGTGCGGGGAGGGGAGAAATGGGAAGAAATGTTGGAACCCAAAATTTTGTGCAAATGCATGTTGAAAACTTAAATAAATAAATTTAAATAGCAGAAAAACAAAAAAAAAATCTCTTTCAGGTCTCTTCTGTCCGATAATTTATCTCATTCTATCTCTTCTTTTCCCTTTTAGTGCATTCTTCTTTCTCACTTGTTATTTTATTTTTTAGATAGTCATACTATCACATTCAACTCACACAAAATAATGAGAAATATTTATTTTTAATAGTTACAAATATTTTTCAATGTGCAATATAAACAGTTTAGCCTTACTGAATCCTGCATAATTTTTCCTTCTTATTTGCTCTTTTCTGCTTCTTTTATGTCTTACATTTGAAAATTGTATTTTCTATTCAGCTCTTATCTTTTAACCAGTATTTCTTGAAAGTCCTCTATTTCATTGAATATCTATTTTTTCTATGAAAGATTATACTCAGTTGTGCTGGATAGGTGACAGTTGTTTTTAATCCTAGGTTTTTTGCCTTTTGGAATATCATATTCCAAGTTACCCCTGTTCTAAGCCTTTGCATCCTTTAACGTAGAAACTGCTAAATCTTGTATTATCCTGACTGTCGCTCCACAGTATTTGAATTGTTTCTTTTTTGGCTGTTTCCTGTGATTTCTCCTTGATATGGGAGGTCTGGAATTTGGCTCTAATGTTCTTGGGAGTTTTCATTTTGAGATTACCTTCCAGAAATGGCAGGTTGTTTCAATTTCTTTTTCACTATAAGTTATAGAATATCGAACTTGATAATTTCTTGACAGATTTTGTCTTGGCTCTTTATTTGAACATGACTTTCAGGTAGTCCAATAATTCTCAAATTATCTCTTCTAGATTTATTTGGTAGGTGAGTTGTTTCTTTTCTTTTCTTTTCCAATGAGATAGTTCACATTTTCTTTTTTTCTCATTCTTTTGAACTGCTTGATTGTTTATGTAGCATAAAATCATTGGCTTCCACCTGCCCAATTCATACTCTTAAGGAATTATTTTCTTCATTGAGCTTTTGTACCTGCTTCCTTTGTATTGTAAATTCTACTTTTTATGAAATTTTATTCAGTGAATTTATATGCATACATACATGCATGCATACACACATATATACTTTCATTTGGCCAATTCTTCTTTTCAAAATATTCTTCTCTTCATTATATTTTTGTTCCTCTTTTATCATTGGTCCCATTATTTTTTTGAGTATTATTTTCTTCAATATTTTTCTTCCTCCTTTACCAAGTTGTCAACTCTTTTTTCATGATTTTCTTGCCTCACTCTCATTTCCCTTCCGAAGTTTTCCTCTACCTCTCTTGATTTTTAAAATCTTTTTTTTTTGAGTTCTCCCATGGTTTGAGATGCATTGATATCTTTTTCTTTTTATGCAGGGATTGTGACTTTTAGACTTCTTAGTGTGTGTGTGTGTGTGTGTGTGTGTCTGTGTGAGCGCGTTTGTGTGTGTTGATCTTCCTTGTCACTATGCAACCTTTATGTGGTCAGAATTTTTTTCTGTTGTTTGCTCATTTTTAGTTTATTTCTTGACTTTGCTAAAGTGGGGCTCTCCTTCCTAAGAAGAGAGAGTTCTGTCCCAAGCTTCTGGTTTCATGAGCAGTTAATTTCAGAGGTAATTCTAGGGACCCATGTGTTTTGGACTCTTCCAAGGTGGTATAATCTAGGGAGAGATGTATTTACTACTCTCCTGAACTGAGCACTGGTCTATAGGCAATGACAAGCACTCTTTTTTTTTATAATAGCTTAGAATAGTTTATTCTTATAAGTAATTGTGTTTAAAATAAGAATGCTTCTGTCACTGGGCTTTATAAGTAAACTGAAACTCTGAGAATTTAAATTATTTACTTAAAATCTAAAAGGCAGTATGTATCAGAAGCAAAATTGAAGCCTAGGTCTTTCAGACTCCAAGACCAACACATCTCATAATATTATGCTATATTACATTGTAATATTATAAAACAGGATTCTTGGCTCAGTAAGAAGGCAGATAAAATTCTGTTTTACACTGATAGTAACAATCCAAACCACTTTTATAATGATCTGGAGGCTATTTATGAACTAAAGAACCTACTTAACATGATTCTGGAGAGACGGGCTGAATACTTCCATAGTGTTCTGTAACAGTAAGCACCCCAACATACACAGCTGGTCCTACTATCACAGGTTTTTTGATCTGCTTCTCCAAAAGGAAAGGCAACTTTTAAGGGGTTAACAGTCACTTTAATCAAGCATATGTGTCATTCAGTTAATTCAGGGGGAAAAGTCAGCACTCTGAACTTCAGAGAAAATACAGAGAAATCAAAAATCAACAGACATGGCTTCGTCTGTCTGACCATAATCAATACATACATCACAATTCAACAGACAGGTCCAACTGTCTGACCATAACTAACTGAGACAAGCACCAACATCTGGGTTTTCAAAGCCAGACGGCTCCTTAGCAGCTTCCTAGAGCCCTTGTCTAGCTAAACAAACACTTGCAGTCAGCAAGCCCCAAAATAAAATCGCATCTCAGAATCTTTATATACTTTTAGAGTTAGAGGGACAACACATCCCTTGAGAACCCATGCCTCATTAAGAAAAGATATGGACCTTCCTACAAATCTTCCGAGGCCTAAGAATCAGTGGAAATTACTCACATCCTTAATCACATTGTTCAAAAGCAGTTGTAGTGAAACCAAAACAGCAAAATATCCTACTTTGCTTGCCCTTACATGTCCTCAACAGACCATCATCAACCAATGCCGAAGCCACTGACTGTATACGTTAGGTTGAAGTTATTCCTTCTCTAGCTGAACTTTCAAGTGAAGAATAGGTTTTGAATTACATCAGGCTCCTCTATATGGTAAAACTCCTGATGTTGATTCTATTTCAGCAGAGATTTACAAGGCAGGGCATCCACTGTTCATACAAAGTTGACTGAAATTTTCCAGGTTATATGGCAAGAAGAGATTATCCCCCAGGAGTTCAAGGACACCTCCATTGTCCATCTCTATAAAAGAAACAGAAATGACTGGTCTGTGACAATCACATGGGAGTCTCTCTTAGTCATTACTGACAAGATTCTTGCCAGAGTCCTTCTGAATAGGCTGATTCTTCATTTAGAAGAGGGTCATCTACCTGAGAGTCAGCGTGGTTTAAGAAAGGGCTGAGGAACAGTTGATAAGGTCTTTGCTGCAGGACAACTCCAAAAGAAATGCCAGGAGCAGAACAGAGGTCTCAACACAATGTTCATCAATCTGAACAAGGCCTTTGATACTATCAGTCATGAAGGATTGTGGAAGATCACAGCAAAATTTGGTTGTCTAGAGTTCATTAGTGTTATATGTTGGTTCCATGATAGCATGCTTGTACAGGCTTTGGATGATGGACGATGTTCTTGCACTTTCCCAGTCACCAAAGGAGTGAAGCAGGGCTGTGTGCTTGCTTCCATATCTTTTAGCATGATGTTTTCAGTAATGTCCGATGCCTTTGCAATATAATTTCTAGGGATGTACATGCAGATGATAAGGTTCACACATGCATTGCCAGAACTAACTCAGTGTTTGGTAGGCTCTGTAAAAAATGACTCAACGAATTCTAGAGCAGCAGAAGCCATAGAGCAACAAAGTGAAAGAGGTTTCTAGGCACGGGTAACCCAGACGGCTGACAGGAAAGGTCTATCTCACAGGACGCTAAGCAGAGTGGAGCCCAGCTTTGGCCATGAAGCACCAGGAGGAACAAGACTTGACCCACAAGCACTCTTTTTAACTTTGGAACTGTCATGAGGGTCCCTATTTATCTGTAGCAAGAAATTCTGCTGTGTTAGTGCTTGTCCTTGCACTGTTGCGAAGACCCAGTTCAGATCCTAGTATAGGCAATGCAACTGAATCCTGCCCCTGATCCCAGTAAAGGGACCCCTGTAAATCTCTTTCTGACAGGTTGTATGATCCCTTTATTGGGCTGAGAGGTCCACCACTGCTACCACTGATTCCATCACCCTGAGGTCTCTCCTGGTTTGCTGGAGTCCAGTCTGCACTGGTGGAGCCTGTGCTGGACTGTGCTTTTCTCTCACCCTCATGCAATAGATTTCCTACCATCTTCTAAGTTGTCTTGCACTGGAAAATTTTTCACTCCATCTTTTTGTGGGTTCTGTCACTCGATAATTGGTTTAGTTTCATCATTTAAAGGTATTTGGAAGGATTTGAGGGAGAGTTCAGGAGAGTCCCTGCCTTCACTCTGTTGTGTTGGCACCACCTCTTAGATAACGCATTATTTAAGACTTAATTGTTATGTCTCTGTTTGGTTCTGGACCTTTCATTTGTCAACCCTGAACCAATTTCTGTTTTTATTTCATTATGGTCAGTAAAATATGTGTTGATTATTTCTGTATGTTAAAATTTATTTGCAATGTTTCTGTGCCTTAATATATAGTCATTTTTGCAAAAGTTCCATGTGGTAAAGAAAAATTAGTATATTTTTGTTCTTCAATTTATCTTTACTTTCTCTAGATATTTGTTCAGTTCTAGAGTTTTCTTTTCATTAATCTTTTTATTATTGTTTATTACTTATCCAAAATTAGTAGAGAAATATTGACATTTCCTTTCACTATTCTGTTACTGTTGTCTAATTGAAGTTCAGATGTATCATTTATGAATTTAAATATTAAGATATTTAGAGTACAGAATTCTGGCTTGTCATCTAGGCATTTTTAGCATAATCATCAATACCATCATCATCATCATAATTTCTAATTTACCCTTTTTGAATGATTTTTCTTTTTTTTTGATAGTATCATGACAACCTTTATTTTTGTGTTCACTTGATGACCAGAATTTTTTTAATCTATTCTCTTAGTCTTACTTTCATATGGGTTTATTCTTAATTTTTTTTAAGCAACAGGTTTTAGAGTTTGATTTTCTTAGCCAATCTATCCCTCTTTTTTGTTTTATTGGATTGTTTAATACATTCACCATGTGAATGGTGGTCTAAGAGGTGGTGCCAACATGACAGAGTGACGGCAGGGACTCTCCTGAGCTCTCCCCCAAATCCTTCCAAATACCCTTAAATAATGAAAATAATAAATAACAAAATAATAAAAAATCTTATATTTTTTTCTGTAGGATTCCTTTCATCTAGGAACTCCTTGGGTAGAGAATCTTGACCAGCAAGACCCTCATCTCAGAAGCAAAGAAAGAGGCGGGAGTCAGGAGGTAAGGGAACTCCGTTTATTCAACTGAGGATCAGGCTATTTAAGGACTGTAACTACAATCACGTGCAGGCTGAGCTCATTCCATTACTTCACCATCTCATGACTTACCCACGTCCTTGCACCTGAAGCAAGTAATGAAGCTTATCTTGCTCCTGAAGCTAGTTCCTGAGTTCCCAGACCCAATTGCAACTTTTCTACAAAGAACATCAGTATTTGCAGGAACATCAGGTTCCAGGGTCATGGAGAGTTTCTGCCAGGGTTTAAGTAAGCACAAGTCCCACAGGAACAGACTTTGCTTCAGCTATGGCCTTGATCACGGGACTCACACTCCCCTTATCCCTCTACATTTTTCCATCTCTAAAAATAGTTTTTTTCCTAGATTTTGACTTTTACTTATTTCCATCATAAGAACAATATTATGTCCCTTCAGTTACTTTGCTTTATTTCTTTTTTAGGATGGACACATTTTCATTTGTTCTTTTTCCTTTACCAATAACTCCCTCTTCTCATTTGCTTCCCCTTTCTTTATAGGATTGCTTTTTTAATTCTTCTCTACTTTTTCTCTTTGGTTATTTATTTCTACCCCTTCTTTTTGTCCTCCCAATTAGACATGTAGATTCCTCTAATCTCTCTTCCTCTTCAGCTAGTCTTCTTCTGTAGTTTTTTTAATTTATTTTTTTATAATAATTTCAAAGAAGGATTTCCTTTTATTCTCCATATTATCAATTTCCTCTTTCTCCTTACTCTAGGCCAGTGGTGGCGAGTCTGTAGACTCAAGGGCACATACTGACTTCTAGATCTTTGGGTGTGGCCTTTTGATTGAGTCTAAATTTTACAGAACAAATCATTTTATTGCATGGATTTGTTCTGTGAAGATTAGATTCAGTCAAAAAAAGGCTGTACTTGAGGAACTAGGGGGCCATATGTGGTGGTATCAAGACCACTGGTTCCCCACTCCTTCTCTAGACTCTGATTCATCTGGTCTCTTACATTTTCTCCATACAGTCAAAGCTTCCACGGTTTTCATTCTGATCTCTGCCATTTAGGTACTTTTGCCACTGCCTTGCAGGGCTCATCCCACAAATTCCCCTTTTACATCATGCTTCCTTCTCAGAACAATGTGAATCATTGCAGGTATTATCAATGGAATAGCCCCATAGTTAAACATACCCTCCATCCCCAATCTATATTCTCACTTTTAGAACATTTTTTACTACATTTTCACATAAATCTCTTCCTTTTTTCCATGTTCTCCTATTCCTCCAGATGCCAACAATCCCTAGGGGTTCCAACTCCCTTTACTGCAGGAAAACTAAATTTTTTAGGCACCAAAGTTCTTAGGCCTCATCCACTGAAAAGTTCTCTTTTCCTTTCATCCAAAGGAGCATTCTTCAATGAAACCCCCTTCCAACTTCAAAGCAAGACCTCCTTCCTCTACTTTCCTTATCGATCTTCTACCCCTTCTGGTCATGCATTCTCCTGTGGGATCCTGTCTTTTAGAGACCACTGAGGTAACTTTCTCCTCATTGTTAGCCTTTGATCTGATCACAGTGTATCACTTATTCCTTTCTATTCCCCTTGCTCACTTACCCTCCCATACCACAATGTAGTCTAACAAAAGAAATTTGTCCTGTAGCCAAGATATTGCCAGGTTCTGTCCATAATCACCCTTTCCTACATTTGAACTGATGCCTTTCACAGATTTGCTTCCACTTATAAAGAAGTATTGATCTTTCTGTCATCATTTCATTTTTTTCTACATTTATCCATTCCATCTCAATTTCTGTTGTTTGGAGTGTTTGAGATATGAATATTCTCTTCAATTCTAGTTTTCTTTCTAAAAATGTTTTGAACTCTTCTTTACTACTCACTCTCTATATTTTGTCCTGCATGGTTAAGCTTAGATTTGTAGGACGGGTTACCTAGGTTTTATCATTTGTTCCAGTTACCTTCAGAAAGCATTATTGAATTTCTTCATTTATTCCCTGAGTGAAGAATAGTCTTGAATTATTTAAATGCCCTTTCCTTTGTTTTTGAAAATCTTTCTCTTGATGGGTTGTAGAAATATTATTGCTTTTGTGTTTCTTCTTGATTTTTATTGTTAAATTTAATCAATGTGTATCTTGGAGTTTGCAACCTTTTACCCCCTGAAATACATCTATGAATTTTTTTCATTTCACTTTCTTTTGGAAGACCTGTGATCCTTAAGTTGACTGTAAACATCCTGTAAGTTTTGTTTGTTTCTCTTCAACTATTTTGTCTTTCACTTTTGTATATTTTCATTCTCAATCTATTGTTCTCTCTTGCATTGCTTTGGTAAGATTTGCCATTGCATATTCACATTTTTTTCCCATTCTGTTCATTGTTTTTGTTATGTAATGCATGAAATCTTTTCTCATAATTCTCATTTCTCTTTTAAACTTCTCAGGAAAAATATGTTATAGTTCTATGTTCTCCTCAACTTCCACAGATTCCTCTGTCTCATCAAGTATTTAACAGAATTGATGTATTTTTGATGGAATGGGAGGATCTTTCCCACCTACTAATAGGATGATGTGATTTGCTTAAGTCACATGGAATCTTGAGTCATATGAGACAAAATCACATGGATCAGGAATTTATGGAGCTAGAGCAGAGCTAGAGCAGAGTTGAGAGGAAGTTAATCAGAGACTAATTGAAACTGGGAAGGACACAGGCAAGCACTGGTTTGTGATTTGGCTTAGGGAAGGTTGTTTGTTGGAAAGCTTGATAATGTGTGGACTTCTTGGTTACCATGAATGGTTTGTTTGTTACTGTGATGGATTTGGTTTCTTGGCATCTGAATAAATGTTTTGGTTCTGCCTTCCATGTCTAGAGTCTGTTGTATTTCAAGATTCAGAATTGTGCTGGGATATTCATGGGTGCTGTAGTTTCTGTGTATATCAGTTGGCACTACACTGTTGAATCATTTTCCTTCTTTTTTTTGCAGCATTCATTCATAGATGCCTCATGTCAAGTAAACTAGATCTGGAGACCACATTTTCTTCTTTTTTTCTGTTCAATTTTCTGTTTATAGTCAAGGTCTTTGAGATTTCTTTTCCCTTGAATCTTTGATACTTTAACCCTTACCCCTCTCCCCATTTTCCTTTTTGTTCACTCTTGATTCCCTTCCCTTTCATTGTGGGTTTCTTGGGAACTGAATCTCAAAGAGTGTAACTCTTTCCACATGGGGTAATTCACAGTTCAGCAGACTAAGTTTTTGTTTTTTTTTTTCTCCAGATGAACTTTGAATTTTCTGAATTAGTCCCAGCTGGATGTTGTTCCTTCCTTAAGATTGGTGTAGTGCTACACAGCTCTCCATACACTCAGTGTACTGTTCCATTCCCTCTATTCATTAGCTCTTTAATCCACTGCTAGAAATTCAGAACTTGATGGCACCAGGAGTTTTAAGTTTACTTTTCCAAAAATCAGCAGTTTAGAGCCATGGAATGTTCAAGTCATTGGTTTTCTGAGTTGCAACTCCAGAATCCTTTTGCTTGGAAGGGCTGTGGTCAAACTGAGTGTTGAGGTCCAGTAAAATTTTTGCAGCTGGGAGTTAGAGTCTCTATGTCACTGAGAAAGGTGAGAGTATCCAAGTTGAGGTGTGGGTTTTGATATAAGCCTTTGGCATGTTCTTGAGACTGTTAATGGGACCTTGGCATGGGATATGGTGGAAGTGTACTGAGTGAGTTCATGGTCAGTGAGCATTAGTTCCTGGGTTTTTATTTTTTTAATTCTTTTTTGATGATTTGTATTCTAGATAATGGAAACAGCTAAAATTCCTTTGTCTTTAGTTCATAATTTTTGTTTTGAGGAAGCTTGAGAGGTTATAGGCACAGGAGAAAATGCCTAGTCCACTCTCTTGCTACTCACGTGATCTGGAAACTGTCATAGCTTCTTGAACTTGTCAATGGCATGACCAGACATAGGCTTGTTGGAAGGAAGGAAGAAATGAAGGAAAGAAGGAAGGGAAGAGAGAATAAAGAATGAAAGAAAGAAAAGAAACAGAAAAAGAAAAGAGGAAAGGAAGAGGGAAAGAAGGATCATGCAGTTGTAGATATATATATTTTGAAAGTCAGTCTTTCAAATAAGAAAGATCTTTCCTCTATATCCACATTCTTTTATTATCGCGTTTAACTCATTCTTTGTTGTTTTCTCTTTTTTAGCCTCCTTGTTTTCAGTATGGTTTTAAATAAAAATAGGATAGGAATTCTTAAGTTTATGAATATTTAAAAAAAATTATATCCATGCTTTCACCTAGGTGTTCACAGTCCTTGGGACTAAATAGAAGTTAAAAGAGAATGTCCATTTTTGATGTTAGTATAATTAAATAGCAGCTCAAGGCACCAAGATGCTGATTAAAGGGCAAAGTACTAGAATGGTTGCAATGATATTTCCCTAGGATGGGTACCTGTTACATTCAATATTTACTCCCATCTTATCTTGGTATTAATACAGAGTAAAACATTCATTAATTGGTTAGTGATAACAGGTAATCTTACTAGCATATTGAATTTGTGTGTTTGGGGAAATAAAATAGTCCTTGTGTCCAAGAATTTGACGCAGTAAGGTACGTTAGAGAGCTTACTATGCCCATATAAAATGTTGATTTCAACTTATGCATCATCTCTGAATTCTGAAATTCTCTATTCAAAAAGTCTTGATGTAACAACATTAACATGCAAGAAAAAATAATAACAGCGGTTAAAATGTGATTACTCAGATTCTCTAAAACTTAATGGCAGAAGTTTAGGTTGTAGATAACTTACCTCTAAGAAGAATTCAAAATTTAAGATGGTGCAGAGGAAATTATGAGATAATGTGAATCATCACAACTACATAATATTGAAAGTGTTTAGAGTGAACAAAATCAGTGCAGTTAGAATAAGAAAAAAATTGATCTAAAAATATACATGCTTCAAAAAAACTTCTAAATTAATGTTTTTCAATGAAAACCCACAAGACTGAGTAATTGCTAAATAGATAAGTAATTAAAGAACACAAACTTTCCATAACAAGCATGGGAAAGTCACAAATGACTAATAACACAAGAAAGTTAAAATAATTCTGGCATAATTCAGAAAAGTATTTATCATTTTAATGTGTCAGAAAAAGAAAGAAAAAAACAAAACAAAGCCCTCTTCCCCAAAACAGTCACAAAACCAAACAATGCCACCAACAGTAATTACTGTTGCTATTTTCTAGGAAAGAGTTGATGAAACCCTAACCCAGAGATGTGGCTTTGTGAATGAAGAAAAGTATATTAGGAGGAGAGATGCTGTCATTGTGGAAATTTCAAGACTTGCCAGATTATAGTGAATAAGGAGATTAGAAGGACACTGAAAATATAATCTTGTGCAACTTCAAGGAAGTTGGTGCCCTTCAGATTAATAAGGAAGTTAGGAAGATGGAAGATATTTGCATGGAAGATGAGTTCTGTTTGGAAGATTGAGTGAGATGTTTACAACGTATCCAGTTTATACACCCAAAAGGCAAGTGATAGTAAAAGACTGGACACTTGGAAGGCAATTAGGGCTGGATATATCGACCTGGGATTTGACTTGATTGAGATGATATTTGAATTCCAAAGAGCTGATACTGTAAAGAGAACAGACGAGGAGACAGGACTGAGCCTTGAGTGAATTCATGTAAAATGGGTAGAATATAGATGAAGAACTGGCATAAGAAGATGAGGAGAAATAGTCATACAGGAAAAAGATGAACCAGGAGACAGGAGTGTCAGAAAACCCTACAAAGGATTGATTATCTAAGAGGAAAAAAGTGATAATAGTGTGCTACAGAGAGATGAGGATGCAAGAATATTGAGGGGAAAAAGTTTTTCTGAAGGAATTTATCTGGGAAATGAACATTTGTAAAAGGATATGGATTATTTTGGGTATGATCATAGGCAGAGGGATAAGAGCTAGTAGGAATGGAGACATTGACTATGAGACACAGAGTCAGAGAGATGAAAATGAGAGAGAGAGAGAGAGAGAGAGAGAGAGAGAGAGATGTTAGAGGCAGCAATAGCCTTATGAAGAGGGGAGGATATCAATGGTATATGTTGAGGGAATTGCTTCAGTAAAGAGAAGGACCACTTTTTCATGAGAAGGAGAGGTGAAGGGAGAAGATAGTGTTAGAGGATTTGTCAGTGAAATGAGATGAAAAGGAGAGAAAAAGAAGTTATGTGCATGTGTGTGTGTGTGTGTGTGTGTGTGTGTGTGTGTGTGTATGTGTGCATCAGGCAAGGTCTCACCTGAGAAGAAAATGGTATGTGATGGATATTGAGAAAAAGGTATGAAATCACCTCTGTGAGGGGCTAGTGAATCAATAAGTAAGGTATAACTGGGTAGGATTGAGTTACATAACAGAAGAGAATATAGTGAGAATAGGAGTGAAAAACTGAATAGGAGGTAAGAGTAAAAAGCTCCAAGAAACAAGCAGTGATAAAATATTGTCCTCATATAAAGAGATTTTAGAGTTCTTACTCATGGTAGTAAGAGAGTTGTAGATGATGGCAAGATAAAGTCTATGAGCATTTTTAAGTAAAGCAAAACTTGAGTGGAGGAGTAGGTCATGGGAAACAAGTAGCTTAGGACTATTGAAGGGTATGTCAATTATTCAAGTTCTGTTATGTGAGGACAGGTGTGGGGGAGAGAGAATCCCATGAATTTAATTCATTGAGGAAGGAAGGAAAATACCTTTGTGGTTGTCAGATAATAGCAACAAAGACCTGGATTTTTTGAAAATTTTGCATATCATAAATTTCAAAGGAAGATATAATATATGTGTATATGATATACACACATGACCATATACATACATATTTTCTGAGCAATCGTTGCTCAGAAAGAAAGTCTACACATGGACATAGAGAGCATGCTATATCAAAATATCCACATGTCCACACCTGATCAGTGAGTTGGTATAATATGATTCAAAGATGAAAATTTAACCAGTACAGGAAAGGGTGGATGAAAATGCATTATCAACAGGACAGAACAGTATCTCAGTGAATGTCAAAAATGGAAACATTAGAAAAGCATACTATTAGGATGAAAATAGTAATTAATTTTGGAGCATACATTACCATGGCAGAAATGATGGGAGTTTCTGGTCTTGAACATTATGTGGAGTAGATTTGAGGTAGATGGGAATAAAGGATTGAAAGTTGGAAATCAAGAATGAGATTTGTAGATTTTTATCCAGGAGTTCAGAATCTTTTTTTTTTTGCACATACATAATTTTGCACATATCAAATTATTTAGGGAGCGTGGTGGTTGATAATTTGGAAGTCAATTTTTAATGAATTTTAATGTGTCTTTACATGTAATTGGAAAAATAAAATACAGTTAAAAAAATATCTCACAAGAAGCATGTGAGGGTGGAGCTATTACTATTTGTATTTTAGAGAGAAGGAAGCTAAGGCAGGTAGAAGTAAAGGGACTTGATCTGAATTCAATTCTGGTTTCAGACAAATTACAAACTTCTGAGGTCAAATTTGAAAGGAATACTTCCTGACTCCAGATCCAGAGTTCTGTCCTCTCTGCTACTTGCTGCATCTAATCATGGATGATAGAAAGAAATAAGATGTGAGACTGGCTAACATTTGAGAAATGAGTCAAAGTGTAGGATCATTTTTGATTTCATATGGTCCATTGACAGAGGCACATAATCACACAAATCAAAGCTCTCCTTCAAGTTCAAAACTCATGAAAGGAGTTGATGTTTTATTCTTTGAGTGATAAGGCTCACTCTCAAAAGTCAGGAACAATTGGATGGGGACACTTAAAGGTAGGAAGTTTAAATAAATACTTGAAGCCAAGGGGCAAAAGTGAAAAACAGATAATAGATGACTATATCTTGTCCTTGGAATAACTACAAGTTTTTACACATTGGGAAAAAGCCTATGTTAAGAAAAAATATCAGAGTATAGGCAGATATGTTTGCTCTTATCAATGACCATGATCTAGAATAAAAATTTACCATAGTGGGAAAATATTGACAAAGTCAACGCTGGGAAGACAATGGAAAATGAGCATGATATGGTGTACTATAATGGCCACTGAATTTGGAATAAATAGAACCTTTCTTCTTGACCTTTGTAAACAGCATTTCTGGTTGAGACAAAATAGTACTGTTGAGGTATATATACTCTAATTTGAACTCCACCTTGAAATCATCCAGTATTGATGGAACTGTGCACATTGTTACAGTTAGTCTAGGGAACATATTGGAATTATGTTATATGAGCCATCCATCTCCTTTGCTTCAATGATTCTCCTATTGGATTTGTACCTCAAAGAAATCGAAAGAAAGAATGCAAGGTTTAATATGTGCTATAATATATGTATAAGTGCTATTTGAAGTATAAAAAACAGAAAGAATGTATAACTATGATTTTAATAAACTTTGTTATGTAACTTATGATATAATATCACACATATGGAAATGAAAAACAATATGAAGTCACAAAAATTTGATGAACTGATTATACATAGAAGGGAGTGAAACCAAGAGAATAATATGAATAATTGTTAACTCGGTGTTAATGAAGAGAACACCAAAGACATAAAGCAAAACAAAATAGAGTTCAGGGCAAAAAGCATAGCTTTTGCCTTTTCAGATGAATTAGACTAATAAAGAGATGAAGAATTTCTATTTAGAAGCATCCAAATATATATACATATTTACTTTTATTCATAAACATCCAAATAATTTGTTTTACTTAATCTCCCTCCCCACATCTGAAGGTTCTGTTATTTATTGAGAAGCTCTATATATACAAAACAAACATTAGGACTAACATTTGACCAATTTCAATTGTTCAGGAGGCCCAGATGAGCTGGAAAAGGAAGAAATCATTTTCTGGATTTATTTGAATAAAGGAAATGAGAAATCACAATTTTCAAAATGTAACTCAGTCATTTCAGGTGTACAAACCAGACTTCTCTCTAGATTTCCAAAGTATTGAATAAACCTGGGAGATCAGGGAATCACTCTTTAATTTAGTCGTTTAGTTTTGCAGAATTATGGTTATTGACACTTAATAGTCTTGTTCATTACAACTAAAATTCCCAATTTATTAACTGGTTGGGTACAGAATTCACAATAATGTAATATTATAGCCATTCTAAGCTTAATTATAACTCCATAATCCTATATATAACAATGCTAAGCCATAATGAGGCATTGTTAGCAAAGAGCTTAGAAATCTCCTTCATTCTTGACAATGAAGTGGTCAATGAACATGGTTACATCAATTTGATCTGCTTGAAAGGACAACACTTCTTTATACAATTGCCATGAAATGTCCTATATTTTTGAATGCATATATTAACTTTGTAGTCCATTTATTTAAGTATTTCCACGGAAAGGGAAGATTAGCTAGGAAATCAAAACAACTCTTTCAAGAAAGGGTTAGTATATATTTTTTTTCTTTCCACATACTTCTTTAAAGACTTGTCAAAAGCCTGGATTTCTTCTTAGTTTTTCACTGTCCTCATTCACTGTCTCTGTAATAAGTGTAAGGTATAAGAATCTTAATGCCTCCTATGTCCCCTGAATCATTCTAGGATTTGGAATTGACTTGACCTTCCCTGGATTGTGCATGTTAAAGGGATCCTGGCTGGTTCCCTTCTCTATGTGTAACCTTCCTGGGAAAATCAAGAGAAATTAAAAAATATGAGGAACAAGAGGAATGTATCTTCAGAAAAAAAGAAAAACTAAAGCAACAAAATAACTTTTTCTATCTAGGCCCCAGTTTTTCCTTCAATAAAGTATGAGATTCAGCTTAGGTGAATATCAAGGTCCCTTTTTAAAAAATGTATTAGAATATTAGAGACAAAATATATATGAAAAACTTCTTAAATTTTGTCTCAAAGAACATAGAAACACATAAAATCACCTTCATCTTCATTGTCATAATAATATCACTTACAAATTTTATTTTTCTACTTATGAGTCTAATCATAGGCACAAGAAAAAGAAGGGAAATTTTTACATTTTATTTCTTTTTCTTTAGTATAATACTATAAGATTATTTTACAGAGTGGAATACACATTTACATTTGTGTGCATTTATGTAATATGCTTTTATTTAAACATATTACACTATAAACATCACCCTTAATGGGATTTTAACAAAGTGTTTTAAGTTGTTTCCTTCAGTTAATGACTTAAAAAGAAGAATGAGGTAAATAACATATATTTACTAGAATGAGGCATTGGAGATCTGAATATAGGATCCAAATATTTTTGTCTTAATATTCCCATTCACGTAGATTTTCCCAATCAAATAAACTGTGCACATCTCTCTGAAAGTGTAATCAAGAAACTGAACACCAGGGGCACTTATTTCCGCAGGTAACATTCCCTATTTGCACATGCTCACACCTCAGTTGGTTGTTAAAAAGCAGACACCAGTTCCCCGAATGTGCATTTTATGTAAATTTCAAAAATTGTTGCTATTGTTCCTAAGCTCAATTACTTCTCCAGCATAAGGTACCTATTTATTAAATAAAAAGATGACACCAAATTCTAGGTGTTATAAATAAAAATGCTCTGTTTATTGGTTTTTTCAATGTATGTATTTCATACACTTTGCTCCTCATAGCTCTTGAAGTCAGGAAGACCTAGGTCAAAGTGTTGTCTCTGATAAATACTAGCTGATGAGACCCCAGATCAGTAACGTAGATACTCTGGGCTTCCAGAAACTCTCTGGGTCAGAAGTTCTTTACTTTTTGTTTGTGTTATGGAGTCTTTTGGCAATCTGATGAAGCCTATGGACTCAAAGAATATTTTAAAATAACATATGTAGAATTACAAAGAAAAAATCATATTGAAATAGTTATCAAAATGTTTTTAAAAATTTCACCCCCTGAAATCTCTATAGACTTTTTGGTGTCTCTGGAACTTAGATAAGAATCCCTGCCCTAGGTGTACCTTCGTTTTTTTCTTTTTAAATACATTTATTTAACTTTTTACATTCATTTTCACAAGATTTTGAGTTCCAAAATTTTCTCCCCATTTGTCCCCTCCCCCTTCCCAACACAGTGGACATTCTAATTACCCATATCATCAATCTGCCTCTCTTCTATCATCCCTCCCTTCCCTTACCCCATCTTCTCTTTTGTGCTGTAGGATGAGATAACATTCTATACCCCATTACCTGTATTTCCTATTTCCTAGTAGCAAGAACAATACTAAACAGTTGGTCCTAAAACTTTGAGTTCCAACTTCTCCCCATCCCTTCCTCCCCACCCATTCTCGTTGGGAAGGCAGGCAATTCAATATAGGCCATATCTGTGTAGTTTTGCAAATGACTTCCATAACAGATGTGTTGTATAAGACTAACTATATTTCCCTCAATCCTATCCTGCCTCCCATTGTTTCTATTCTCTCTTTTGATCCTGTCCCTCCCCGAGTGTTGACTTCAAATTGCTCCCTCCTTCCATTGCCCTCCCTTCCATCATCCCCCCCACCCTGCTTATCTCCTTCTCCCCCAATTTCCTGTATTGTAAGATAGGTTTTCATACCAAAATGATTGTGGATTTTATTCCTTCCTTTAGTCCAATGTGATGAGAGTAAACTTCATGTTTTTTTTTCTTAGGTCTCCTC
>CM053769.1:475029110-475081115 GCA_028658325.1 Potorous gilbertii | reverse complement strand
TGAGGACTTTCAAGCATTCTTGATGAAAAGACCAGAGCTGAAAAGAAAATTTGACTTTCAAACACAAGAATGAGAAGAAGCATGAAAAAGTAAACAGCAAGGAGAAGTCACAAGGGACTTACCAAAGTTGAACTGTTTACAATCCTATATGGAAAGACAATATTTGTAACTCCTGAAACTTTTCAGTATCTGGGTAGTTGGTGGTATTGCACACATGTACACACACACGTACACACACATGTACAGGCATGCATGCACACGTACAGATGCACATTTAGGCACACACAGAGACAGAGAGCACAGAGTGAATTGAATAGGATGGGATCACATCTTAAAAGAAATCAAGGCAAAAGGTGAGAGAGAAGTGTAGTGGGAGGAGAGAGGGTGGAATGGAAAGGGGTAAATTATCTGTCATAGAAGAGGCAAGCAGGAGACTTCTTAGTGGAGGGAAAAAGAGGAGAACTGAGAAAAAAAACATGAAGTTTACTCTCCTCATATTTGACTAAAGGAAGGAGTAAAATGCACTCTCATTTTGGTATGAAAACGTATCTTAAAATACAGGAAATTAGGGGAGAAGAAGATAAGCAGGGTGGGGGCGATGATGGAAGGGAGGGCAATGGGAGGAGGAAGCAATTTGAAGTCAACACTCTTGGGGAGGGACAGGATCAAAAGAGAGAATAGCAACAATGGGGGGCAGGATAGGATGTTGGGAAATATAGTTAGCCTTACACAACACGACTATTATGGAAGTCACTTGCAAAACTACACACATGTGACCTATATTGGATTGCCTGCCTTCCCAAAGAGAATGGGTGGGGAGGGAGGGATGGGGAGAAGTTTGAACTCAAAGTTTTAGAACAACTGTTGGGTATTGTTCTTGCTACTAGGAAATAAGAAATACAGGTAATGGGGAATAGAAAGTTATCTGGCCCTACAGGACAAAAGAGAAAATGGGGTAATGGAAGGGAGGGATTAAAGAAGAGAGGGCATATTGGTGATATGGGTAATTAGAATGCTCAGTGTATTTGGAAGTGGGGAGGGGACAAATGGGGAGAAAATTTTGGAACCCAAAATCCTGTGAAAATGAATATAAAAAGTTAAATAAATAAATTTATAAAAAAAACAAAACAAACAACAAAAGAAATGCAAAACGGTTCCACATGTACAAAAGTATTTATGGCATCTCTCTTTGTGGCGGTCAAAAACTGGAAATCAAGGGGATGCCCCTCAATTGTGGAATGACTGAACTGGTTGTGGTGTATGAATGTAATGGAATACCATAAGAAATGATGAACAGGAAGACTTCAGAGAGGCCTGAAAAACTCATATGAACTGACACTTAGTGAAAGGAGAACTAGTAGAACTTTGTACACAGCAACAAACGCAGAGTGTGAGGAATTTTTCTAGTAGACTCAGTCCGTCATAGCAAAGCAAGGACCTAAACAAATCCCCATGGAATTTTGAGACAAAAAGCCTTCCCCATCCAGAGAAAGATTTATGCAATTGGATTGCAGAATGAGGCAGACCCTTTGTTGTTTTATGTTTAGTTTTGTTTTGTGGTTTCTTCCATTCATTTTTAAATTTATTTATTTATTTTTAGTTTTCAACGTTCATTTCCATAAGATTTTGAGTTTCAAATTTTGTCCCCATCTCTTCCCTCCATCCACCCCAAAAAGCTATGCATTCTGATTGCCCCCTCTGCCTATCTGCACCTCCCCCCCCACCTTTTGTCACACCCCTCCCTTCTCTTATCCCCATTTCCTCGACTTTCTTGTAGGGCAAGATATATTTCTATACCCCATTACTTGTATTTCTTATTTCCCAGTTGCATGTAAAAACAATTTTAACCATTCATTTTTACAACTTTGATTTCCAACTTCTCTCCCTTCCTCCCCACCCTCCCCCTCACTGAAAAGGAAGCAATTCAGTATAGGTTATACATGTGTAGTTATGCAAAAGACTTTCATAAAAGTCATGTTGTATAAGACTAACTCTGTTTCCCTCCATCCTATCCTGCCCCCATTTATTCTATTCTCTCTTTTGATCTTTTCCTTCCCCAAAATTGTTTACTCCTAATTAACACCTCCTCCCATTTGCCCTCCCTTCTATCATTCCTCTCATCCCATTTATCCCCTTCTCCCCTACTTTTCTGTAGTGTAAGATAGATTTTCATTCCAAATTGCGTATTATTGCATGTTATTCCCTCCTTAAGCCAAATATGAGTGTTAAGCTTCATTTTTTCTCTCTCACCTCCCCTTTTTTCCTCTCTATTGAAAACAATTTTTCTTCCCTCTTTTATGAGATAATTTGCCCCCTTCCATTTCTCCCTTTCTTCTCCCAATATATTCCTCTCTTACCCTTAATTTTATTATTTATATATCATTACTTCCCATTCAACTCATCCTGTGCCCTCTCTCTACCTGTATATAATCCCTCCAACTACTTACCCATATGTTAAAGAGAGAGAAGTACTTCAGTAGGATCCAGAGTACTGGTTCCACCTCACTGATATCTTCTGGATTCTCAAAATCATGCATTTAACATTTTCATGAAGCTTAAAGAAAATCCAGCTCAACACCTCTCCTGCCCATTTTAAAGATTGCTAAACTGAGGTCCAGGAAGGTTGTGTCTTGCTCAAGGTCACAGATGTTATCATTTCAAAAGTCAGTTTTCAAACCCAGGTCCATTGACACCCCAACTCCTTTGACACTGCATCCAGGTCTGACTCAGTAGAGGCAGCAGAATGTAATCGAATTAGTATTCAATTTGAACTCAGAAGCCCTGATTGGGACAGTAGAGATTCAGTGGAAAGCTGAATTGAGAATTAATTTGTGACATTATTGAGTAGTTGCAGACACACCCAATTCTTTTTGTACTCTCTCAGAAAGACTGATTTGCAGTAGGAAATGGGGTGGCAATCACACTTTAATTAAACACAAAGGGCATCAGGACAAAAAGTCCATGAAGGCAGAGATAAGTGATGGAAGAGATACAGAGGCAGATGGCAGTATGGACACAGGCAATATAGCAGTGAAAGCAAGCAGTGTTTTGAAGAGAATGGGGAGGGGGCATGGCAAAAAATATCACACATAATCAGGAGTTTGAGTTGGGAGCATGTGGCAGCATGGACCAGGAAATGGAAAAGGGTTTGGGGGATAGGAATTTGAGATTTCAATTTTCAAGGGTTTTGGGGGGTAAACAAACCAAATACCATCAGTGCTACCTTGGGGTTAGTTCATTATCATATCTAAATTGTCACAAATTTATCAGGAAATCCTTAAAGTTTCATCTCAAAGTTATCCTCACCTTTTTGGATATTTTGCTGGAAGCATGGAGGCCAGGAATTTGTATGAAAGTTACATATCATAGGATTTGGATGTGAGTTTTGGTTAATAAAGTACATGATTTGTAAATTAATACTGATCTTTGAGCCAGTTCATTCATGACTTCTAGGATCCCCTTTGCCATCTTCTTTCTATTGCCTCATTCTCCTGGCTACACAGAAAGGTACTTTGCTGACTTGATAAGATATGAGGATGGAGGTGGGAGGGCACAACAATTTGAACCTCAAAGGGCCCCAGGTCCAGGATCACAATGCCATGGTCAAATCCTGCCTCTATGGTTTACACTTTGGGATTTTGGTCAAATCACAAAGATTTATTGTATCTCAGTTTTCTTATCTGTAAAATGAGTGAATTAGGACAGAAAACTTCCGAGGTCCCTTTTAGTATTATATCTGTGGTCTATGTGTCCATGATTAGATAATTTCTCAATCTAGCCAATAAAAGAAGTTAGACATCTTTCAGGTGTCTATCATCTTTGAGAAATTAAGTACCCTTCAGTTTTTTATCACATTTTCTACTTATCAGAGTCCAAGGAGGTTAAACATAATTTACCAAAAAAAAGTCTTAAAATAACAATTCTGAATTTTTATAACATTATAGTGCCATGTGTTTGCTTTCACAATGAGTAAAGAGAGAGAGATTGGGTCCAATGATTTTATAGTATTGTTATTAAGTTTTTGACATCATGTCCATATCTAACACTTTGTGAACCTATATGAGATTTTTTTGGAGGAGGTACTGGAATAGTTTGCCACTTCCTTCTTTAGCTCATATTGCTGTAAAGAAACAAAGGCAAATGAAGTTAAGTAAGTCACCCAGAGTCACACAGCTAATATGTGTCTGAGGCCAAATTTGAACTCCTCAAGATGAGTCTTCCTGACTACAGGCCTGGCAATCTATCCACTGCACCATCTCACTGCCACATGATTTCACCAGTATAGGAAATTCCTTAAGGACAAAGTTCCCTCTAGCAAGCAGGTGAGCATCTTTTTTTGTAATTAATGGCAGTAGAAAGTTACTTGAGGCACTGGCATGCTACATGACTTGCTCTGAGTCCCATACACACCTCTGTATATATTGTATAGAGCAAGGTAGCTAGAGTCCCTAACCTGAAGTTAGTAAAACCTAAGTTCAAATCCAGCTTCAGACACTTTCTAGCTCTCTGATCATTTAGCCGATGTTTGGCTCAGTTTCCTCAATTATAAAGTGGGATTAAGAATAGCACCTAGATTCTTGAGCTATTTTCAAGAATCAAATGACATGATCATCATAAAGAACTTAGATAGGGCTATGTAAATATTAGCTGTTACTATTAATTATTATATGTTGGAGACCAGATCTGAATTCAGTTGTTCCTTCTCTGGATGCCAGGATTCCACTATGTCACACTGTGTCTCTAATATATAATTCTGCATTGTGCTGGTAAATTTGTCTTTTTTTCAGAGTTCAGTCAGCATGAATTAACTGACTTCTACATGTAATGTGTTTTATGAAATAAGAAAGCAATGTCAGCCTAAGTAACTGAAAAAAAAACCCAAATTGGAAAGATTAAATGTATTTGCCAATGGCTACATTGTGAACCAAGGTTAAAATGGAAGAAAGACCCCTGATTTGTACTGCTATTTTCCCAGAAGCTGTTTCTGTGGCCTTTTCTGCAATGATTTCAGTCTCTCTGGCATCCCTACCAAAGAACACATAGCTGGTGACCCTAAGGCTTTGCAAGGCCTTCAACCAAGAGAGATACCATTCTCCCCAGTATATTCAACTTAATAGGGTAGGAAAGTGTATTAATACACATTATAGATTCTCCCCATCCCTCACAAGGAGGGTTCAAAGAAAACTTTTTTTAATAATCATTTAATTAGAAAATTTCATCAGCTAGAATGTTCTATTCTCAGAACACTTCGATTCATCAGCTTCTCTATTATGAGAAGAGGTCACAGGGTGAAGTATGCCAGGACAATTCCCATTCCTCTTTTTCACTGAAACTGAATATTAGTCTCCTTCAAAAGCTCCACTGTGTTCCATAACAGAAAATGTCTCTCAGAATACATTTTTTTTCTTTCATTTCTTTTTTCTTAAAGTAAAGATAGATCTGAATTCAAATCCTTCCTAGGAGGATGAATAGCTTTACAATCCTGGGCCAGTCACTTAACTTCCTTCACCCTTCATTTCAGTTTTAAAAGGAGTTTACTATAGGACCTGGAATAACACAGGAATAACTGAATAACTTTGAAAATATTTAAATGCTACATAAATACTAGTGATCACTACTATTTTTTTTTTACTTTTTGCTATATTCTTTGTTGTCTTTTTCTCTGTGCTTAAAGACAAAATTTTGCCCTTTACAAAACTATCCAAGGCAGCCTCCCCCACTAAAACAAAACAAAATGTACCCTTCCATGCCTCTCCCTCTCTTTTTTGTATTCCCCTGACCATTTAAATTAATCCAAAATTCCAGGCAAACTCTAATGACATGTAGTACATTTTACAACCAAGAAAGACTGTTCCAGTGGTTAGCTGGTAATTGCAAAGTCAGAAAATATTTTTCTTGGGACACAGTAAGTAAATATTTCCTGAGTAACTGTGTGACCTTGTCTTTGTATTCCACTGAGCAAGCTCTGAATAAAACAAAGGAGAAAAAGAAAATTTTTGTCACTTGCTTCCTTTCTGAGTCAGTCAATAAGCATTCACTAAGCACACACTGTGCTAAAATGTAGAGATTGAAAAAGGCAAAAGTCAGCTTCTTCCTTTCTTTTTCCTTCCCCTTCCCGCCCCCTCTCTCTCTGTCTCCTTTTTAATTAATACAGTCCTATATTATTTGTGCCTTGTATTTTCATGGTACCTTGTAAGTGTTTTAAGTACCTCTGATTCAAATCTATCAAGCTTGTCTATGTATTCCAAATTTCTCATCGTACATCCAATACTTCATCCTAGTGGGAGTTCTTTCATGGATGAAAATAAGCCCCAAATCACCATGAGTTTCAATATCTGGGGTAAACAAACAAAAACCTTCTTTAAATAGAAGTGAATTTTTGATAACTAAGTCTCAGAATTTTTATAACTTTGTCTACAATTGAGAGTTATATAGCTGCTTTTTCTGTTGTTGTTTTGTTTTGTTTAGGAGTATAATTCCAATTGTTATACAGGACATCTAGTTCTCCTGCTCCTGTTATGTTCTGAAAGCTAGCAGTTAATACCTTCTAAATGAGCAGTTATATGATTAATATTACCCTACACTACTAAAAGATGAGAACAAAACATGTCTTTAAGTGCATATCCAGCAAGATTTACTGAAAGACATGAGTTACAGCAGAGACTTATTTTAATAAACAATATAGCTGATAGGCAGGGGATCCAGGGAATACAAATGGTCCCTGGTCTTTCCAAATGAATGGTAAACTGATTTTGGCCTCCCCTAGATTCTTCTGGTCCTTTTTCCGCCACCTCCATATCAATACAAATACCCTATAGCCATATTAGATAGACAGGATCAGTGTAACTTCTGACTGGTTTATTCTTGCATGCAGTAAGAAAATAAAAAAAAAGTCCTTTCTAATGTTAGTCCTTATCACAAAGACTAGCTTTTTCTGAGGCGGGGGAGGGGGGGGAGAGAGAGAGAGAGAGAGAGAGAGAGAGAGAGAGAGAGAGAGGAAATCAATGATATATTTGTACACTTCTTAATTTCAAGGTGGAGATCTAGAGAACTCATTAGCATAGACTGAGACAGCTGTGTACATTCTGAGTCAAATTCTCATTGTTTTAATGCTTTTGAATGGCTTTTTATTCTTATATAAAAGAGGTGGCAATACCTGACTATGCTGGTTGGTATATTGTGTTAGACCACGCCATTAACCTAAAAAGGGAGCGTCATTTCATATTGACCTTGACTCTGATGCTGAGAATGATGAAGATCTCTCACCTACAATCATTTTCATATGATGTAATCTCCAGGTAAATCTGTGACACTGTTTGTCCTAGATTCCAGGAATCTTGGGACCCCAGAGGATATCTACCTGCTCAAGAAATGCCCCCTGTTTCTCTAAAATCAATTTGTCTGATAAGACAGGTAATGTGAAACTCCAGAATGTGACTGTTCTTGGCTATGAAGTTTCTTGGCTCAACCAGGAATATTTTTGTGAGCCCATAGCATAGTTTGGTATAGTTTGTCCTAGTCAGCATGCTGCTGATGTCAGTAGATCACTCATGCAGCCAGGTCCAGGATGCCAATCAATTTCTTACTACCGACTTTCTTTTGTGTTTCCAAAATATTACTGTCATCCACCTGATAGTGATTGTCTTCAACAGGAATACTCATTTAACTTTTTCCATCAAGAAACTTGAGAATACATAAAGAAATCTATTGATTTTTAACAAAAATGTTTCTTCCATGTGTTTATTTGATTTAATTCTAAGGATGTAGTTGCTTCAATGGCAATTCACTATGTATCTGATATCACAATCAAACATGATTCTAAACAAGTGGAACCAGTCATTGTCACTAAAATAGAAGGAAACAAAACTCTACAACTAAAATAATGAGAAGTGCTCAGGAAAGTTTGATTTATATTTATTGCTCAGCCCAGTTCACATGCCTAATTTGCTTTCCCCTTTACCTTTGCCTCCTGGAACCCTTCAGTTATGTAATCTCTAATTCATCTCCTAGGAGAGCTCTTTCTTCATGACCCAGTTGTTAGTGCTTTCATTGAAATTATTTTTTTTTAATACAGACACATATACATACATAAACAGACACACACACATATATACATATTTAAATACAGGAGATATGGGTATAATCTATACATCCACATATCTATGTTACTTTTGTTTCTCCTTCATTCTTGAAGAGGACCATGACATCAGGAAGGTAATACCATGACTTGTGAGTGAGTTGCATTTAAGTGAGGGAGGCTGTGCAAAGTCACCAGCCTCATTCTCTCCTCTGGAGCCATCAGGGTCTAGATATAGATCAGGACAACTGAAAATGACCTATAATGCAGTAGAGGACCTTGACCCTTTCAAACTAAAGTCTTTAACAGGTGTCAGTGACTGAGGCAACACTTTTTTAGTGATTAAGACAATAAGAAATGAAGGAAAGAATGACTTCTTTACCTAGTAAAAAAAAACAAAAACAAAACAAATGATTTACAGGTTTCTGGCCTCAGGGTTTTTAGCCAAAACAGTATGTATGAATGTATAATTTAAGAGAACTAAGAGATAGAGTTGGAGAAAGAAGATCAAGATTCAAGGCACTTCCTTGACATATACTAGAAGTATAACTCTGGGCAAATCACCCTTAGGAAACTAAGCATACAAGGTACAATGTAAGTGCTGTTCTGAATGGGTAGAGGGAACTTCTATATTTAGCCATGTCCTTCATAGGCAAAATTACAGGTTTTGGCAAAAATAAAGCCAAATATTATATACTTATTTATTTGTGCACATATTAATTTCATCATTACAATGCAAACTTTCTTGAGGTTAGGCAATGTTTACTTCATATTCTTGTACCTAACTTGGTAAGTGGAGTATTGAAAATGTTTAATAAAATCTATGGAAATGAATAAAGTTGAAAACAACTCCAGATTCATTTAGCAAAGCACATTGGAGAAAAGTTAAATGAAGCCATTGGTGGAGGTTAGGGGAAGGGGAAACACTAAATATCTGTGTTTAAGAATTGAGACATTGAAATTGGAAATCATATTGTTTCTATTTCCTCAACACCTGCTTACTCCATATATCCATGTTACCTGGTTTTTATTACTACCATTATTCTCAACTCCAAGTTATCTCCAAAGTAATCAGCAGTTTAATCCAATAATCTTTTCTCAGTACTTTTTAAACTTTATTTTCTAGAAACTTTCTGTAGAATGTGAAATACTTTCCCATCTTTTCTTTTTATATACCCACAGCACTCCAGGCTCCTTGTGATTTTATCCTTTTCTGGTTCTCTGCTACTTTTTAGTCTCATTTTTCTTTCTCCTAGCTTTTAAGCTTGGATATCTCTTAAGTGTGTGAATTGGGTCTTCTCCCTCATGAAGACTGAGGCTTTCTTTTCTGTCCTACCCACCTGTCTTGCTAACATCCCTATCCATGACTGTACTTTTGAACTCCTTGCAAATGATTACCTTTGCGCACTTGGGACCTGGAGCAAGAGTACACCATAATTCACCGCCTGATATCTGCTACCTGCATACACACTAGCCACTCTCAAAACAATGTTTTGAAAACAAAGTTCATCAACTCTCCCTCCTACCAATTCCCCTAGGATCACAACAGAGATGGTGGGGAATAGAAGAGTGGGGATTACCAAAAACCACTATGATTTCATAAAACACATTTAATCCCAAATTATTTTTCATTTGTTTGTCTTCAAAAGAAGTATTAAGCTAGTTTTGTCAAGATAATTCATTGGTCATAGCAAACATTCCTTTCAATACCCTAAAAGTCTGTACACGGATCTTACCAGGCTGTCAATTTTGAAATACAATTGATTATATACTTTGCAGTCAAAGGGGAGAAGCTCCATATAGTCAATTAAAACATGAGCTCCTTGCTGCAAAATTCATACTTTGGTTGAAGAAAATAGGGGAAAGCCATCAGACCATAGAGATGTGACCTAAATATCATGCCTTATGAATATGAAGTGAAAATGACAAATAGATTTAAGGGATTAGATTTGGTGGAGTGACTGAAAAACCATGAACAGAATTCACAATATTGTACAAGATATAGCAACATCAATAAGAAAAGTCGCCTCCAAAAAGAAAAGCAAAGAAGTAAAATGACTATGTGATGAGGTTTTACAAATAGCTGAGAAAAGAAGAAAGTGGGGGGAGGGAGGAGCCAAGATGGCAGAGTAGAAAGACACACTTATGCAAGATCCGAAACCACAGTATAAAAATACCTGTAAAGAACTCCTAACAAATTCTGGAGCGGTGGACGCCACAGAACAACAGAGTGGAGGTCTGTTCCAGAAAGACCTGAAAAACCCTCACCAAAGGTCCCTTGTGCACGGAACCAGATTGGAACCCAGCCCTAGCTTGGCCGCACAGCCCCGGGAGGAGCAGATCTAAGCAGGCTTCAGGGAAGGAATCTTTGGTGTCTGCAGGGTTCCTTCCACACACAGGAGCAGCAGGTCAGTGAGAGAGACTTCTGGGCTGTCCAACAGGGGAGCGGGGAGTCTCCATAACTCAGGCCCCCTAGGGAGGCAGCAGCAAAGGCAGTGGGTGGTCCCAGGCTCCCAGAGCAGGCAAGAACTCAGCAGGAGCTCCATTACTGAAGGTCTCCGCATAAACCAACTGAGGGAACTGAGACTGGGAGGAGTCCCTGCCACCACCTGAGAACCTGATTTAACCTTACCTTGAATAGCAGCCAGGCCTGCTGCTGAAAGCCCTGAGGCTGGGGAGAAGCATTTGAATCTCAGACCCCAAGCACTAGGTGGGCGGATCTGGGTGGCAGTGGAGAGTAATCTCAGAAGTCAAGTAACTGGCTGGGAAAATGCCCAGGAAAGGGGGAAAAAAAATAAGACCATAGAAGGATACGTTTTGGTGAGCAGATGTTAGGGAAGAACAATGCTTACCATCATGTAAAGACACAGGAGTCAAGGTCTCTGTAATCCCAAACATCTGAAAGAGATATCCAATGGGCTCAGACCATGGAAGAGCTCAAAAAGGATTTTGAAAATCTAGTTAGACAGGTGGAGGAAAAACTGGGAAGAGAAATGAGAGACATGCAAGAAAGACATGAAAAACAGGTCAATACCTTGATAAAGGAGACCCAAAAAAATGCTGAAGAAGATACCTTGAATAATAGGCTAACTCAATTGGTAAAAGAGGTTCAAAAAGCCAATGAGGAAACAGATGCTTTCAAAAGCAGAATTAGCTAAGTGGAAAAAGAGGTGCAAAAGCTCACTGAAGAAAATAGTTCTCTCAAAATTAGAATGGAACAGATGGGGGCTAATGACTTTCTGAGAAACCAAGAAATCACAAAACAAAACCAAAAGAAGGACAAAATGTAAGAGAATGGGAAATATCTCATTGGAAAAACAACTGACCTGGAAAATAGATCCAGGAGAGACAATTTAAAAATTATGGGGCTACCTGAAATCCATGATCAATAAAAGAGTCTAGACATCATCCTTCATGAAATTATCAAGGAAAACTGCCTGATATTCTAGAACGAGAGGGCAAAATAAGTATTCAAGGAATCCACCAATCACTGCCTGAAAGAGACCCAAAAAGAGAAACTCCTAGGAAGATTGTGGCCAAATTTCAGAGTTCCTAGGTCAAGGAGAAAATATTGCAAGCAGCTAGAAAGAAACAATTCCAGTATTGTGGAAATACAATCAGGATAACACAAGACCTAGCAGCTTCTACATTAAGGGACTGAAGGGCGTGGAATGGGATATTCCAGAAGTCAAAGGAACTAGGACTAAAACCAAGAATCACCTTCCCAACAAACCGAGTAAAATATTTCAGGGGAAAATATGGTGTTCAATGAAATAGAGGACTTTCAAGCATTCTTGATGAAAAGACCAGAGCTGGAAAGAAAATTTGACTTTCAAAAACAAGAATGAGGAGAAACATGGAAAAGTAAACAGCAAAGAGAAGTCATAAGGGACTTACTAAAGTTGAAATGTTTACATTCTTACATGGAAAGACAATATCTGTAACTCTTGAAACTTTTCAGTATCTGAAGTAGGATCACAAACACACACACACACACACACATACACACACGCACGCACGCACGCATGCATGCACGCAGGCCCATACAGAGACAGAGAGCACAGAGTGAATTGAGTAGCAAGGGATGATATATTACAAAAATGAAGTTAAGCAGTGATAGAGAAATGTATAGGGAGGAGAGCGGGAGAAATGGAATGGAGCAAATTATCTCTCACAGAAGAGGCAGGCAGAAGACTTTTTAGTGGAGGGGAAAAGAGGGGAGGTGAGAGAAAAACATGAAGTTTACTCTCATCACATTTGACCAAGGAAGGAATAAAATGAACACTCATTTTGGTGTGAAAACCTATCTTACAATAGAGGATAAGCAGGGTGGGGGGGATGGTGGAAGGGAGGGCAATGGGAGGAAGGACCAATTAGAAGTTAACCCACTTGGGAAGGGACAGGATCAAAAGAGAGAATAGAAGCAATGGGGGGCAGCATAGGATGGAGGGAAATTAAGTCAGTATTACACAACACGACTATTATGGAAGTCATTTGCAAAACTACACAGATATGGCCTATATTGAATTGCCTGCCTTCCCTAGGGAATGGATGAGGAGAGAGGAATGGGGAGACGTTGGAACTCAACGTTTAAGGAACTTGAGTAGTGTTCCTGCTACTAGGAAATAAGCAATACAGGTAATGGGGAATAGAAAGTTATCTGGCCCTACAGGACAAAAGAGAAGATGGGGTAAGGGAAGGGAGGGATGAAAGAAGACATGGCAGATTGGCGATATGGATAATTAGAATGCTCAGTTTATTGGGGAGGGGGAAGGGGACAAATGGGGAGAAAATTTGGAATCCAAAATTTTGTGAAAATGAATGTAAAAAGTTAAATAACTAAATTTATTTAATAAAAAAATTCAAAAAAATAGAAGGAAGTAAAAGTAAAGGAGAAAGAAAAAGATATATCAAACAGGATTCAGAATTCCAGAGAACAGCCAGGAGAGATAAGAATTTTTTTTCTTAAATGAGCAATGGAAAGAAATAAAGGAATACAATAAAACAAAAATGACAAGAGATCTCTTCAAGAAAATTAAACATGTGAAGGGAACATTTCATTCAAAAAAGTGCATCATCAAAGACGAAAACTGTAGGAATTTAGCAATAGAAGAGATTAAGAAGAAATGTCAAGAATATATAGAAGAGATATATAAGAAAGTTATTAACACAATCAATAACTGTGATGGTTTGTTTAATGATCTAAAGTCAGACATCCTAAAGAACGAAGTCAAATGAGTCTTGGGAAGCATTGCTAACAATAAAGCTGGAAAAGTCATGGAATTCTAGATAAGTTATATAAAACCCTAAAAGCTTATGCCATTAAAGGACTGCAAGCAATAGCACAGCAAATTTGGAAAACTGAACAGTGGACACTAGGCTGGAAAAGATCAGTTTACATCTTGCTTCTAAAGGACAATGCCAAAGCATGTTCAAATTACTGAGCAATTATTCTCATTTCACATGCATGAAATACTGCAACATACCCTTCAGCAAAATGTGGATCATGAATTATTAGGCGAGTAGACTAGTTTTCAAAGAGGCAGAGGGATTACAGACCAAATTGCCAACATTTGATGAACTATGGAAAAAGGACAAGAAAAAGTGTTCCAAGAAAAAAGAAAATTTTCTTCTGTTCTATTGACTACACTAAAGTCTTTGATTGTATGGATCATGATGAAATCTGGTAAGTCCTCAAAGAGATTGGAGTATCAGATCATCTTACTTTTCTCCTTTGTATCTTTTATGTGGGCCAAGAAGTAACAGTTAGAATCAAACATGCTTGAGATTGGAAAGGAAGTACAGCAGGGCTGTATATTGCCACTTTATTTAATTTACGTGCAGAACATACCATGTGAAATGCCAGGTTAGATGAATCAAAATCTGGAACTGAGCTTACCAGAAGAAATATTATCAGTTTCAGATACACAGATGATACCGCTCTGATAATAGAAAGTGAAGAAGTGTTAACTTAGAAGGCTCTTGATGAGAATGATTGAGGAGAGTGTAAAAGCTGACTTGAAGCTGAACATTATAAAACTAATAACTGGCCTCATCACTTCCTGGCAAATAGAAAGGGGAGAAGAGGAAGGAGTATTTAATTTATTTTCTTGGACTCAAAGATCATTGCTGACAGTTACTATAACTGTAAAATTAAAAGACATGCTCCTTGGAAGAAAAGCTATGGCAAATCTGGACGCCATACTAAAAAGTGGAGACATCACCTTGCCAATAAAGGTCCACATATTCAAAGTTATGTTGTTGTTGTTGTTGTTGTTGTTGTTGTTTTTGTTGTTGTTGTTGTTTTTCCACAGTAACATTATATGGTTTTGAGAGTTGGACTATTAAAAATGTAGCTGGGTAGTATTTAATTGATGATTTTGAACTGTGGTGCTGAAGAAGACTTTTGAAAGTCCCTTGGATAACATGATCACATTAGGCAGTACTTCACGAAATTACTTCAGAGTATTCACTGAAAGATCCAGTACTGAAGCTAAAGCTTAAATATTTTGGCCATAAAATGAGAAGATATGAATCATTGGAAAAGACTCTGATGAGGTAAAATTGAAGGCAAAAGGAGACAGAGATGGAAAAGAATGAGGTGGATAGTGTCATGGAAACAATAAACATGAGCTCAGAGAGATTTTAAGACATAGTGGAAGATAAAAGGGCCTACTATGTCATGGTCCTAGTATGTCACAAAGAGTTGAATATAGTTAAATGATTGAATAACCTCAACAAAATCAAACTAGTAGCTTAGTGGAATATTGTAAATAAATATACCAAAATTTTGACAAAGATTTAAATCGTCTTTCATGTTATTCTTTTATTTTTTATTTATTTATTTTATTTATTTATAAATGTTTTACAATCACTTCCTTAAAATTAAGATTTTATACCCCCACACCTTCCCCCCTACCCCCTCCCTCCCCATGACAGCATACAATTCTGTATAGGTTCGACATATACTTTCCTATTGAGCATATTTTCACTATAGTGACGTTATGTCATGTTATTCTTTTAAAGAGAGATATGGATTAGACAATAATACAGTCATTCAAATTAGACATCATTGAATGATTACACATAAAGAATAGCTATTAGTAAAAAAGAGAAACTCCTAGGAACATTGTGGCCAAATTCCAGAGTTCCAAGGTCAAGGAGAAAATATTGCAAGCACCTAGAAAGAAATAATTCCAGTATTGTGGAAATACAATCAGGATAACACAAGACCTAGCAGCTTCTACATTAAGGGATCGAAGGGTGTGGAATAGGATATTCCAGAAGTCGAAGGAACTAGGTCTGAAACCAAGAAACACCTACCCAGCAAAACTGAGTATAATATTTCAGGAGAAAATATGGTCTTTCAATGAGATTGAGGACTTTCAAGCATTCTTGATGGAAAGACCAGAGCTGAAAAGAAAATTTGACTTTCAAACACAAGAATGAGAAGAAGCATGTAAACAGCAAGGAGAAGTCACAAGGGATTTACCAAACTTGAACTGTTTACGTTCCTATATGGAAAGACAATACTTGTAACTCCTGAAATTTTTCAGTATCTGGGTAGGTGGTGGTATTACACACACACACACACACACACACACACACACACATGCACACACACGTACACACAGACATGTACAGGCATGCACACACAAATACACATACACACATGCACGTACACACAGAGACAGAGACCACAGAGTGAATTGAATAAGATTGGATCATATCTTAAAAGGAATCAAGGTAAACGGTGAGAAAGAAATGTAGTGGGAGGAGAGAGGGTGAAATGGAATGGGGAAATTTTCTCTCATAGAAGAGGCAAGCAGGAGAATTCTTAGTGGAAGGAATAAGAAGAGAGCTGAGAAAAAAAAAACATGAAGTTAACTCTCATGACAAATTTACTAAAGGAAGGAATAAGATGCACACTCATTTTGGTATGAAAACCTATCTTACAAATACAGAAAAGTGGGGAAGAAGGAGATAAGCAGGGTGGGGGGGAAATGATGGAAGGGAGGGTAATGGAAGGAGGGAACAATTTGAAGTCAACACTCAGGGAGAGACAGGATCAAAAGAGAGAATAGCAACAATGGGGGGCAGGATAGGATGGAGGGAAATATAGTCTTACACAACATGACTAATATGGAAGCCATTTGCAAAACTACACAGATATGGTCTATATTGAATTGCCTGTCTTCCCAAAGGGAATGGGTGGGGATGGAGGGATGGGGAGAAGTTGGAACTCAAAGTTTTAGGAATAACTGTTGAGTATTGTTCTTGCTACTAGGAAATAAGAAATACAGGTAATAGGGAATAGAACGTTATCTGGCCCTACAGGAGAAAAGAGAAGATGAGGTAAGGGAAGGGAGGGATGAAAGAAGAGAGGGCAGATTGGTGATATGGGTAATTAGAATGCTCAGTGTATTGGGGAGTGGGGACGGGACAAATAGGGAGAATATTTTGGAACCCAAAATTTTGTGAAAATGAATGTAAAAAGTTAAATAAATAAATTTAAAGAAAAAACCAAAGGAAAAAAAAGAATAGCTATTAGTGGTTCAACGTCAATGTGATAGGATTCTAGTTGTATATGTTAGGGATATTTTGCCTGTGTTTTTAAACATTTTGTTAATTACTTGGATAAAAATGTACATAGAATGTTCATTGAATATGATTTATGGAAAACTGTGAGTAATCTCCAACATATTGGATGTCAAGTTTGGAACCGAAAAGACTTTGAATAAGTAGATTGTACAGTTGCATCTTATAAGGTAAAATTCAATCAGGAGGGATATAAGGTCTTGTACTTTGGAATAAAAAATCAGTTTCAGAAATACAGGCACACAGTAGAAGAGTCATGATTAGGCAGTACCTGATCTTTAAAAAAAAAAAAGTGTTTGAGTGAATTGTAAACCAAAAACAAATTACATCATCCCCTCCAAAAAAAAAAAAAACAATTAATTTGATCTTTGGTTGCATTGAGAAGCATAGATATGCAATACAGAAATGATAGTTCCCCTGTATTGTATTTTTGTCACATCTCTTCTGGCATATAGTGTTCAATACTTGCCATCAGAAAACAATGAAGTCTTTGAAAAGCTAGAGTGTAAAAAGAAGCATCTAGGATGATGAAGTGCCTTGAATCAATGCCATGTGAGAATTATTTGAAGAATTTGCAAATTTAACTTAAAGTAAAAAGACTCAAAAGGGAAATGATGACTAAGATCAAATATTTGAAGGAAGGTCAATGTGGAATATTGATTAGCCTTGTTCATCTTGTCTTCGGAAGGCATAAATAGGAGTATTTGGTTGAGTTAAAGAAAGGGTAACTTTTGTTTAATATCACAGGAGAAAAACTTGCTAAAATTTGAGTGATCAGAAAGTATGATAAGCTTTTTCAAGAAAATATCTATATTTTTTTCTTTTGGACAGTCTTCTGTTAGTGACTGAAAGACTATTTGTTGAGTTCAGGGATTATTGCACAGATTTTGTGGGAAGAGTAGCTTTGATATCCTTTCAGATTCTATTATTTTTTTCTCATTTTGATATATTTTATATAAGGTCCTGTGAGAGATTCTTGACATAAATTGATTAGTGTCAGTCTTCAAGTAGCTTGCAATCTAACGGGGATAAGAAAACAGTAATAATTGTGTTAGAAAGAAGAGATGGTTTCAGGGAGAGGAGAGACCCAGATAATACTGTTATCAAGAATTGCAGGAGAGCTAAAGCTTTCACCTTTTAATAATCAGACGAAGATTCTAATGCCAATGAGAGACATGAGGGGCTATGTAAGTAAAGTGATAGAAAAGACAGAAGGAAAGAAAGAGTTGAGTTACCCATGTATTCACCAACATAGACTATAACAAAACAAATGGAATGAGATAGAGATTAGTGAGTTAATCAAACAAGAATTTGTGAAACATCAACTCTGCATCCTCAAAAAGTTCCTATTCTTGGGCGGGGGAGGGTTAATGCTTACATATGTGGAGATACAATATTTACAAAACAAATCCAATCAATCAATCAATAAGCATTTCTTAAGTATTTAAGTGTTTACCATGTCAAGTCCTGTGTTACGTACTTGAAATACCAAGACAAAAATAAAACAGTCCTTAACTAGAAGAAGCTCACATTCAAATGAAGAAGCAGGGATATACAGGTTTATATAAAATGTGTGAAAGAAAAAAAAAACAAATGAAGAAGTTTGGGGAGGAAACACATCTATTGACAGTTATAATAACCAATCAGACTTGGGCTACAGAAATGTACATTCCTTTTGATCCAGTAATATCACTTCTAGGACTGTATCCTAAAGAGATCATAAAAATGAGGAAAAGTCCCACATATACACATATATTAATAGCAACCCTCTTTGTGATGGCCAAGAATTGGAAATCAAGGAGATGCCCATCAATTAGGGAATGACTGAACAAGTTATAGTATATGCATGTAATGCAATACTATTGTGCTATCAGAAATGATGAATAGGAAGACTTCAGAGAGGCCTGGAAAGACTTATATGAACTGATATTGAATGAAATGAAAAGAACCAGGAGAACATTATACAAAGTATCAGGCAGTGTACCAGGATTATTTCTGGTAGAGCTAGCAATTCACAGCAATGCAAGACCTAAAACATTCCCCAAGGACTCTTGAGGCAAAAAGTCCGAGAAAGAACTATGGAATCAGAGCACAATGAAACAGAATATTTTCTCTTGTATTTTGTTTTGTTGTGGCTTTTCTTCTGATTTTTCTCATTTGTTCTGATTCTCCCATGCAACAGGACTGTGAAAATGTCGTTAATAGGAATGTCTGTGTAGAACCCATATAAGATTGTATGCTTTCTCAGGGAAGGAAGGGAGAAGAAGGGAGAGAAAATCTAAGACTTATGAAGGTGATTGTAGAAAATTGAAAACAAATAAATTAATTTAAAAAAAGAACCAGTTAGCTAGTCAACAAGCATTTATTTAGCACCTACTATACAGCAAAGACAGTCTTAAGCACTGGCAGTACAAAGAAATGGAATAATTGGTCTCTGCTGTCAAGTAATTCATTGTAATGGGGGAAAGAAAAACAGATAAATGACTGCATAATCAAAATGTATACTATATAAGTTAGAGTTAATCAATGAAGGGAATAAGGAAGGCTTTTCCAAAAGATCTTTCTTGAGCTGAAGCTTTGAAAGAAGCTACTGATTCCAAGCCATGGAGTTGAGGAGGGAATGGGGTCACAGTCTATGGAACAGCATGGAAATGGGAGAGGGAATGGAATATGTGAGCAATAAGAAAAAGCTAGTTTGTCTTCACTGTGAAATGTGTGAGAGAAGTAATATAAAATAAGCACACAATGTCATTTAGTCAGGTTCTTTAAAGACTGAACTACCAAACCTAATAGATTACGCTTCATTATGGTTAAAAAAGAAAGCAATGGATAGCCACTGAAGGTTTTAAGCAGAGGAGGGACATTGCCAGTGTAATGACAATTTCCCTCCCAAAAAAAAAATATTTGCAAGATTATCCAGGTTACAGTAGGAAGGTTGGATGGGGAAATGAAAGGATGGATCTGGGAAGACCGGTTAAAAGTCTTTTACAGTATTCTAAGGGAGAAGAGATGAGAAACAGCTAGTCTTTAAAGAGATAGTGGAGAGGCCCACATGAATACATGAAATATTTAAGAGATAGAATGAACAGGACTTGGCAACTCATTATTACCTTGGAGAAGAAAGAGAAGGAAGAATCCAATTTCCTTAGCCTTTTTTAAAACATTCTTCATATGCTCATAAAACATTTTTTTTTAAATCACAAATCTGAGGACACCAAACTCTGATCATTAGCTGCCAATGATTCTTCATTTCCTAATGGATAAACCAGAAAATCTTTATTATAATATTTAAACCACTCACAATTCAATTTAAATCTTGCTTTTCAGCATGATTCTAACACACTTTCTTTTGTTTTCTCAAAGTTAAACTAAGTTATTAACTGTTTACTAATCAGAGGAGTCAGACTCGATTGGGAAGTTGGCAAAATTCTTTAACACTTGATGGGAGTAGAATTCTTTTCAGATCATTGTGGAAGACTGAGGAAGAGCCCTTAGAGGCAGTTGTTATATAGGGAAAGAGCAGTGGTTTGGAGGTAGAGATGGGTTCAAATTCTTATTTTGTTATTTACTAACTGAATGACCTCAGATAAGCCACATCATCAATCTGTTCCTTAGTTTTCCCACAGTAATATAACAGATTGGAAATTATCTGAAGTTCTTTTCAGTCCTGGACCCTCTGTATTTACTCATATAAGTGCATCCATGTCTTGAAGGCCTTGTTACCTCACCTCCAGATTATGAGTAGTTATCTTCATTAAGACTCAGTTTAGTAACCATCGTTTCTATGAAATTTTCAATGTCACTCTCTACTAAACGTCATCTCTTTCCACTCATACTATCTTGCAACACTCTTGAAAGGACCTTCTGCTTACACAGTCACTAAGTTAGTGCAGATCTTTATTACCTTTAACCCAAAAAAGTTGCAATGAATCTAGAATTGGTCTCTCTAGCTTAAATTCTCCATAGCTCTCACAAACCCACCCTCATATACATTCATACACACACACACACACACACACACACACACACACACACACACACACACATTCCAATCTATCCTGAACACTGCCAATGTGATTTTCCTTAAGGATTGATCTGGGCTTGTCACCCTTCTTCTCAATAAACCCAAATGGTATCTTTATGTTTAGAAAAAGTATAAACTATACATTGATTGGTTGATTGCTTTGTTGGTTCTCAAAAAGGACCAAAGTGAAATGATAAAGTGAAATTTCTGTCTGACTGTGACTAATCAGAACAATATGAGCTTGGGATGCTCTACCACAGGTTGGGCACAGGTAGTCTGTGTGAATATTGGGGAAGGATATTCCAAATTTGTGTATCCTACATTTATTTGTGTTGTCTCAATTCTGCTTTGCTCATAGAATACACTCCCTTCCTGATGTCTGCATGGCATGTTGAGCAGTCCTGTGCCAGTATGTCCTGTGTTGCACAGACAAATAAATGTTCTTGAGAGATACATTGAAAGCATCCTCATATTGCTTCTTCTGACTATCATTTTATTGCCTGCTCCATGTGAGTTCTCCATAAAATAGTCTTTTTGAAAAGTGTATATTTTACATTTGAACAGCATGGCTAGACCATTAAAGTTACATTCACTGAAGCATAGTTCGAATGCTTGGCAGTTCAGCTTGAGCAAGGACTTTGGTGTCTGGTACCTTATCCTGCCAGGTGATCCTCAGAATCTTCCTAAGACAGTTCAAATGGAAGCGTTTCAGTTTTCTGGCATGGTGCTGGTAGACTGTCTATCCATGTTTCACAGGCATGCAACAATGAGATCAGCACAATGGTTCTGTAGACCTTCAGTTTGGTAATTAATCTCTCTTCTCTCCCAAACTTTTCTTCGGAGCCCTCTCTGACAATGTGTGCATCAGCCTCATTGTCAATGTGTACGTCCCTGGAAAGTACACTACCAAGGTAAGTGAACTTATCCACAGGATTCAAAACTTCTCCAATTTATGTAATTGATGTTTCCACATATGGATGGTGTTGTGGTGACTGATGGAGCACCTGTGTTTTCTTGGTGTTACTTATTGATTTAATAATTAACACCAAAATCTATCCATTGAGGAATGTCTGAAAAAGTTGTAGTCTATGAATGGAATGGAATATTATATATGAAGATGGACTTCCGAAAAACCTGGAAAGATGCATATGTGCTAATGCTGAGTGAAGTGAACAGAACCAGGAGAACATTATATACAGTAAAAATAACACTCTGCGAGAACTGTTTCTGATGGACTTATCCCTTCACAGCAATGCAAGCACTTAAAACATTTCCAGAAGACTCGATACAAAATACTGTCCACATCCAGAGAAAGGACTATAGGGTCAAAATGCATAATGAAACAGATTATTTGCTCTTTTGTAATGTTTTGTTTTCCCATTTGTTTTAATGCTTCTATGCAACATAGCTAATGTGAAAATGTGTTTAATGGGAATGTATGTGTAGAGCCCATATAGGAATGCATGCCATCTTGCGGAAGGAGGGGGAGAAAATTTGGAACTTACAGAAGTGACTTGTTGAAAACTGAAAACAAATTAATAAATTTGGGGAAAATATTAACTGAAAAATTATGAACTGTTCTGTTTATTTTCTTTAATCCTTCATAACTTAATCTCAATCTATCCTTTGAGTCTAACTGCAAAGCCCCTTTCCATATTCTATGGTGAAGCCAAAGTGGCCTTCTCTCTCAACCTCACACTCTATCTCCCTCCTCCACACATTTGCACTGGTTGTCCCTTGTGCCTGGAAGGGCTTCTTCATCTCATAGAATCCATCACTTTTTTAAAAAGTTGCAGCTCCACAGTAATTTTCTTTAGAATGCTGTTTATGATCTCTTCCTCCTCTTTCTAACTGCTAGTGTCTCCCCTCCCTAACTACCTTATATTAAAAATCATCTATGTTGTTGTTCACTTATATCAGTTGTATCCAACACTTTAGATCCCATTTGGGATTTTTTTTGGCAAAAATACTGGAGTGATTTGCCATTTACTTCTCCAGCTCAATTTATACACAAGGAAATGTAGTGCTGATGTGATATTCACAATGCCTACAGCAGCCATGTATATCCTTGTACAATTCTGAATCGCAAAACACAGCAGACTCTCCACATGGAAGGCAGAACCAAAACATTCAGACACCAAAATACCAAATCCATCATAGCAACAAAAATCTATGCTCGTTAACAATGCAGAGGATAACACCATCCCCAAGCCTTCCCCCGCTAGGTTTCCCACAAACCAGCTTCCTTAAACAAAATCACAAACAAGCTGTCTCACTCACACTAGCCATCAGCCTGCATCCTTCCCAGCTCTGACTGGACTCTGACCAATTCCCACCCAGCTCTGCTCTAGCTCCACCTCTTCCTGTTTCACCCATTCAGCAAACTCCTTCCACCATAGGCTCCAGGTGACTCAGACTCATGTGACTCAGGCTTCTATGTGACCTGGGCAGGTCATATGGACCTATTAACAAATGGTAAAGTTCTTCTCATTTGAATTACCATTTCAGAAAACTGAGGCAAACAGGGGTAAGTGCCTTTCCTGGGGTGATTCAGCTAGTGTCTGAGACTGGATTTGAACTTAGGGCTTCCTGGCTCCAAGCCCAGTACTCTATCCACTGCACCATGTAGCTACCCCCCTCCAAAATATATATACAGTATATTTATTCTATACATAGTTATAGTCATTCATGGCATCTCCCACAGTAGACCATAAGCTAATTTAGTGCAAGGATTATTTTACTCTTTGTCATTGGTTAGACAAGTTTGAAAATAAGCGTTAGAGTACCAGGATTTTATGAGTCAATGATATGACATGGAAGTCATAGGAACTTACATGATTTGGGGCTCCATTCAAGCCTACCATGGTCCCTTTCATACAGCTGATGCCTAATAGACACTCATTGATTCATCAATAGTTTGACCTCTTCATTGTGATTATCACATGTCATCTTGTGTCATATTTAAATATGAACTCATCAAATTCCACCTTCCCCTCCATCTTTGTCTATACGGCCCTTACAAATAAAGTCACTGTTCCCCTCACACACACTTTTACAAACAAATTTATTATATTTTAAATGATATGGTATTGTAATTTTAGTATGAATGGAAAGGCAATAAGAATATTATATTTGAATAAAATTATATGAATAGTTGTAGAAGGTTTTCCTGAATGCAAATGCACATATAAATCATGTCTATATTTGCATTTATTTCTTCTGGGCCTTGTCATCTGGACCATTACTTGAATTACTAAAGGATGATGATGTAGGTCAGATTCTAACAGAACATCCATCATTAACAAAAATCTCAGGGCAATAAAACTTTGCATACTCCAGCAAATGATTGTTCCCTTCAAGAAGTATGCAGTAAAGCAAAATTCTAATTCTATGATTAAATATTCTGAAAAATTGCCTGGGAATCTGTTGAAAGATGCTATGACTTTATTTTCTGTTTAAATCATTGGTTTATCTGAGTGCATATTTACATACAACCTAATTTTTCTACCCCTTATGGGCTCCATGGAACTAAGGATTATTAGAATGGTAAACTCCATGAAAACATGCGTGGTTCTCCTGGCAGGGAGTTTATAATATGAGATCTAATTGTTGGAAGAGATATAAGAGGCTAAGCCATGCCCGGCAAGTAATAAATATTTGTCGTTTCCCCAATAAATTGGCAGCCAAATGAACCCTACTGGGGGCAGAGGTGAAGAATCCATTTTTACCAAAGCCACAGATATTATTCCTTGATTTCAGAGGTGGCAGATGCCTCATTGACCATTTACTATTCAAACATATACCCACCAAAATGTGTCACTGATATAACATACCTAATATATGTGATTGTGTATGTTTCACAAACTGTGCCTGAAAATCACCTTTGAGGAGAAAGCCAGATTTCCCAAAGTTTTCCACTCCACTGTTGGGTATTGTTTATTGTTAAAATTTTTTTTTTCTTGACATAACTCAAAATGTGGTCTCTTCAATTCCCTTTTTCTGATCACTGGGATTAGTTCCCCCCCATCCCTGCTTCTGGAGCCAAATAGAACCACTTTAATTTACTTGATTTTTTCTCATACAGGCTGAATATTCTCAGTTTCTTCATCTGATACTTTGTCACAGACTCAAGTTGTTCAATTATACTGATTATCCTTCTCTGGATACTTTCCATCTTATCAATATCCTTAAATCCTATTTTCTAGAATGAGACATAATACTACAGATTGTACCCTGTGCTGTTTGTAATTGCACAATCACCTTATTTCTGGAAACTTGGCCTCTGAATTTTAGAATATCTTCATTTTATTCCAGATTTCTTTCCTGATTCTTTATTTTTCTACTATGACACAGAGATCACTCCACCTGAGACTTCTGATTTCCTTTTATGATTTATTTTCTTCCCGTAGGCTGTAAGCTCCATGAGGACAGGGATTGTCTTTCTTTTTGTTTGACTTTTTATTCACAGAACTGAACACAGTGCCTTCTATATAATAAATACTTAGTGAATTCTGGTTGACTTTCCTTGACATGAATACAACCCAAGTCCATTCATTAATTCCTTCAGGCTGCCATAGCACATATCAAGTATGATCACTTGTCTCCCAACTTTGTATTATATGAAAATTCAATAATGATGCTAGATCTACTTTTATTGAGCTCATTCACAGGAATGTCAAATTATAAATGGCCAAGCAAAAGTCCATGTGACAACACACTAGAGCTCATTCCAAACTGATGTAAAACTATTAATGTCTATACTTCATATTTTGCCATTAAACAGCCTCCAAATATTTCTGTTTATTTTCATCTAGTCTTCATCTCTGTTTTCCACAGCATCATGAGAGAACTTGTCACGAGCTTTGCTAAGACCTAGGCAGAAAATAAATCTACATTTCCTCAGTCTACTCTGTCAACAAAAGAATATTTAGTGTGATATGCCTTCTTACAGAAGTCATTCTGTCTGGTGTGATCATGATTGTCTTTTTAAGATTGTTAAGAACAATCTCATTCATAATGTTTTCTAGAATTTCCATAGGAATTAAAATCAGTCTCATTGAGTTACAATAGCTAGCATTTATAAAATATTTATAGAGGCAGCTCAGGGGTTCAACAGGTAGAGTGCTAGGCCAGGAGTAAGGAAGACACTGCTTCTGAAACCTAATCTGATCTCAGACACTTACTAGCTGTAGGACTCTGGGTAAGTCACTTAACCCTGCTTATCTCATTTATAAAATGAACTGAAGAAGAAAATGGTAAAGCACTTCATTATTTTTGTCTAGAAGACCTCAAATAGGATCACCAAGAGTCAGACAGGACTGGAAAACAATGAAAGAACAACAAATACCATTAGCAAAATGCTTTGCCTATATTATTTCATTTGAGCATTGTGATAGCCCTAGAAGGTACCTACTATTATCATCCACATATAACACTTGAGGCATCTGAACCTGAGAAGAGTTAAATTAATTTATCCAAGACCACACAGCTAGCAAGAGTTTGAGTTGTGATTCAAACTCAGGACTTCCTGACTCCAAGTCTAATACTCTATCCACTGTTCCACTAAGATGAGTCAAATTGCTAACATTTTGATAGTGCTGTATTTTTGTGAAGTGATTTCCAAGGAGAGACAAAGATGGGTCTTACCGCAGTTGTTCAGGTAACAATATGTTTTCTGGTGCCCAAAGCTCCTCTTGAATCCATTTAGAACTGATGTAGAAGGAAGAACAATAACCTTAGTGCCATCTCCTCCATGAAATTCTCTCTGTTCCCTCCTTCTTGACATTTTTTTACCTTTTTTTCTGAGAATTAATTTATTATACATTGTGTTGTCACATCATTATTTTCTTTTGTGTATTTTGGTTATTAATACACATCTGCTTTCTTAGATTGTTGACTCCCCAAGGACAAGCTACTTGGGGTCATTTACTATTGCTTTACCCTCACTTCTGCCCTGATGGACATTCCTGCATCTACTCAGAGAACCAGTCCCAGGGCTTATGTGCTATATACATGTATCAAATGTACAAATAATGAGATTTCAGAAAGGAAGTCTCACTATCAGGCACAAAAGGGTTGTGTTTAGCAGGTTTGAGAATTCTTTTCTTAAAAATAAACTGGCTTCAACCCTGGTTTCATTATGTCAGCTCCATTTATCTCCATGTAGTACAAAAGTAGCCATCAATAAACAATTTAACATGAAAATTTGTTTCGACTTGTAGGCTGCACCAATTCAACTAAGCTGGATCAGGCAGAGAGTCTACTTGAGGATACAAATCCCCTTTAAATCCTATCCTGTTGAACTGGAAAGTGCAGAAAGGATATAATTATATTTTATACTTATAGCATGCCTTCTTTACAATGCTTTACAAAAATACTTTACAAATACTAATCCTTCCAAAACCTCAGGCTGGTAAACATTTTAAAGATTATCTTACAATTGGAGACACCAACATTGCAAATGTTCCCCACTCCCTCACCCTGCACCCCAGTTTTCAAGCTTATAGAGCATGAAACATTAGTAGTAAACAGAATTAACTTTCTCCTCTTACCCTAATCTAGTCAATTTCATTGTGCCTACTATATAACCAAGATTTTTTTCCCCAATGGTTAAGTGAGTGAAAGTTAATAGTAATAATTTGTTGATCGATTCTTTTGGTCTCATCTGACTCTTCAAGACCTCTTTTAGGGTCTTCTGGTAAAGATACTGGAGGGGTTTGCCATGTCTTTGTCTAGTTAATTTTACTGATGAGGAAACTGGGAAAAACATGGTTGAGTGATTTGCTCAAAGTTATAAAATAAGTACCTGAGACCATATTTGAACTCAGGAAGATGGGTCTTCTTGACTCCAGGCCCAGCATTCTATCCACCTCATCACCTAGCTGTCCATAACTTACATAGTCATTTAAGTTTGTGTGTGTGTGTGTGTGTTTCAAAATACTTTACAAATGTTATCTAATTTCATTCTGACAAAAACCCTGTAAGGTACACACTATCATTATTCTCATTTTATAGATGAGAAAAGAGGTCGAAAGACATTAAGTGACTTTCTCAGGATTATATAGTCAAAAAATATCTGAGGCAAGATTCAAGCACAGGTCTTCTTGAGCCCACTCTGACATTGTAGGTATTGCATCAAATATTTTCAAAAGAATTACAAATCAATGGTGATGCAATGACAATTAAATTAGGATTTTTTGCTGTTTTTGTTTTACTAAAAGTGCTTCTGATTGAATAATGTGATTAAGGAGGATCTTCCTGACCATTGAAGGACCTGTCCTTTGTGGGAAGCTTGATTAGGGGGCTTGTTTTGTAGGAGGGTTCCAAGTACCTTTTGCTTTTTTCTGTTGAGGCCCTGGGTCAGAGTATTACACCTTCTGGTTCTAAAAAGTGTATAAATACTCCGATGGTGAGGTATTACTTTGGGGCTTACTGACTGGAAGTGTTTCTTTGGCCTGGTTAAAACTCATAAGTTGATGCTTCCCTCTCTGGTAATTGTGTATGTATGTAATGGTCAGATGGTCAGACATGTGTATGTATGTAATGGTCAGGCAGTTTGGAAGTGCTATCTGTGTATTTATTTTTTATTTCTCTGAAATTTTGATTTTGATTTTTTCTGATACCTGTGCTTGATTAAAGTGATTGCTAACCCCTTGAAAGTTACTTTCCTTTTATGAATGCAGATCTAAGAAATTGTGGTAGCAGGCTCCCCTGGGTATGTTGGGGTGCTTACTGTACCAAGTATCATATGAAAGATGACTCTAAAGTAATAATAATAAGAGAATTGGAAATTAAAAAAGACTTTTTGGTTTCACCTCAAATTCAACAAATTGAAGATGACAAGAGGTAGAAATAGTCAGTGTTATGACCAATATGAAAATGTGTCTAATAGGAATATATGTGTAGAGCTCATATAACATTGCATGTTCTCTTAGGGAGAAAAGGGGGAAGAAAGTGGAGAAAACTTGGAATTCATTGAAGTGATTGTTGAAAACTGAGAGCAAATAAATTAATAAATTTGGGGAAAAAAGTAAAACAAAACAAATGAAAAAGAAATAGTGTTGGAGAGGAGGGTAAGGTAGGCACAATAATGGAGATACTAAAGTAGTTCCTACGTGAATTAAATACAATAGAGACTTGTTGATTAACATATTGTGTTTTTTTGGGGGAAGGAGCATTTACAAATTTAGTCAACTTCTGTAAAAAAATATATATTGATTCTAGAAAGTTTTTAAATGATTCATGCACTTTCAAATGTCTGAAGGATATTGGAGTGAAGTCAATAAAAAAACTCATTTTTTAATGCTGGGGATCCACTTCTTTTGCAATTTTCAAAACATGGAATATATATTTCTGTCCAATCCTTTGCTAATCCTATTTTCTGTCACTCCTCAAAGTTGACCAATAGATGTTTATCTTAAAATACATGTTCTCTATGAGTGAATATCATGGCTGGAATCAGTGTAATGACCAAAATAGTGAAAAGACAAAAGAGGAAAACAATTTTGAGAAATATTGTGAAGAAAAATCACTAAAACTTGATAACTGATTAGATATGAAGAATGAGAGAAAATGAAGGACAGAAGTTGATTGGCATGGGAAGGATGTTGCCTCAAAGGACATTAATGGTATCAGCAGAATCCTAGGATTTGGCTTTCACATATGTTTGCAACTAGTTATCTTTGCAAACATCATCATCCTTCCTAGACTGAAAGGTATCATGAGTACAAGAATTCTTGTCCCATCTTTGAAGCTTTTCTACTATTCTATAAATAGTAGGTCCTTAATAATTGTTTATGAAATTTAACTGGGTTTTATGCCCTCTGCCACACTCATATTAGCATCTTAATCAATGCTTGTACATTAAAATACCTCACAGTGGTATTTTAAAAATAACCAGCACAGATAATATTGAATTCAATAACTTTAGGTTCAAAAACATTGAATAGAAGGTGGAAGTGAACTTGGAGGTCATCCAATTCAAGTTCCCCATTTTACAATTGAGGAAGCCAAGAACTGGAGAGGTTAAGTGATGTTTACAAAGTGACATATATAGCATCTATTTGAATCAGAATTTGAACCCAAAGCCTCTGACTCTAGACGCTGTATTCAATCCACTCTACTATGCTATTTACCTAAGACTCTAAATTAAAACTCATGCTACTACTTCACAACTAGTTAGTAGGGTGCTAATACAGGTCAAATATTGTGCTAGGCATCAAAAATGCAAATATAGTAATGGAAACAAATGCTACTCTTAAAAGAAAATAAGCATTTCAACTTTCCTATCCAGTAAACAGGTGTTTGACAAAAGAAACTAAAGAAAACAGAAGAATAGTCAAATTGGGGTCATAAAGTCTCAAGTCAGATCTTTTTCAGAAAAAACTATTGAAGCATGTGGGGAAGCCATCTCTCTAGCACAGGAAATCAGACCTAATTGACTTTTGGTAAAAATAGCACTATTTATGCTGATGATAAAAGAAGGAAGCAATAACTTTGTAGGAAGTCTGTGATGAAAAATAGTTCTTTCCATAAGGGTCCAGAAAGTTTATTAGAGTTCAGGACGTTGGGGAGGGAGGAAGGGGTGGAGTGGAGAGACAGTGAGAGAGGGAGAGAGAAAAACAAAGTGACAGGAGAAAAAGTGACACAGAGAGATAGAGATATAGATACAGAGAGAAACAAAAAGAGGAACAGTTAGAGACAGGACAGAAGAGATAGAGATAGTGAAAGATAAAGAGGAAAGAGATGGAGATAAGATACAAGAGGAAGAGACAGTGACAGATGGAGACTGAGAGAAACAGAGACAGAGATAGGAAAAAGAAACAGACAAAAAAGAGATAGAAACAGAAATGGAAAGAAAGAGAAATAGAGACAGAAACAGACATAAAGAGATAGAAGAAAAAAGGCAGAGAGGGCCAGAGAGATACAGAGAAAGAGACAGACATATTAACCACCTTTATGGAGAGAGTATTTTCAATATTAAATAATTTAAGATATTATTAATAGTTCTTTCCTAAAATGAAGTCTTCTCACATTGAGGTTCACATCTGAAGGTCCTTTAGAGAACAAATGTATTGCAGAAGTATTGTTTTGTTGCAAGGAATAAATATAATTCTGAGCTCTATCTACTTATATAATTATCATGCAGTTAACTTAAATAAAAATGTAGTATTTATTTTTCTTCATAAATAATCCATATTATATTCTCTCTGCCAGTATACAAAGAAAGGTTCTCTGCACACGCACAAAGTAAAAACTGTAATTTGAGAGTCACATAAGTTACCAGAATACATAAGATATGTATATTTAAAACAATTTTCCTAAAGACAACTCAGTAGTGTGGAACTGAATTGGAATCAGGGAGACTTGAGTATGACACTACCTATCTGTGTCTGCTTGTGACACTAACTAGACAAAGCTGGGTAAGCCACTTAACCTTTTCACCCTATTTCCTCATCTGTAAAATGGGAAAAATAAATGCATATACTTCAGAACATTGTCAGTAGAAAATGAAATTTATGTGTGTATATGTATGTATGTACATATGTATGCATGTACATACAACTTTGGGAACTGCCTGACATCTTGGAATTTATAGTTTGTGGCAAAGACAAGAATTCTTTTCTGAACCCTGAGAAATGTTCTAATACTATTGTGATTTGAATCTTGCAGGCAGAAGGGAGTTTTTAAAATGGTCATATTTTGGAAGAAAAAAATGGAGATTGAGAAAAGATCAGAGCCTTAGTATAGCAGTAGGAATAGCAGTTGCATTGGCGGCAGCAGCAATAGGGCCAGCCTCCCCAACTGTGCCAAGGACATAATAATATGAACCTGAAAGTTATGGTGGTATAGATGCAGCAAGTCAAAAGGTAGATGAAAATTAGTATTGAACCAAGAAAGAGAAAGACAAACTTGAGGAAGGTGAGCCATTGTCTCTGACATCATCTCTGAGCAGAAGACTTGAGCCAAGGCACCCATTTTATCCGTCTCTTCAAGGACTGATTGAAATTCCAAGAAAAGGTCTTCTCTTTCTCCAAGTCCCCTACCTATTGCTGAAGAGACACTGTAATATACTGTGTGTGTGTCTTTGCCCAAATATTACCAGTTACCTAAACTTTGCTTCAACTATAAGGGGAACTGCTGTTAACTAAATATAAATATAAATTTAAATTAAGGCCATGGAGCAAAAATCTGCCTGAACATTAGGAATTTTCCTAAGTGGAAGCTCTGAACAATTGTGATTACACTCCCACTTCATCAAGCAAAAGAGAAGGAAATTGGGTGGAATCAAGGAGCTATCATATTTGGCCTAGTGTGAGGAAAATATATAATTGTTGCTATAGGATGTGACTAATTAAATCTCTAGAAACAAACCAAAAAATCGGTCTTAATGAAAGGGAATTGCATAATGCCAGTGTTACTCATGGGTAGAGTATTTTGCAAACATTAAATATTAGTTATTATCAATATTGGTATTTGGCTACAGTGTTTGTGAGAGGGGAAACAAACAAATTCATTAAAGTTTTCAGTTTTAGTGCAGAAATGGTGTCCAAAACATCATACTGTAATAATGAAAAGGTTGAAAGTGACAAGCTCTGTGGTTCTTTCCAGATGTGAAACTTGTTAAAACTGAGTTTTACAAATCAATTTCTCTCAATTTCTCAAGGAATCACAGTTTACTTAAAAATATATTCTACAATATTACAAAAGTACAAGTTGACTTTTATCATTGTAAATTTTATCATTCTAAAGTCCTATTTAAATACTTCCTTATCATGGGAAGGTAAGATTTTCTCCATCAGAAACAAAAGGAGGGAAAAATAAGCTGTTAAAAGTCTCTCTAAGCTCAAAATTCTGCTATATTTGCCAAATATAGAGTTCCATCATCTATGAATTGTCCAGAATATGATCAATTAATTAACCATGACAACACATGAAAGAGAGTTGACTCTGAAAAATGGAAACTCAAAGACATTGATTCTGGATATCACTTTCAAAACATAAGCAGTGAGTAATTGTGGAGTACCTAGGTCAATGAATGCCTAATCTCTTTCCCAAATCAAGAGCAAAGACAAGAAATGACTTGGGCAGATGAATGCACACATTCTTTCTTTTTCCCTTTCATTTTCTTTTATTGTAAAATTAAACACAATGAAAATAAGCATTTCTATAAAAAACGTGGAACTAAAGTAAGTAACTGAATCTCAACCATGTGGAGTTTCTGTCTTTTTTTTTTCCTTTTTATCTAGTAACTTGAATATGCAACTTTCCAAATTTACCTGCTTCTCTGTGATTCCTTCTCCCCTTCCCATTCCTTTTTTCCTCCCTTCTTGTCTCATCTCTTTACCTCTCCTTTCCTATCCTTCATCCTTTCTTTCTCACTCTCCCTTTATCTTTCAGTATCTCTCTCTTGTCTGTCACTTTTTCTCTCTCTTATAAAGTGAAAGAGTATGCAGTTTTATGACTTTGTTTGTATCGTTGCAAATTATTCTCCAGAATGACTGCATCAATTTATAGACCCACCAAATTTGCATTATATCACCATTCTCAACTAATGTGGCTATATTTTGATTTTATTGTTTTTCTTTTTAAGAATGTATTTTTAAAGACCAGAGCAAATATGGTAGAGTAGAGGCCAGAATTCATCTGAACTCTTCCAAATTCCCTTTCAAACAACTTTAAAATAACACCTCAAATTGAATTCTGGAGGGGGAAAGTGAACAAAAGATCAGAGTGCAACAGTTTTACAGTCTAAGACAAAATAGGAAATTGTCAGGTAAGGTATGTCACACCAGAGTGGTGGTTGGGCCTGGTGTAGCTGCAGCTTTCTGAGCATTCAGCTCATAGATGCTGAGAGGGTCAGATGACTTGTCAGAAAGAGATTACCACTGATACCCCTCAGGTGCTGGGTTCAATAACCTGGTGCCTTGCTCAGACTTACTTCCAGGTCACAGTTCAAGAGCATAAAAAGAGACCCTGGTCATGATTCCAGGGCAGATAAAAGTGCTTGTGGTCATATACAAGGGATAAGGGACCTTAGTCTCAGTTCTAAGGTAAAAAGGAGCATTAACACTTGCAGCTACAGGAGAAAAGGAACCTAGTCACAGCTCGGGCCCAAGAAGAGTGCCAGAACTTATAGCTACAGGGAAGCAAGGTTTCTTCCTGGGCAAAGACCAGGATACAAGTCAAGAGTAATCATATCTTGCAGTAAGCAAGTAAGCAGTAATCATATCTTTCCTTAAATCATAGCACTCTGGTTAGGAGGTAAGGCAGGGAAATTCAAAAAAAAATTTGTTAAGTGCCTAAGAGGATACAAATTTTAGGGATACAAATGCAAGCAAAAAAGAAAGTGTTTGCCTTCTGGGAGCTTAAAATCTAATTTCAGAAGACTCTACACAACTTTTGCCTGATTCATGCCAGATTTCTGACAGATACTAGGTGATGTTCCTGCCCTCAAGTTCCTTATAATGTAGTAAGAGACAGAAAGAAACAGGTGAGCATAACTAATCAAATCCAATTTTTCAATAATCCTGAGAGAGCCTGAGGGGATGATGGAATCTAATGAGGTTTTGTTTTGTTTTCTTTGTTTCTTTGTTTTGTTTTTAAAGAATGAAGAAGGCATCCACTGTTCTCTTTCTTGGTAATTGATAAGGAAAAGACTGAAGACTAGAAGAAGGTGTGATCATTGAGGGATCTGTGTGTTCTTCCTTCGTTGCTGAAGAAGACCAGGCCATAAGAGAAATGATGGCATGACTTGCACTTGACATTGTTTTGAGTGAGGGAGGCTGTGCAGGTCATCAGCCTCACTTCTTTTTCAGAGCTATCTGAATCCAGTGACTAGATATTCACCAGAATGACTGGAGAGGACCCGAGGTGAGGCAATTGGGTTTAAATGACTTGCCCAAGGTCACATAGCTAGTGAGTGTCATGTGTCTGAGGTGAGATTTAAACTCAGGTTCCCCTGACTCCTGCACTGGTGTCCTATCCACTGCACCACCTAGCTGCCCAAGTGAGGGATCTGGATGTAAGAGGGGTTGATGGATTTTTTTGTTTTGTTTTGTTTTGTTTGTATTGATAAGGTTTGGGTAGAGAGGATATAGGTTGTTGCTGGAGTGGGAGAAGCATAATGAGGGAAAAAATTAACCATGAAATTGAAAATTCAGGGAGAATCTAGTATTCATTGAATTTCAATTAAAATGTTAATTTAAATAAAGACTGAGTGTATTCTACCTTGCCTGAAACTTTCTTAAACCAATTGTTCATTCTGGGGTGGGCCTAGTAAATGTTTTGTTTTGATTTTTTTGGGGGGGAAGGGTAGAGTATAAGTGTTTTGTACAGGATCAGTGAAAACAAGACTTGTTTCTTTCATTTGTAATTGCCTCTGGAAATAGGGTATGTATAAAGGTGCTCTATTCTCAAAGTTTCTTGTGGGTGATAGCATAGATAGACAGGTAGCATGTCTCTGAAACAGTATTTAATTAATTGATTGTCAATTGTTTTGAATGAGGGGACATTGCCAGACATCTTGACTTATGTCTTGTCACTGGACATAAATGACTCTGGAGGAGAGGCTGAGGCTGACTGACTTTGCACAACTCAGGCTCACTGAAGTCCAATTCACTTGCAAGTTGACATATCACACTCCTGATTCCTGATGTCATTGCTCCTCTTTGAGAATAAAGGATAGGCAAGAGGAACGAAATGACTAGCAGAATGGCTTCAGAAAAATCTGGGAAGACTTCTATGAATCAATGCAAAGTGAACTGAACTGACCAGCAACATTACATGATGATTAACTGTGAATATTGAACTATTCTGAGGAATACAGTGATATAAGACAATTCTGAAGGACTCATGATGAAAAATGGTATCTACATCCAGAGAAAGATGGAGTCTGAATGCAAATCCAGGTATATTATTTTTTCTTTTTGTTTGATGTTGCTTTCTCATGGTTTTTCCATTTTGTTCTGATTCTTCTTTCACAACATGACTAATGTAGAAATCTGTTTAATATGATTTTACATGTATAGCTTATACCAGGTTTCATGCTATTTGGGGGGGAGAGAAATAAGGGGAAAAATTTTGAACTCAAAATCTTAGAAAACTGAATGATGAAAACAAAAAATTAATTAAAATCTGAATGTAAATTGAAGCATACCTTCTTAAAACTTTTGTCAATTAAACAATTTGGTTTAAATCTTCTATTGCAATGTCTTTTATGTTAATATTTAGCATGACCTCGCATGTATCATCAACATAAAGTTGCTTGCCTATACAAAGGGAGGGAGGGGAAGGAAGAAGGAAGTGGGGAGGGAATTTGCAACTCAAAAATTTTAAAAATTAACAGTTATGAAGAATAGAGAGTCAGGAAGGAGCATAGATATTAATGAAGAGGTAAAATTGTTTGACATCAGCAGTCCATTCATTAAAATGGAGGATCTGGAAGAAAATTAATCAATCAGATGAAGGAGCTGGTGGGGCAGAGTCACCTTCTAGCCAGAAGTGTGTGGAGGGATTTTCTAAAATGAGATTTCTGCTGGTGCTTGGAGTCAAAAGTAGTTATGGTATTTCAAGAAAAAAAAAGTCATAGGGGAATAATGGAGAAAAAAATCTTAAAAATTAGCTTGAGAAAATGGAAGACATGAACATTACATAGAACTAGAAACAATATTTGATAGCTGAGTTATACCCATGTATCATTGGTTTCAAAGTCTTGTTAACTTGCTAACTCAGCCTTTGTAACTTTTGCTCCTGAAAGTTTCTCGTCACATGCCTGCCACACTATTTTGAATTTTTTATAGTTCCTGCCTAGAATATTCCAATAATCTCTTTGTTCGTCTCCATGGTTTAATTTACCAAGCTTTCCTCTCACCTACTAAATTTTATTCCTAAAGCAAGTGGCTTATAATTTTGATTTGGAAGCTCCAAAGACATCCCATTGTGTGTGGAGGAAAAGGAAAATATTTCTCCTGTTTAATGCTGACATTTCTTCAAGGTTGTTCTCCCATTTGTACCCTCCCCAATTATTACACATTACTTCCCAAAATTCACTCTGTGATTTTGCCAAATTGACCTTTTTTGCTATTCTTCAAACATAATATTCCATATTCCATTTTCTTTTTTTAAAAATAAATTTATTTAACTTTTTACATTCAAATTCACAGGATTTCGGATTCCAAAACTTTCTTCCCACTTGTCCACTCCCCCCTCCCCAATAAACTGGATATTCTAATTACCCCTATCACCAATCTGCCCTCTCTTCTATCATCCCTCCCTTCCCTTACCCCATCTTCTCTTTTGTCCTGTAGGGCCAGATAACTTTCTATTCCCCATTACCTGTATTTCTTATTACTTAGTAGCAAGAACAATACTCAACAGTTGGTCCTAAAACTTTAAGTTCCAACTTCTCCCCATCCCTCCCTCCCCACCCATTCCCTTTGGGAAGGCAGGCAATTCAATATAGGCCATATCTGTGTAGTTTTGCAAATGACTTCCATAATAGTCGTGTTGTGTAAGACTAACTATATTTCCCTCCATCCTATCCTGCCCAATATTTTTTCCATTCTCTCTTTTGATCCTGTCCCTCCATGAGTGGTTGACTTCAAATTGGTCCCTCCTTCCATTGCCCTTCCTTCCATCATCCCCCCACACTTATCTCCTTCTCACCCAATTTCCTGTATTGTAAGATAGGTTTTCATACCAAAATGATTGTGGATTTTATTCCTTCCTTTAGTCAAATGTGATGAGAGTGAACTTCATGTTTTTTTTTCTCTCAGCTCTCTTTTTCCCTCCATTAAGAAGACTCCTGCTTGCCTCTTCTGTGAGAGATAATTTGCCCCATTCCATTTCACCAAATCTCCTCTCACTATATTTCTCTCTCACCGTTTACCTTGATTTCTTTTAAGATATGATGCCATCCTATTCAGTTCAATCTGTGCTCTGTCTCTGTGTGTGCGTGCATGTGTGAATGTGTGTGTGCACGCATGTACATGTGCGTGTGTATGTGTGAGTATGTATGTGTGTGTGTGTGTGTGTGTAATACCACCAACTACCCAGATACTGAAAGATTTCAAGAGTTACAAATATTGTCTTTCCATATAGGACTGTACACAGTTCAACTTTGGTAAGCCCCTTGTGACTTCTTCTTGCTGTTTACTTTTTCTTGTTTCTTCTCAGTCTTGTGTTTGAAAGTCAAATTTCCTTTTCAGCTCTGGTCTTTTCATCAAGAATGCTTGAAAGTCCTCAGTTTCATTGGAAGCCCATATATTCCCCTGAAACATTATACTCAGTTTTGCTGGGTAGGTGATTCTTGGTTTTAGACCTAGTTCCTTTGACTTCTGGAATATCTTATTCCATGCCCTGTGATCCCCTAATGTAGAAGCTGCTAGATCTTGTTTTATCCTGATTTTATTTCCACAGTACTGGAATTGTTTCTTTCCAGCTGCTTGCAATATTTTTTCCTTGACCTGGGAACTCTGGAATTTGGCCACAATGTTCCTAGGAGTTTTTCTTTTTGGATCTCTTTCAGGTGGTGATCTGTGGATTCCTGGAATAACTATTTTGCCCTCTGGTTCTAGAATATCAGGGCAGGTTTCCTTGATAATTTCATGAAGGATGATGTCCAGGCTCTTTTTTTGATCATTGCTTTCAAGCAATCCCATAATTTTTCAATTGTCTCTGCTGGTTCTATTTTCCAGGTCAGTTATTTTTCCAATGAGATATTTCCCATTCTCTTACATTTTGTCCTTCTTTTGGTTTTGTTTTGTGATTTCTTTGTTTCTCAGAAAGTCATTAGCCTCCATCTGTTCCATTCTGATTTTGAGATTTCTTCAGTGAGCTTTTGCACCTCTTTTTCCACTTGGCTAATTCTGCTTTTGAAAGCATTCTTCTCCTCATTGGCTTTTTGAACCTCTTTTGCCAAGTGCGTTAGCCTATTTTTCAAGGTGTTATTTTCTTCAGCATTTTTTTGGGTCTCCTTTATTAAAGTATTGACCCGTTTTTCATGCTTTTCTTGCATCTCTCTCATTTCTTTTCCCAGTTTTTCCTCCACCTGTCTAACTTGATTTTCAAAATCTTTTTGAGCTCCTCCATGGCCTGAGCTCATGGGATATCTATTTCACATGTTTGGGATACAGAGGCCTTGACTCCTATGTCTTTGCCTGATGGTAAGCAGATCTCTTCCTCGTCAGAGAGGAATGGAGGAATCATCTTCTCAAGAAAATGACCTTTTATGGTCCTAGTTTTTTTCCCTTTTCTGGGCATTTTCCCAGCCAGTTACTTGACTTCTGAGAGTTCTCTCCAACCCTGCCTAGTTTCCGCCCAGCTAGTGCTTGGGGTCTGAGATTCAAATGCTGCTCCCCAGACTCAGGGCTTTGGCGGCAGGCCTGGCTGCGATTCAATGGGAGCTTATCTGCTGGTTCTCAGGTGGGGGCAGGGCCGCCTCTCAGGCTCAGTTCCCTCAGGGGGTTTATTCAGAGATCTTTTGTAATGGAGCTGGGGTGGAGCTCCTGCCTGCTCTGGGAGCCTCTGGCCGCCACTGCCTCTGCCTCTGCCACAGTGGCTGCCTCCTGAGGGGCTCCAAGACCCGGAGATACCACGCTCCCCTCTCAGCCCATCTCTCTCACTGACCTGTGAGTCTGTGGGTGGAGGGACCTTCTCGGTGCTGGAGATTCTGGTCCCTGAGGCCTGCTTGGATCTGCTTGCTCCTCTCAGTGCCGTGTGGCCAGGGCAGGGGGTGGGGAGGGCTCCGCTCCCATCCTGGTCTCGATGGACCTTTGGGATAGGTTTTTCAGGGCTCTCTGCAATGGAAATCTCCTTCACTGTGTTTCTGCGCAGCTTCCATCGTTCCAGAATTTATCAGGAGTTCTTTTTAGAGGAAATCCATGGGCTGTGGGTTCAGAGCTAGCAAATGTGAGGCTTTCTTCTCCACCATCTTGGCTCTGCCCCCCACCCCATATTCCATTTTCGTGAAGCTCTCTGCCAGGAATGGCCTCTCCTTCCTCAGCTTAGGCTCTTGGAATCTCAGTGTAGGGAAAGAAAAATATATATCAAAGTTGCTACTTGCAGTATAAACAATGAAGAGACCTCCTGCAACAAAAGAAAATATGAGCTCTCTTCACTTATGAAATCACCCTAAAATCTTATAGGAAAAATTATCAGATTATTTTTAAAAAGAGCATTTCCTTCTTGAGTATAAAATGAAACATGTGCCAAACATGGTTTTTTCTCCTTGTCTCTATTGTAATGATTTGTTCACGTTGGGCCATGCCTTTGAAAATGACCTGACCAATGGCACTGAAAAGTAATAGATGATGAAAGCTTGAAGCAAGAGTTTTCATCAGCTCCCTTGCCCTGAATACCACGATGGTCCTTTCTATTTCTCCTTTAGAAAAGCTACGTGTTGTAGTAATTAAAAAAATGACAGCAGTCTCCATCAGGGAGACCTGGGTTCACTTGCCCCTTCCTGACTCCTCATTCTTTATAACTGTTTATTTTGTAATGGCAGTGTTTTTGTAAGTATATAATAAGATAATATTCGCAAAGCACTTGGTACAGTGCCTGGCAAAAAGTAAGTGCTACATAAGTGCCTTTTTCCTTGCCTTCCCCTTCTCTAACAATACTGGCTGTCCTGTTCTGCTCTCTCATTAAACCTTAATCCTACTGAACTCTGAAACTGGGACTCTATTGGGGCCCTGCCTGAGGGTTCCTCTGAACCCTCTCAGTTTGAGAATGATTATCAGTAGTGGTTGTTGCTGTTTCCCACTCAGCCTGATGTCTTTCTTTTTCTTAACCTCATTAAAGAGATCACATCCTGGCTACTTCTTAAACAAGCTTATTCAATGGATGGGTAGCCTCACTCAAAGTGAGTACCTTCAAATCCTTGGCCTAAAGGGCCCATAGTCTCCCAGTGCATCCTGGGATATCTCCACTCAATCTGAGGAATATCAGGTCTCTGAATTCAGATGACTCTGGAGGAGAAGTGAGATTGGTGACCTAAACAGCCCTCTTTCACTCAAAACAAAGACAAGTGAAAGTCATGTCATCATTTCTCTGATGGCATGGTCTTCTTAGCAACAAGGAATGAACACAATAACACTGTATACCTTCACTTAATAAATGAATGAGTGAAAATTTATATCTCCTTGAAAATGGCTATAGCTTTCAAACTAGAATGGTCAATGACTATTCCCTGGACTCTTGAACTCCATTCAAGGTCCATTTGGGGTCTGAGAAGAAGTGTATATTGAGCTGATTTGACACACCCAACACATGTCACCTCTTTTCTCTCTCTCTCTCTCTCTCTCTCTCTCTCTCTCTCTCTCTCTCTTTCTGTCCCTGTCTCACAGTGCCTTGCTGCTTCTTCTAGGCTAGCATGCCTGATTCATTGTTGTCTGCTGGTTAGAATTCCTCGTTGAGGATAATGATCATCTTGACAAGAGGTACTTTCCAGGATGACAGCTGATGAGGATCGGGATTGTAGTCTGAGTTGGGGTGGGCCATGTGGCCTCTTGCTCATCACATCTAAGGGTTGCAGGCAGAGAAGTTAGTCAGTGGGTGTTAGTAACTTTATCTGGTGATCTTATGAGCTCCCATGAATTTAATTATATTTCTCTGCTGCTGATTATTCTCAAATCTTCTTATTCCAACCTTACCTCTATGCTGTCCTCTTATCTCTCATCTCCAGCTGCCTTTCAGACATCTCATGCCTAACATCTTAAACTCATCATATTCAAAGATGAACTCATTATCTTTTCTTCTGACACTTCTACCACCCTAGTACAGGCTTTTCTCACATACTAACACAATAGCCTGATATTGGATCTGTCTACCTCAAGTCTCTTCCCCACTTAAATTCATACTCCATTCAGATACCAAAGTAATTTTCATCAAATGCAGATCCAACCATGTCACTCCCTATTAAAAATCTCCTGTGGGGGGAGGAAGGAAGATGGCAGAGTAGAAAGATACACATATACTAGCTCCTAACCCACAGGTCATAAAATACCTGTAAAGAAGAACTTCCAACAAATTCTGGAGCAGTGGAAGACACACAACAATGGAATGGAAGAGATTTATGTTCCAGAGGGCCCTGAAAGACCAACACCAAAGGTCCATTGCACACCAAACCCAGAGCAGAGCCCAGCCGTGCTTTGGCTGCGAGGCACTGAGAGGAACAAATCCCAGCAGGCTTCAGGGACAGAATCTCCAGCAGCAGCACAGGTCCCTCTACCTACAGGTGCCAAAGGTCAGGGACAGGGTCTTTTCTGCTTGCCGAGAGGGGAGCAGGATGTTTCTATAACCCAGGCCCCCTCAGGAGGCAGAAGGGGAGGCATCAACAGACAGGGACTCCCAAAGCAGGCAGGAGCTCAGATCCATTGTTGAAGGTCTTGGGGTAAACACCCTGAGAGAACTAAGCCCCAAGTGGTGGCCCTGTCCTCACCCAAGCAACTGAACTAAATCTCATACTGAATGGCAGCCCCACATCCACTAAAAACCCTGAGGCTGGGAAGCAGCATTTGAATCTCAGCCCTCAAGCATTAAGTGGGCAGAACTGGAGGTGAGGTGAGTGTGGAGAGGAAACTAGTCAAGTAACAAGCTGGAAAAAGGCCCAGAAAAGGGAAAAAATAATTAGACGATAGAAGGTTACTTTCTTGGTGAATAGATATCTCTTCCCATCCTTTCAGATGAGGAAGAACAATGCTTACCATCAGGAAAAGACATAGAAATTAAGACTTCTTTATTCCAAACATCCAAAATAAATATCCAATAGACTCAGGCCATGGAAGATCTCCAAAAGGATTTTGAAAATCAAATGAGAGAGGTGGAGGACAATCTGGGAAGAGAAATGAGAGAGATGCAAGAAAAGCATGAAAAGGGGGTCAACACCTTGCTAAAGGAGACCCCAAAATGCTGAAGAAAATAACACCTTGAAAATAGGCTAACTCAATTGGCAGAAGAGGTTCAAAAAGCCAACGAGGAGAAGAATGTTTTCAAAAGTAGAATTAGCCAAATGGAAAAAGAGATTCAAAAGCTCACTGAAGAAAATAGTTTTCTCTAAATTAATATGGAACAGATGGAGGCTAATGACTTTCTGAGAAACCAAGAAATCACAAAACAAAACCAAAAGAATGAAAAAATGGAAGAGAATGTGGAATATCTCATTGGAAAAACAACTTACCGGGAAAATAGATCCAGGAGAGACAATTTAAAAATTATGGGGCTACCTGAAAGCCATGATCAAAAAAAGAGCCTAGACATCATTTTTCATGAAATTATCAAGGAAAACTACCCTAATATTCTAGAACCAGAGGGCAAAATAATTATTCCAGGAATCCACAGATTACCACCTGAAAGAGATCCAAAAAGAGAAACTCCTAGGAACATTGTGGCCAAATTCCAGAGTTCCCTGGTCAAGAAGAAAATATTGCAAGCAGCTAGAATGAAAGAATTCCAGTATTGTGGAAATACAATCAGGATAATGCAATGTCTAGCCTCTTCTACATTAAGGGATCGAAGGGGGTGGAATAGGATATTCCAGAAGTCAAACGAACTAGGTCTAATACCAAGAATCACCTACCCAGCAAAACTGAGTATAATACTTCAGGGGTAAAACTGGTCTTTCAATGAAATAGAGGACTTTCAAGAATTCTTGATGAAAAGACCAGAGCTGGAAAGAAAATTTGACTTTCAAACACGAGAATGAAGAGAAACATGAAAAGGTAAACAGCAAAGACAAGTCATAAGGGACTTACTAAAGTTGAACTGTTTACATTGCTATATAGAAAGACAATATTTGTGACTCTTCAAATTTTGAAGTATCTGAGTAGTTGGTGAGATTACAAATACACACACACCCACACATGCACACACACAGAGACAGAGAGCACAGAGTGAATTGAATAAAATGGGATAGTATCTTAAAATAATGAAATTAAGCAGTGAGAGAAATATATTGGGAGGAGAAAGGGAGAAATGGAATGGGGCAAATTATCTCTCACAATAGAGGCAAACAAAAGACTTTTCAGTGGAGGAAAAAAGAGGGAAGGTGAGAGAAAAAGCATGAAGCTTACTCTCATCACATTCGACTAAAGGAAGCAATAAATTGCACACTTATTTTGGTATGAAAACCTATCTTACAATACAGGAACGTGGAGGAGAAGGGGATAACGAGGGTGGGGAGGATGATAAAAGGGAGGGCAGTGGGAGGAGGGAGCAATTTGAAGTCAACACTCTTGGGGAGGGACAGCATCAAAAGAGAGAATAGAAGCAATGGGGGAAGGATAGGATGGAGGGAAATATACTTAGTCTTACACAACACAACTATTATTGAAGTCATTTCCAAAACTACACAGATATGACCTATATTGAATTAAATTGCCTTTCCAAAGGGAATGGGTGAGGAGGGAGGAATGAAGAGAAGTTGGAACTCAAAGTTTTTGGAACAACTGTTCAGTAGTGTTCTGGCTACTAGGAAATCAGTAATACAGGTAATGGGATATAGAAAATTATCTCGCCCTACAGGACAAAAGAGAAGATGGAGACAAGGGAAGGGAGGGAAGATAGATGAGAGGGCAGATTGGTGATAGGGACAATCAGAATACTCGGTGTTTTGGAGTGAAGGGAGGGGATAAATTGGGAGAAAATTTGGAACCCAAGATTTTGTGAAAATAAATTTTAAGAGTTAAATAGAAAATTAAAAAAAAATCTCCTGTGATTTCTTATGATCCTCAGTATAAAATGCAAAATCTGGTTGGCATTCAAAGAACTTCATAGCTTTGCCTTCTCCTACCTTTCTAGTATGCTTAAATTCTACTCCCCACCTTGTAAATCTCTGATTCAGTGCCACTGTTCTATTCGCTGTTCCACAAACAAGATACTCCAACTTATGACTCAAAACATTTTCTCTGGATGTCCCTCATGTCTCCTTCCTGTCTACACATTCACTTCCCTCTTTTCAACAATCAATAAAATCCTGACTTCTACAGGAATATTTTCCAACTCCTCTTAATTTCAGAGCCTTCTCTTATTTAATCATTTCTCATTTTTCTTATACATCAATTGTTTGCACATTTCTTTTTCTTATTGTTTCTCCTATTAGATTGTGAGTTTCTTGAGAAAAATTGTTTTATTTTATTTTCTTTCTGCATATCCTTAGTGATTTGTATAGTTCATGGCAGATAATGCATACCTAATAAATGTTTGAGTGACATTGTCTTTTCTAAAAAAGTTTGATTGTCTAGATATTCGATCTAAAGTTTGAAATATATGCAGAAATAATCCTTCACACAGATCTTGAAGATAATCAGGGCAAACCAGTTTCTATTTTTACACTTGGAGAAGGAATCTCAGAATTAATAAAATCAGTAGTGATTTTAAAAAGGGATCGTCTCTCTTCTCTCCTTATAAGAACAAAAAACAGTGTCTCACTTCTCAATTACAGAGCAAATAGACAGATAAACAGATTAGACAGCTAAATGAGAGAAAAAGTGAGAGATTAAATTACATTTCAAGAGAAAGAAACTATCATTTTTGCCCAGGAGAGTTGATTTAAAAAATTCCATTTCGTTTTTATTTTTTTACTAGACAGGATTCTTTGATTTCTGAGATTCAATGGATTTTGATGTTAAAGGGAGTTCCAAGTGCATTGTAAAGTTTTGAGCTTTTAATTTAAAGTGTTTGAGTTTACCAGTCTTTACTAACAGACCCATAAGGATTTAGAGGGCAAGAAAACATTGTAGTCTGATGAAAGAAAAACAGACATTTCAAATATTTTTTAGAAACTTCACAGAATGGGCAAGATTTCATTTATAACTAATTGCCCAGGAACTAAAATAGGTCACTTTATTACATTTGAATGCTCTTAGGTCAAAAGGCAATCCATTCTTGAAAAAGTGAAAACTGTTACTCAGAAGTTAAGAATAAATATGTGATTATGAAAAGCAGAGCAAATTGGTTAGTATTGCTGCAGAAAATGATTCTAGCTTCATTCTTCAATTTCTCAAAGTTAGGCATTTATTTCTTTCCTAATTCATTTACATTTTCCTATCTTATATGAAATGGAGGTATGGATATCAAAACATGAAGATTTATAGTTTCCCTCTAATTTGTCATTTTTTGTAATTTCCAAAATAAAACAATCTTTTTGTTTTATTGAGCTGATGAGCATAACATTTATTATATGGCATTTTCTCGTAGTGGAGCCAAAATAAAGGTTCTATACTCCCTAGATTTGGATGACTGCTAAAATTTATTTACAAATTTATAATACTTATTAATGGAAAGGTATATAATGTACTGCTGTTTTATGAATTGGCAGACTACATAAACTGTAGAAAAACCATGACCAGGCTGTAGTATATTTTATAGTCGCACTAGCAAGCACCATCTGACTTCATGCACCATCAAACATACAACCGTGCTCTAAAAGAACAGCAGTCTATGATCAATCATTTCAATATGAAGTTCGTGAAATAAAACAACATGATTTTTAAATGAAAATGCATGAATACAGATGATTAATATCAAATCTCTCTCTCTCACATACACACACACACACAAACGCATTGTACCTTGTACCAAAATATCCTATTCTATGACCTCATTCATCTAGATGACCTGTCTAAGACTACATCCAAACCCATTCCTGACTGTGAACACTATATGATTCTTTTCTCAGTCCTCCTATGAAATCTGACCAAGAGATCCATGTGCTATGTTGGAGACTTTCCTCTCCTTTTCCTGACATCAACAGGAAATCAGGAGAATGCTTTGGTTTTCTGCATAGCATGGTGTTCCCTTATCTTCTCTTTTTTATCCTTTTAGATACTGTAGCCTGCTCGCACTCACACTCTCCATTGGTCTCTGTGTGGCATTCATTTCCACTTCTTTAGACAGTGTTGTGTTCCTTCTACCATAGTCATAAAATAACACTTGTCCATATAGGGAATGTGACGAGATAGGATTTATTCTAAATCTTCCATTGTAATATTAGTTTATATTTAATATAAAAATTTACTTTTGAATTGCAATGATTTTTATTTTAAAACGATACTGTGAGGCTCCTATAATTAATATATTTTATTTTTCATGTGCTGGTGATTGGTGATTGCTTTTCTTTCTTCTCAAAGAAGACCAAGATGACATCATTATGTTCAGTCAAGGTATGGTGTATCCAGTTGGGGCTGATCAAAGCAACATAAGCTCGGAAGGTTCTACCACAAGTCAGGCACAAATAATCCACAGTCAACAAGCAAACCAGAATTGGATGAAGAAGACAATTTTTAGACCATTTTTTTATAGAGCATTTCCTTATGCTAGGATGTGAGCAGTACAATCCTTAAAAAGACTCTTCAGATACCCAGGGGCCTGTTGAATACCTGTCACTTCAGTCCAGTGAGATGACCCTATGGTCTGGAAAACCTGTGTGCAGGGTTGTGATAACAGCTTCTAATGTATTTATATGGTACATCACTTGCCTGTCACCACAGAATTTTGAGATAGGTAAACATGGTAAAATGGTATTGGTGATGTCTTTTGACTCTCACATGAATTAGATTTAAGTGTGGTAGTGCTGTACAAAGTTGTCAGCTTCACTCTCTTCCAGAGTCATTGGGGTCTAATGATAAGACAAAAGTCAAGGTGACTGGTGATGCTTCCAGAAGCAGTGGATGACTTTGGCCTCTTCGATGTCTAACCAAACTCCAAGCACTCCACAGCACCTGCTTTAGCTGTCTTCATGGCCATTTCATTGAATTTTTCTGATCCACCCATTCAATTTTCCACACACACACCACAACTCCAGCTCTATTCACCACTAAAGTTATCTTCCCTCTGGTTTATCCCATTTACAGAAATGATTTACCAGAGTATGGCTTCTGCACATGCTATAGCTTTCTTGGAGCCACTGGTGTAAGCTGAGTAGAGGTGGAAAACAAAGGTGAATGAGCAGCCTTGAAAAGGGCCAGCAAGCCCTCACACCAGAGGTGCTAGTCTTCCCTGAATACCTCATACCTCCCTATTTTCCAGATAGAGGAAAAAGGCTTCTCAGAGAGGTTAAATGGCCCTATTGTTTGAACAGCTACCAAGGTTCTGTAGTTATGTTTGAGTCTAGTTTTCAAATGCATATTCTCTCAGGCTGCTTCTCAGATACAGAAAAGAAGGAAGGGGAATAATTTGACCATCATTACAATGTTAAGAAGTGAAAGATCAAAGACTGTAGTAGTAAAAAAAGAAACAAAAATGAATGGCAACAGATATTTGAAAATATTTTAAGTTTTCAAAAGGACTTTACTTATTTCTTTTGATATACCTAACAACTCTGTTCTAAAATGATATTTTCACTATTTTAAAGCTGATGAACTGAAGTGGAGAGTGCTAGAATAATTTGTCATGGTCCTTACAACCAGCAAGTGACCAAGAGCTCCAGAGCTCTCTTTGTGATTGCTAGTGACAGGAATCCAGAATTACTGACTCCCAAAGAATTTGAGATGCTGGACACATTAGCAACCATATAGTTCAACATATGCCACCCAAGAGAAGCATCTCCACCGAAATAAAACTAGCAAGTTAGTATCTATTGTTTGCTGACTGAGTTCCTATGAGCACGCTCCCCTACTACTGTGCCAGGACATTGCACTTTTGGACGACCCAAAATTTTAGAAATGTCTTCCTTACAGTAAGCCTGAATTTCCCCCTTTATATCTTCAGTGTATGACTTCTATCCCTTACTTTTTGGTAGGGAATTGAATAAGTCAAATGTAACTAATATATAATGACACTGAAAATCCCCAGAAGTAAATATTACCAGCATACCTCACTCCTTCATTCCTAAATCCCATATCTGAACATACATACATTTATTTTTAATTTTGAGAGTAACCATCCTCAGGTTTTTTAATCAACCAATAGTATGGATTCAATGCTTTTCTGTACTATAGTTATATAGATGATCTCTCTCTCTCTCAGTCTCTCTCTCTCTCTCTCTCTCTCTCTCTCTCGATGTATATATACACATAAATATACCTGTCAATTAAACACCAATATTGTCCTATTAATGCTATTAAGCTGCATATCACAGAAAATCAAATTTCCAGAAAAAATAAAATGATAAATTCTCCAATGGGCTATCAAAGGATTCATGATAAATATAAGTAAGACAGAGAAGATTACTACTGATTACCTGTGAATGAGAAATAACATATGAAATGGAACCAAGGACATGTATGACTAGGAAGAAAAGGGGTGAGCTGGTTAAATAGAGAGAAGATGAGGTTGCTTTAGAAATGACAGCTGTTCTTTGGCATTAGAAGGGTCGTCATTTGGAGAAGGAATCTGCTGTCTTCCAGTTTGTTGCTTGTCCTTCATTCTTGAAGAGGACCATGACATCAGGAAGGTGTTGTCATGACTTGCAAGTGAATCTTGTCCCAGAGGGGAGAAATAGGAACAATGAGGGGAAGGTGATAATTGGTAATATGAGGCATTGATAACATATATGTTCACACCCACATTCATAAATTATGTAAATATTCATATGTATGTTTATATTCTGTATGCACATGTGTGTATGTTTACATGTACCTATGTCCACAAATGACTATATAGGTATTTATATGCATGCATCTATATATTAGATATGAACTTATACTTACCCAATAATAACATGCATATATACATTATGCATGTCCCAATATAGGCATGTACACACATGCATGTGTTTTTCTATTTAAGAATGTATAACTGGATGTGTTAATACTTACAGATGTATATGTTCCCCTATATACATATATATATAAATATATGTATATGTGTGTATATAATGAAACATATATGTATATACATACATATATACATATATATGCATACATATACACATGCATGCATGCATGCATACATACATATATAATACATACATACACACACATATACAGCTATACACACAATCAGAACTACCCCAAAATGTAATGGGCAACTTGGATTATGAGCTCCTTCACTGCAGGAGCAGCCTCTTGCTTCCATTTGTATTCCCAGTACTTGGCAAAATTCCTGGAACATAGTAAGTACTTAATAAAAGGATTTAGATTGGATTGATTGACGGGAGAGATATTACATTTTGCTTCAAGAGCTATAGGAATTCCTTTGCGATATTATATAGAGGGGTTTTTTTTTCAAGTAATGTTGGACTAGACTGTCCTTAGAGTCTTCCCAATCAGCATTTATGGAATTCTGCATGATTCTTATATTATCTATAATTCTGTGATTCATCCTGATGTAGGCCCTCTAATATTGCAGCTTAACTACATTTAAAAAAATCTCATGCAGTTTTCATTTTTTGTGTGGTACAAATTAGATGCCATATTCTGGTCAGATTTGAATTCAAGTCCTCCTGACTCCAGGACTAGTACTCTATGCCATGTGTCACAAAGCTGCCCTTAGATGCATATATTTAGAAGAATTTTGGTATCATGGAGTTTACTTCTCTCTCGCAAAGAATGGATAGATAATCTTCATGGTATCAATCTCACCAGGAAATATACTTCTTGAGGGCAGGGATTGTTTTTTACTTTATTGTTATCCCCCGCACTTAGGACAGTGCCTGCTATATATTAAGTTCTTATTAAGTGCTACTTGGCTGAATGAAGAAGGGACTGACAGAACAGTATTCAGAGCATTTTTACTTATTTATTTTTATTATTTATTTTTTTAACATTCTATAACCACTACCATGCAACTTAGATTTTTATCCCCCATCTACTGCCCACCACCTCCTCCCTCCCCAAGATGGCATACAATTCTATATAGGATCTACGTACACTTTCCTATTGAATACATATTCACTACAGTCATGCTGTGAAGGAGAACTAAAATAAATGGAAGAAGTCATATAAAAAATAAAACATAATACACACACACACACACACACACACACACACACAAGCATGATCTATGTTCTGCAAATGAATTCCATAACTCTTTATGTGAGTGTGGAAAGCATTTTGCTTAGAAAACCATTGGGAATTTTTTTTAAGTTCCTGCGTTATTATGAAGATCCAAGTCTACTAGAAAACCTCTAGGACACTGTGGCCTTTGCTGTGCACAAAGTTCTCCTGGTTCTGCTCCTTTCGCTCAGCATCAGGTCATATAAGGCCTTCCAGGCCTCCCTGAAGTCTTCTTGTTCATCATTTCTAATGGCACAATAGTACTCCACTACATTCATATACCATAATTTATTCAGCCATTCCCCAATTGATGGGAATCCCCATGATTTCCAGTTTTTGGCAACTACAAAGAGTGGCGCTATAAATCTTTTTGTACATGTGAGACTCTTTCCCATTTTTACAATGTCTTGAGTATACAGTCCTAGAGCTGATATTGCTGGGTCAAAGGATATGCACACTTTTGTAGCCCTTTGGGCATAGTTTCAAACTGCTCTCAAGAATGGTTGGATGATCTCACAGCTCCACCAACAATGAATTAGCGTTCCAAATCTCCCACATCCTCTCCAACATTTATCGTTTTCCTGTTCTGTCATGTTTGCAAATCATATAAGTGTGATGTGGTACATCAGAGTTGTTCTTATATGCATCTCTCTAATCAAAAGTGATTTAGAACATTTTTTCATATAATTATAGATATCTTTAATTTCTTCCTCTGAAAATTGCCTGTTCATATACTTTGACCATTTGTCAACTGGGGAATGACTTGTAGAGTTGTACATTTGACTCATTTCTATATCTATTCTAGTAATGAGGCCTTGACCCCCAAGATTAACTGTAAAATTTCTTTCCCAATTTACAACATGCCCCCAAATTTTGGTTGCATAGTGTTTGGTTGTGGAAAAACTTTTCAGTTTAATGTAAACAAAATTATCCATCTTGCATTTCATAATACTTTCTATCTCTTCTTTAGTAAAAAAAAATTCTTACCTGCTCCCTAAATCTGGTAAATACACTATTCCTTGCCCCTCCAGTTTGTCCATGGTATCAATTTTTATACCTACATGGTATACCCATTTGGACTTTATTCTTGTGTATGGTGTCACGCATGGGTCTATGCCTAGTTTCTGCCACACCATTATCCAGTTTTCCCAGCAATTTTTCTCGAACAGTGAGTTCTTATCCCACAAGCTAGGGTCCTTGGGTTTATCAAAAAGGAATTTGCTGTATTCCTTGCCTACTGTGTCTTGAGTGCCAAGTCTATTCCACCTGTCTATCTGTTTATTAGTCAGTACCAAGTGGTTTTTTTTTAAATAAATTTATTTAACTTTTTACATTCATTTTCACAAGATTTTGGGTTCCAAAACTTTCTCCCC
>CM053769.1:475005960-475028610 GCA_028658325.1 Potorous gilbertii | reverse complement strand
GAACAACTGTTGAGTATTGTTCTTGCTACTAGGAAATAAGAAATACAGGTAATGGAGAATAGAAAGTTATCTGGCCCTACAGGACAAAAGAGAAGATGGGGTAAGGGAAGGGAGGGATGATAGAAGAGTGGGCAGATTGATGATATGGATAATTAGAATGCTTAGTGTATTGGGGAGGGGGGAGGGGACAATGGGGAGAAAATTTTGGAACCTAAAATCTTGCGAAAATGAATGTAAAAAGTTAAATAAATAAATTTATAAAAAAAACCATAACCTTTTGGCTGGTCTTGTAAATATCTAGAACTAAGGGAATGCTCATGGAGGAAACAGTTCATTTCTTGTTGAATGGTGTTTTACAAGGCCTAAATGAAGTTTACAACAGCTCTACTATGTACTGTGTTCACTTTACAAATAACTTGATAATCACAAAGGATGAATACTGTTGTACCTATTTGGTTACCAAAAATTGAAAATCTTCTGCAGTAGGTATTCAGAGGTAAGGTTCTGCAGGCATCTGATAACTATATGGGTATATGAAAAAACACATATTTGTAAAGCTGCTAAGGCCATCATACCAGTTTTAATAAATATTACATGCTCCCCAACTTTACTTTTCAGCTTTTACTAAGCCTTCATCACAGCTTACTTTGTGTTTTTCATAATTCTGTAAACCTAGGGCTCCTTAAAAAAAACTATGTACTGTGTGTTTGTTATTAAAATTTTAGTGATAAGAAAATCAGACCAAGAATTCTTAGCCACTTAGGTATTTTTTAACAATAAAATTTTTGTAATTAAAAAGATAAGAATTCCCAGGGGAGTCCCAGAAATAAATATAGTCTACAATATCAAAAAAACTTGTGTATAATAATTCAAGGGCTCTAATTTCAAGAGCCAAACTTTCTCCAGAGGTACCATGTTGGAACAGATGGTGTGCTGAGTTTAGAGTCAGGAAAATGTGTGTTCAAGTCTTGCCTCTGATCCTTAACAGTTGGGTCATATTGAGCAAATAACTACCTCAGTTAGTCTCAGGTAATTAAAAGGAAAGTCCAGATCTTTGAGATTGACAGATACTCCCTAAGCAAAATTGCCCTGTCAGTTTCACTGCCCCTTTTATCCAAAGTAAAATGATCACTGTTCCACTCAACATAGGAAACACATTGATTCAGAGCTTACCACCTACCAGGTACTCTTTGAAGCATTCAGGGTACAAAAGAAAAAAAAAGTTCCTGACCACAGAGAATCTTCATCTGCTGAAAAGCACTGGAAAGCACAAACAACCTATATAGAAAGTGATAAAGTTCCTCTCAGTGGAAAAATCACTTTGCACTTTGGTGTACTACTCAAAAAAAAATCTAATCTCTTTTCCTTGTCCTTAAAATAGGACTAATAATACTTGCATCAATTAACTTGCATTGCTATTGTTATTTTGCACTTAATTGTATTTCATTGATTTTCTAATTTCATGCAGAGGTAGTTTGCAACATCCATTTTTGTAAGATTTTGAATACCAAATTTTTCTTTCTCCCTCTCTTAATTCACCTATTCCCAAGGCAGCAAGAAATCTGATACATGTTATGAGTGTACAATGATATTGAACATAATTCCACATGAGTCATGTTATGAAAGAACTGGTCACTGACTTTCTGTGATAGGCTCTCCAGGGCTGGAGTTTGCCCACTGTGCTTGGGTGGCCCAGCCTAGTCACATCTGTTGTGCTGGAATTTGCTTTCTGTGATCTCACAATTGGCCTGCTGTGTCAGTTTGCTGCTGAACCAGGGGCCTCAGTCGTTAATCTGTGCTATGGCTAAGAGCCTCCTGCTGGCTTAGCCAGATACCACCTGCACTGGGCTGCACTCTCCTTTTGCCCAAGTGAGACAGACCTTTTCTGAAGATCTTCTAAGTTATCTTAAGCTGAAAATTTATTTTGCTTTATCTTTTTGTGTGTTCTGTCACTCCAGAATCCATTTCGAGGCTTGATTTAATGTTGTTTTTGAGGGAAACTGAGGAGAACTTAGGAGACTTCTTAGCTTCTCTCCATCACCTTAGCTCTGTCTCTCTTAATATGGATTGCTATATTAAATAATATAATACATGTAACATTTTTTCAAACAAAATCATTTATCAAGCTATTATTTATCTTATTATCTGCTAGGTGTTGTGTTTGGTGTTGATGATACACCTATAACATCATTTTTAAAAATCCCTATTCACAAAGGTGTAGCTTTTATTTTTCCATGCATCTGGGTTTGCTAGGGATTCAGCTCACAACCTACCCAAGTCTAGTCTTCTATTCCTGCAACTCTTGATCATGCCAGCTGATGAATCTCTCAGTAGAACTATCAAACCCCCTGTTTGCAGGCTATATATGTCTCAAAACACTCCCAAGTGTGGTCCAAACCAGATTAAATGCAATTTATTGCATTTAATTATTTGCAACATGTTTTTCAAAATAATAGAAACGCTATAAAATGAAGAAAATAATATATTTTATAAACTAAATCAATATGCGAACTTCAGGAACCCTGATGTATGTGTTAGTGGTCCCTGTTCTAATTTATGTTTGACACCACTGCTCCACAGGAATTCCCTCCAAAATGGAAGAGCTTTTAAAACAACATCTCAACTGAATGTAAGTACCAATGGATCCAATGTTTCCCATTGCTTGTCTCCAATTTAGTCAATTGCCTACCCTACCCATTTTTCTGTCTGATCATTTATTGGATGTGACTTAAATATTGAAAGTGAAAGATGTACAGTCAAAATTTGAACATCAATACTAGAAAAATATAGATTAGTTTCTAGCCTATCCCATAATTTTGTGACTGATTAATATGAACCTTTTAGCTTATTTTTTATAATACATTTAAGAAAGAAAATATACCAATAAGGCCATGTTTGAAATAGCTAAAAGGCATGCGTCTTGTCTTTCTTATGCAATTTAAATCCCAGAAGTTTTTCTAATTGAATAAGTATAGGAGAAGTAGATACAATCCTATTGACCCAAGTAATGGCTATGTTGAATCTGATTATTTCTTTTCCCCCTCCCCACCAATTTTGTAAATTGCTTCTAAACAGTTTCAATGGCATTTAAGAATCTGTTAGGAACTGCGATCAATTATATGAGTAAACATTACTATTTCTAAATCACTTGAGTTTTGCTACAGTGCAGATCCCATCCTTATTAACATCTCTCTTAATCTTTTAAGCATTTGGAGCAAAGCATTATTATCTGATGAAAGATAGCAGTCACTTTAGAAACCACACTGTTTTTTTTATGGGAACATATTGTGATTGAATTCTGCAGCAGTCTTCTGATTATTAGGCTGATTCCAAAGGATTGAATCTTAATTCTACAGATGCATCTTCATCAGTAGGAGATAACATGGAAAGTGCTGGTACAAATTTCAACTCCGGGGACCCAAACTGTGAGAGAAGTACATTCATTCCTCCCTTCCCCAATCCAACTCATCATGTGTCCCAAGATCCACAGGACAGAACTATGGGTTAAAATTAAAGAATGACAATTTTCAGCCAGTTTAGTGAAAGCAAAAATGTCCTAACCATTAGGTTTGTGCCAAAGTGAGACTACCTGTTCCAGGAAACAATGGTGTCCATCCCAGATTCCTTCAAAGAAAGGCAAGATGACTTCTTGTCTAGTGTATTGTTAAAGGCTACTTATTCAGTTAGATCTTTATGTTGTTGAATTGTTTCACTTGTCCAACTCTCTGTGATCCCATTTGATATTTTCTTGGCAGAGATGCTGGAGAGGTGTATTATTTACTTCTCCAGATTATTTTTTAAATAAGGAACTGAGACAAACATGTTCAAGTGACATGCCCAGGATAATACCACTATGAAGTGTCTGAGGCGGAATTTGAAGATGAAGACTTATGAAGATGAGTCTTCCTGATTCTAAGCCCAGTGTTCTATCCACTTAACCATCTAACTGTTTTGATTAGTGGCCTCTAAGGCCATTTCTGGCTTAACTCTAAGATTCTAATTAGACTAATGTGAGTCCTCTTTTTTTTTTTCTTAGACCCTCTCCTAAGGAATAGAGCAACTATCTCAACGCTAAACTATGAACTGAGATTACGTGGACCTATCCACTGGGAAGTTTTATTGTTGCTAACAACTTCAAGTCATTTTGACACTATTTTAATAAGGTCATAAGACAGTTGGTGAGAGCACGGGACTAGTAGCAAGTTCAAATTGGTAGCCTTACTTCCTTAAAGGTACATTAAAAGGCTAATCTCTCAGGTTCCTAAAGTTTTGTAATTCCAAGTAGATCACTTGTTATGTGCTATGACATAGCATGGCACGTGGATGGTAAAGATGCTGATATGTGGGACAGGAGATCCAAGGCCAGTTTTATTATATGAGCTTAATATTCTCCATGAAGCTGTCTCAAGCAATTTTTCCTAATAATTGCCAAATTCGATATTAAAGTTAATAAAATCTATTTTATATTTGATTTTTACCCCCCCAAAGAAATTAATTTCCAGTTTTAATTTGAGTCCCAGAGTGGTACATTTGGAGTCAGGAATACCTGGTTTCAATCTTATTTCTAGATCATGACTGAACAAAGTAGAGAAGAGTTTATTCAATGAGATGCCTGTCTCCTTGTGACTCAGACTATTATAGTTTGCCATCATTTCTCTAAATTCAGTGGCTATATATGCCAATATAAGTATGCCCCAGACTCATTTGCTTATGTCCTCTATAATAAGGTACATTTCCTTCCCAAATGCCTAGAGAACTCTTTCCAGCTCATTATCATCTATGCATCCAGTGACATAAGGCAGAAATAAGGGAGAGAGATGAGGGGATAATAAGAAAGAGTCACGCATTTATTAATAAATTCCTGTGGTATGCCAAGAACTTTGTAAAACACTTTTCAGATGGAATGGTATTTGAGAAAAAGTGTGATTCCCATGACTCTTCATATCTCCAGGAAAGATAAGAGAAATATAGAAAGAGAGAATAATATTGGTAGAAAAATAAACATATGAAATGAATAATAAATGGGAAATCATGTAGGTTTATCATGGCCAAAGAATTCATCAGTGAATAACAAATAATTTTGCAATGATCCCCCCAGTTTTGGATACATCATAAACTCCTTGAAGGTGCAGACTGTTTTTTTTTTTCATTTTTGCCTTTCACTACAAAATATTTGTACAATCCCTGGGACATATTGAGCTTTGAAAGAATGAGCAGAAATTTAGCAGAAAGAAAATAGAACAATGAGCTCAAACTTAAGAAAACATAAGTGGAAAAGAAATGTGCGAAACATTTACAATGGATAAGATAAAGCAGTGAACACAGAAAAGTCAAAACACATAATGTGAAGAAGAGAAAAAAAATGGAAATTACTATGTTGTGTGGCAATATAAACTGAATTGAAATAGCCATGTGTTATTGTATGTAAAACATCAAAATGTATTTTAAAAATATGATTTTAAGATTGCAATCTAAACCTCACTTCAAGAATTCCCCAAAACAAAGAGAACATAGGGTTCAGTTTCTTATTCACTTTTTTCTAGCTTCATCCCAATCCCTTGCCATTTTGTTCATCAATGGATATTATGGCCCAGTGGACAGAGAGCTGGACTTGGTTCCAGATAGACCTGGGTTCAAGTATTGCCTTGATGAAACACTGGCTTTGTAATCCTTAACAAGTCCCCTAATCACTTATAGGTGCTCTAAAACTCTAAGTCAAAGAAAATGTACCATTTTGAAATAGTGGAGACTTGTTTACTCCTCCAGGAAAAGGAACTGTGATTTCATTGATATAGGGGTCTCCTATATTAGCAAAGCAGGTCTTTACTTTCTCTGCAACTGACAGTCTTAGAAAGTTGCCTAGAGCACTGAGAGGTTAGATAGGTAAATAGAAAGAGAGAGAAAATTTATATCAAAAAATGGGTTAATTTCTGAAATGCAGAAGAGAAAGATTAATAACACATTGCTATAGGGGGAAAAAAGTCTCCTTAAGAGGTTTCACTCAACTTTCATTTATATCAACAGCCAGGTGGCACAGTGGATAGAGTGCCAGGACTGGAGTCAGGGAGAACTGAGTTCAAATCCTATTTCAGACACTTGATAACAGTGTGACTCTGGGCAAGTCATTTAACTCAGACTTAGTTTTCTTATCTGTAAAATGAACTGGAGAAGGAATGGCAAACTACTCTAGCATCTTTGCCAAGAAAATCCCAGTAGGGTCAATAAGAGTTGGGCATGACCAGAAATGAATGTATGAAATACTAAGTATGAGGGATTGTTGTTGTTGTTGTTGTGTTTGTCTTTTGTTGCCAAAGAAGACCATGCCATCAGAGAAATGATGACATGACTTGCACTTGACTTTGTTTTGAGTGGGGGAGGGCTGTGCATAGCCATCTAAATCCAGTGACCTGATATTCCTCAGGATAACTGGAGATGGTCCAGGATGCACTGGGAGAAGAAAGACAAAAGAAAGTCTCTGCCCTCAATAAGCTCACAACCTAATGAGAGATACAACATAAATAAAAAGTTATTTGAAAGGAAATGGGTGGGGAAGGTACTGGAGTGGAAGAATTATGATAATGTATAGAGGAGTACTGCTGTGAAATGAAGAGAGGGCCAGCTTAGGTGCCGCATTTGAGAAATGATAATTTCTCTCTCATATTAATAGACAATCATTACAATTGGAGAGAGCCAAGCCTTTTTTCCCCTTGCCCTATTTCTTTGTCCAATCTCTCAATGACTGTGTTGATGGAAGATAGGATTGACATTCTCCTCATTGTGCATATTGCTATTACACATTTTCTTCTTGAAGAGGACCAAAATGACATTGCTATGCTAGAATCAAGTTTCAAATGTCCAGTTGTGGCTTGGATGATCGGACCACTAAAAGTTCAGAATTCTCTACTACAGGTTGGGTACAAATAGTCTGTATGGACATTTGGGGTCTGTACTTTAAGTTGGCACATCTTGTGTTTCCTTTGAGGTGTTACAATCATAGAGCATGGCACCTTCTCTGATGTGGGCATACCGTGCTGAGTGGTCCTGTGCCAAGGTCTCCCATGACACACAAAGAATTCCAAAGTTTTGAAGAGACCTTGTATTTCTTCTCTGACCACCATGTGAGTGCTTGCCCTGTGTGAGTCCTCCATAAAATGGTCTTTTTAGCAAGTATATGTTTAGTATTCAAACAACATGACCAGCCCATCAAGAGCTACACTCTCTGAAGCAGAGTGTGAATGCTTGGCAGTTAAGTTCAGGTAAGGACCTCAGTGTGTGGTACCTCATCTTGCCAGGTGATCTTCAGAATCTCTCTAAGACAATTCAAATGGAAGTGACTCAGTTTCCTGGCATGGCACTTGTAGACTGTCCATGTTTCATAGGCATACAGCAATGAGGTCAGCATAATGACTCTGTAGACTTTCAGTTTGGTAATTAGTCTAATGCTTCTTCTCTCCCATACTTTCCTTTGGAGTCTCCCAAACACTGAGACAGGTCTGTCAATGTGTGTTTGAACCTCATTATCAATGTGTATATCCCTGGAAAGTACACTACCAAGGTAAGTGAATTTATTCACAGCATTCAAAACTTCTCCATTTGCTGTAACTGATGGTTCCACAAATAAATGGTGTGGTGGTGGATGATGGAGCACCTGTGTTTTCTTAGTGTTAATTGTTAGATTAAAATTGGCACAGACATCAGAGGATTGATAGATACTTTGTTGCATCTCAGTTTCAGAGGCTGCACTGAGTTCACAATCATCTGCAACACTCCTACTTTGGTCTTGGCTTGTAGTCTTTTCAAGATGAAGAATTTACCATCAGTGTGGTAGTTGATCTTGATGCTGTGGTCACCTTCATTGAAAGCATTTGACAATATGATGGAAAAAGCATGCTAAAAAGCATGGCAGCACCTTGTTTCATTCCACTGGTGACTGGGAAGGCAGAAGAGCATTGTCCGTGATCTAGAACCTGGCCAGCAAGCCATCATGAAACTGATGATAATGCTCATGAACTTCTCTGGGCAACCAAATTTTGACATAATTTTCAATAAGCCCTCATGACTAACAGTATCAAAGACTTTGGTCAGATCTACAAGCATTGTGTACAGACCTCTATTCTGTTCCTGGCATTTCTCCTGAAGTTGTTGGGCAGCAAATACTGCTCCTCAGACCTTTCCGAAGTCACACTGGCTCTCAGGTGGATGATTGTTTTCCAGGTGAAGTATCAGCCTCCCTAAGGATGACTCTGACAAGAATCAGCAGGATAATTACCAGCAAGATCCGACTTCTAATCTGGGGTGAAACTCCCTTCTGCTCAGGTTTGAGTGAGAGTTAGATTCTTTGAATAGACTGCCCGAGGCTGGGTGTAACTTAGAAGTAAATGACAAAATCAAATTTCATTAGAATAGATTCAGCCCCTCGTTGTACTATGCACTTTCTCCTTAATTGTTAACCAGAATTTTTTTTACCAACCTTGGAAACTCCCTCTTCCAAGGGCATATAAACCATAAACCCACCACCATAGAGTCCCACAGACCTCCTTTTATTAAAATTCTGCCATTGCCCATAAATCATGTCTCAAAATTTTTAAACATAATCCCTCCTTAAATGAAAATTCTAGAAGGAATGCCTTGCTCTCAATCCTCCAATTCCTGGGAGGGACGGGCTCCAGGGGCAGAAAGTATTCATGAGGTTTTAGTTTCAGGGCTAATGTGGCCTTTCTGGATGAAAACAATCCTGGAGCAGGACAGGGAATTCCAGATAAGTGTACCTGGGTAAGGAAGAAAAAGCTGTTATTTTACAGATGAGGAAACCCAATGAGAAAGCTTAACTCATTTATCCAAGGTCACACAGCCACTGTTTGTGACAGTGATTGAATTTAGGTCTTCCTGACTCTATATGATGCCACTGAAGTGCCAAACACCTAAGATGAGGGAGGCATAGTAGGGGATGAAAAGAACAGATAGTGGGCATATGCTACAATTTTAATAAGTCAACCTATGATCTGACATATTGCAAAGCAAATATCATTCTGGATTACATAAGAAAGGAACCAATTCCATTAACAAGGCATTGGGAATAACCATACCTCAAGTTCAAACAAAAGGAAGGATATCAGTTTTATTGATGCAGGCATTTAGATTTATAAATTTTGTTTTGCCCTGTTGGTTTAAATATTGTATATATACTAAACTGTGAGCCCTTCTGACAGGTAAAGTCTCTGGAATCCCACCCCCCTCTCTCTATCCAGCTCTCCTTGAACTTTCCTATATGGTCAAGCCTCTGGCTTTCTCTGAAACATCCCAGCAAACCTCTCAACTGATCTTTCTTTGTGGCCTATGCCCAGTCTCCCAAATCTCTGTTCCCAGCCCTCCATTCTCAGTTACCTCCAGATCACACCCCTCTAACCCACTACTTCCCACCCTTAATTCCATCTAGACCTCACTCTCCCTTGGCCACCGTGGCACAATGGTCAGGATCCCTGGCATTTCAGGCCTTCTCTGTTATCTCAAAGTCACCTCAGCCTATTGGCCACTCCCATCAAGAGCCTCCCTAGAGCCTTCCTTCTGTCACTGCAGATTATTTGGTCACTCCGAGATACTTCCCATAGCTTTCTGTATATAAGATCTGCCTTGTTTCCACTAAGGTGCTGAAATTCCTTAATAGTTTGGCCAATATGATGGATTTTTAGAATTATACCCACCTAGAACAACGTCTTAAACCTTGTCTTTGGCTGAAAAAAGGCTTGGGTTGAATTCATTTGGGCAAGAATGGTGTGTCACTCTTTTGGGGTCCTCACACCCCTAAATCTCAGCACTTTGAGTGCAGAGATTGTTTTGTTTTGACTTGATTCTTTGGATCCTCAGCACTTGGCACAGTGCCTCACTCATGGTAAACGTGGAATAAATGCTTTTGAGTTTTCTTTTTGTACCTGTTGACATTTGCTGAATTCACAATAAAATAAAATGAAATAAAATCTTCATATATCAAAGATCTAATTCCATGAATTTGGCCACATTATAGATTTAAGGCTTCAGGGTGTGGTCACTTTCCCAAGGTTACACAGTTAGTGAATAAAAGAAGCCCATTGATTCCATGTCTTCTAAGCTCCATGCCTTCCTTCTTCTCACTAGCCCACTTTGACTCTTGAAAAACAAACATTAAATTTATCTATCTTAAGGAAATGATGAAAACTGGTTTATCTCAATTGGACTCTTACAAGGATCAGTTCTATTCATTAATAGGACTGAAATGGATGGAGTATATAATTCACAGGCAAGAGTCAATTTGGAATTTTGAGAGTGTCTTTATTAGCTAGGTTGGTGCTGCCTCATGGGAGAAACCCAGAGGAGACCGCCCCAAACTAAGGTGGATGTGTGCATTTTAAGCATTTTGGTCCTTTTTGGTACAGCCTTGCGGTTTCTACAACAAACATAGTTCTGAAAACAGTTGTCAGGGTGCTGTTAGGCAAGGGACCCCAACAGAAAGTAGGTTTCAGGAAAGGGACCCAATCATAGAATGGTTGTCAGGAAGGGGGTACCTAACAAAAAGTGGTTATCAGGGAGGGGAGTGCCCAGCAGAAGGTAATTTCTTGGCAAAGGGGTCTAACCTGAACAGTTATGGCAAGGGGGGCCCAATTGTTGCCATACAAGGGGATTCAACAGGAAAATGGCTATTAGCAACTCAACAGATATTTCACAATCCAAGGGGGGAATAATGTTTTGACGGGGGCCCAACAAAAGCCTGTTGCTAGACAGGTTATCCAACCCTGCCCAGCAAGATAGCTCTAAAACTAGGGGCCCAGGGAGGAATAATGTCCACTTCAGGACAAGAAAAATCAAAGCCTTTTGTAAATGCATTTGCAAAGTTAACTCCAATTTTCTTTTAAACTCATTGTATTTTACAGTTCTCTCTCTGTCTCCATCAGTCTCTGTCTCTCCATTATTTCTTTCGAGGTGAGAGTGCTTATCACACACTGACATGTCATACTTTATATTATTATTCCATGTGTCTTCAGTTCAGATTATCATTCTAGTCAAGATGTTTTCAACTTAGTACAAAAGTTAATGATGAAGTTTTATGATTTTATTTTTGGTAATAAGACCAGGTGAATATGCCCACCTGGAATTTCAGTAAAGACAATGAAGAAATTGAATGATAATAATGTTTAAGCATCCTGTTTCATAAATAGCATGTGTTAAAGACAGTGGATTTCTGCTTCTACTGTTGTTTACAATACTAATGTGCAAACCCCACCTGCCCTTTCAACTATGTTTGTTCTCTCCTTTCTGTAAGCATGAACAACCTCCCTAAGTTCAATATAGGTGACTGGCGAAGTAGATTACATAACTCCTCACAATGTATATGGTCATAGATCTGTAGGATAAGAGTTAAATGTTTCAAAACGCATAGATTTTTCTTGAAGGAGAAAATTTTATCCAGGATATTCAGGGCTCCAATTATATTAAAAATATTAGATATGATCCTCATTGAACATTAATTTAGATTATAAATGGATCTGAAACACACTCCAAGGCTGTGAGTAGAAGGGGTTTAACCTCTGCCTCTCCATCTCTTTTGGGAAAAAAATCAACAAAATGTACTATTGGTAACATTCCTTGATTTCCAAGATTAATTGTAACATGAAAATCTAGATATTTCTCATAAGCCAAAATTTTCATCAACCTATAGTGAAAAATTATTTTTTTCTTTAATATAGATTTATTTATTTAACTTTTTACATTCATTTTCACAAAATTTGGGGTTCCAAAATTTTCTCCCCATTTTTCCCCTCCCACACCCCAGTACACTGAGCATTCTAATTTCCTCGATCACCAATATGCCCTCTCTTATATCATCTCTCCCTTCTCTTGTCCCCATCTTCTCTTTTGTCCTGTAGGGCTAGATAACTTTCTATTCCCCATTACCTGTATTTCTTATTTCCTAGTAGCAAGAACAATAATCAACAGTTGTTCCTAATATTTTGAGTTTCAACTTCTCCCCAACCCTCCCTCCCCACACATTCCCTTTGGGAAGGCAGGCAATTCAATATAGGCCACATCTGTGTAGTTTTGCAAGTGACTTCCATAACAGTTGTGTTGTGTAAGACTAACTGTATTTCCCTCCATCCTTTCCTACCCCCCATTGTTGCTATTCTCTCTTTTGATCCTGTCCCTCCCCAAATGTTGACTTCAAATTGCTCCCTACTCGCATTGCCCTCCCTTCTATCATCCCCCCACCCTGTTTATCCCCTTCTCCACCACTTTCCTGTATTGTAAGAGGTTTTCATACCAAAATGAGTGTGCATTTTATTCCTTCTTTTAGTCAAATGTGATGAGAGTAAACTTCATGTTTTTTTTTTCCTCAGCTCTCCTCTTTTTCCTTCCATTAAGAAGCCTCCTGCTTGCCTCTTCTATGAGAGATAATTTACCCCATTCCATTTCACCCTGTCTCCTCCTACTACATTTCTCTCTCAACGTTTACCTTGATTTCTTTTTAAGATATGATCCCATCCTATTCAATTCATTCTGTGCTCTCTGTCTTTGTGTGTGCATGCATGTGTGTACGTGTGTGTGCGTGCACGTGTGTACATGTGTGTGTATGTGTGTGTCTATGTGTGTGTGTAGTTTCTCCAACTACCCAGATACTGAAAAATTTCAGGAGTTACAAATATTCTCTTTCCATATAGGACTGTAAACAGTTCAACTTTGGTAAGTCTCTTATGACTTCTCTTTGCTGTTTACTTTTTCATGCTTCTTCTCATTCTTGTGTTTGAAAGTCAAATTTTCTTTTCATCTCTAGTCTTTTCATCAAGAATGTTTGAAGGTCCTCTATTTCATTGAAATACCATATTTTCCCCTGAATTATTATACTCAGGTTTGCTGGGTAGGTGATTCTTGGTTTTAGTTCTAGTTCCTTTGACTTCTGGAATATCCTATTCCACACCCTTTGATCCCTTAACATAAAAGCTGTTAGATCTTGTGTTATCCTGATTGTATTTCCACAATACTGGAATTGTTTGTTTTTAGCTGCCTGCAGTATTTTCTCCTTGACCTGGAAACTCTGGAATTTGGCCACAATGTTCCTAGGAGTTTCTCTTTTTGGGTCTCAGGAGATGATTGGTGGATTATTTCAAGATTTATTTTGCCCGCTGTTACCAGACCATCAGGGCAGTTTTTTTTTATAATTCCATGAAATATAATGTCTAAACTCTTTTTGTGATTGTGACTATCAAATATTCCCATCATTTTTAAATGGTTTCTATTTTCCAAGTCTGTTGTTCTTCCAATGAGATGTTTCACATTATCTTCTATTTTTTTCAATCTTTTGGTTTTGTTTTGTAACTTCTTGGTTTATTGTATAGTCCTTAGCTTCCCTGAACTCCACTCTCATTTTTAAAGAACTATTTTGTTCAGTGAGCTTTGAACCTCCATTTCCATTTGGCTAATTCTGCTTTTTAAAGCCATCTTCTCCTCATTGGCTTTTTGAACCTCTTTTTCCCAATGAGTTAGCCTACTTTTAAAGATGTTATTTTCCTCAAAAATTTTTTATTTCTCCTTTAGTAAGCTTGTTGACTTGCTTTTCAAGCTCTTCTATGGCCTGAGCCTGCTTCATATTCATTCTGGAGGTACTGGAGGCAGAAGCCTTAACTTCTGCTGACAGTATGAATTGTTCTTCCTCATCTGAAAAGATGGAAGGAGATGCTTGTTCACCAATAAACCTTCTATGGTCTTATTTTTTCGCTTTTTTGGGCATTTTCCTAGCCAGTTACTTGACTTCTGAATCTTTTGTCTAGAGGAGGTTCCTATGCTCCTCCTCCCCCCAGGACCATGCTCAGGGCTGAGATTCAGATTCCCTGCTCAATTCCCCCAGAGGCTTTAAGCTGAGCTATGTCGACTATGGACCCAGGCTGCTTCTGCTGCCACTATAGCTGCCTGCTGCCTGCTGTTATAGCCACCTCTGCCACTGCCTGGAACCAGTGCAGGGGGAACCCCACACCTCTATAGCCCAGCTGGGAAAGCCATCCCACACTGATTTTTGAAGCTTTCTTTGTTGCTTGTGGGTTGAGGGATATGGGGCCCTCCCTTCTGGCCCAGAGAACTATTGTGGTCCTGTTCCTCCCTGTGCTGCATGGCCAGGGCTGGACTTCACTCTGCTCAGAGTCCTGTGGGATAGACTTTTCATGTTGACCTTCCAGGTTACCTTTGACTGTCTTTCACTCTGTCAGTCTGTGGCTTCTTCTGCTCTAGAATTTCTTGTGAGTCATTTTTACAGGTATTTTACAGGGGGAAGCACTAGAGTGTATGTGTCTTTCTACTCCACCATCTTGGTTATGCCCCCTCCCCTTTTTTTTAAGAAGTAAAGAGCTATGGTGTGGGAATGGAAGGTAAGCAAGGAGTTGCTTACTGAAGATCACACTGAGGCAAAAATTCAACCCTAAATCCAATATATATCATTCCAACACTGTTTCATCTATCCCATGTTATCTCTAAAGAAACTGGCACCTCATTAGACAGGGTATCACACACACCCTTCTTCCAATAGCTCTCTACAACTTAAAAAATTGTCATCACTAGTTACTATTGAAAAAAATCATCAGAATCACAGAGCATCAGAGTTGGAAGTTACCTCAGAGATCATCTTACCTAACTTATATCGTAACAAAAGCTCCTTGCATATAGTTTCCAGTAGGTAGATCATCCAATCTCTGCTTGAAGTCTTCATTAACCTCAGGCAACCATTTCTACTTTAAATGATTTTATCTACTTTCTTTCTCTTTCTTTTCCAGATTTGATGAGAAGCAAAATAATGTGGTGAATTTGGACTCAAGAGTTGTGGGTTCTAATTCCACCTGATAGTATTACTAGCTTTTTCACCTTGGTTAAGTCATTAAAGTCTTTGAGAGTCAGTTTCTTCATCTGTGAAGTAAAGATTTGTACTAAGTGAAATCTAAGGTCTCTTAAAGTGAAATTTTTGATCTAATGCTGTATCTTATTTTAATATATAAAACAGTAACCTAGAATTTTTTAATAACTAGTAGAAAATTCACATAAAATCAACAAATTGTAATTTCAGTAGCAAATTGGAGCTCTGCAGCTTGGGATGTTGCTCTCCCGTGAATACTGATCCTTTAACAAATCGATAAAATAAATAATGAGCACATTGGAGAAAGACATAAAAGTCATTTATACTTTTGATGTTCTCAATCATAGAATTCAAAAGAAAAGAAAAGATTTTTATATCTCTCAATTTTTACATTTTGTGGCATCAGCTAAAATGTGGAAGCAGGAAGGGGGGAAAGAATTTAGTGATATTCCAAAGTAATTTGAGGTCATTATCTCCACTGTTATTCACAAACTTACACTGCCCCACATCAAGAGCAAAGAACTAAAAATTCTCCAAAAACATTCAAAAAATTCTCCCGAGTCATAGGAATGAAATTCTCAAAGCTGATGATACTTGAATTTTTTTCTTCCTCTTAATCTCAAATTTGTCTATATCTTTAAAATGCATATTTAAAATATGCTTTCTCCAATTATTATTTTGATTGATGATTGATGATGATGGTGATGGTAAAGGCTGAAACTATTTAATCTTAGTCCTTGAGTAGCCACTATTTAGCACCATATGTAGCACATTCTAGACACTTAATAAATGTTTACTGCAAATTGTTTGATCAATTAATATACTGCTTTAGAGTTTCCTAATACTCTTATACATTATCTCATTTAAGCTTCATGATGCTTTTGAGATATAGGAAACTTCATCTCAGAGAAATTAGGGAACTTGTCCAAGGACATGCAGCTAATAAATGGAAAGAGCTTGGTCAAGCAGAATTCATGCTAGTTAGGACATCTGAAGAACCAGGTTCAAAATGTCATTGTGTCCATTATAAACTGTGCTCCATTTGGCAAATCACTTCACTCTGGGAAGGTCTCAGTTTTCTTATCTGTCAATTGTACTACATGAACTCTGAGTTCCCTTCCAGGCTACTATAACTTTGCAAGTGTCAGAGATGAGATTCAAGCCTAGGTTGTTCTGACTGTGAACTGAGCTCTCTTTCCATTTTTTCAATAATCACATGAATGAAATCCACATGGTTCTCTATCAGAAAATATGGATGTGATTGGAAAATCATTGGTTTTGAACTAGAAGGGACCCCAGAGATACCACATGTGGATCTGGGTTTCCAACCCACCAGCTTAAGTATAAATCCAGCCTATGTATTCTGTACTGAGTGATGAACAAAGGACACCAAAGTAAAAAATCATGGTGTTTATCCACATCCTCAGATCCCAAAAGGATGTTAAGAAACATGTGAATGATCAACTAGTTTATATTTGTATAATTTTTTCCATCATTCAAAAAAACTTGTAGCAAAGTAAACATTTGACTATTCTTTCCTTTTATGTGTCTTTAATATATTATGTAAATGCAATGAAGTAGAAAGCTCAGTCTGATTTCCTACATTTGCTTTTTAAACAATACTGATCTATATTTATCAAATCAACTAAATCAGCTCTTTAAGAAAAGGCTTCATCTAAGCAATGAGATGTGATAAGGTCTCTCCTCTACTCAAATGCCTTCATTGCTTCCCTTTTGTCTTCTAAATAAAATACACTTTCTTTAATCTGATATTCATTCAAGGCTCTTTACATCTAGCATGAATGTAAGAGACTAAATATGTTTAAGGTGCGTACTATGTTCTAGGCAATATGCTGAAGGATAAAAATGCAAAGATATGCAATAAGAAAGTTAGTCCCTGCCTTCAAAGAACATATGTTGTAATGGTGGAAGACAACACAAAAGTAAGCTGAAAAGTAGTGGAGATGGGCTAATGCAGTGTGAATATGCGTGCCTGTCTGTTTCAGTGTGTTGGGCAGAGGGAGAGGGGACATACTGCATTAGGGTATCATGGTGATATCCTGAGAATCAGAGCAGAAAACAAAGATCCAGGAGGAAACAAAGCATGGATGGGCAGGGTTCATCCCCAAAATAGGGGCCCTCAGTTTATAAAATGTTTCCAACAGAAGAAGGGGGCCTGAGAGGTGGAGCGATATTCAAGGGAGAGAAGGCCATAAACTTTCAAGGAAGTTCCATGATGGGAGAACAACTGAAGCATGGCAGGGAAGTCCTGACATCAGCCTACCTTTATTTTTTTTTAACCATATAAAAATGACTCTCTTATAAAAAGAAAAACAAGGTAACAAACAAATTAAAAATAAATTGATAAAGCAAACATGTCACTTTTTGAGTTTAATCTGCATTACTGACATTTTTTCTAAAATTTTCTTGAGTCTAGATAGTCAATACAGCAATAAATCAAGCATGATTTTGTAGTGTTTGCTGATTTCCAAGGTATGAATACTCACATTAAAAATGCAGCTATCAGTTCTCTTTAGGAGTCTGACAACTGGTCCTACTCTTACTTCATATTCATTATATATTTTATGCCCTCTTCGGCTACCTGGATCTTCATATAGACTTTATGTTTTCTGATATGTGTGTCTATAACTGAATTGTTTCCTAATCTGAAACTATGTTCCTCTTTTCTTCCCTTTTATACCTATTTCAACTCCGTATTTCAAGCTATAACTCAAAGCTATCCCCTCCATGTGACTCCCTGAGTTGGAGAAAAACATTAATACCTTAAACTTAAAATATCACTATAATAAAATTTATATTGATTTGGCTGTCATTTCACATTTAAATTTTATTTTATTATATGTGTCATATGATCCCTACTATAATTTCATTCAATTTGATACTTTAGAAAATTAGATTGTGTGTACCTATAAAACACAGTCTACTAGGAAAACAGTCGACATTAAGTCTACTCGTTCCCAAAGTGATTGGCACAAAAATTTTAAACTGTTCAATTTTGTGACAAGTTCTGACTCATCCTTTGTGAGCAGCTCAGTGGTCCTTCTCTCCTGAGGATTCACCTATTAATGCTGAACAGTGCAACATTTAGAACAGTTCCTGGTACACAATAGGGACTTAATAAATGCTTATTTCCTGAAACACATAATAGACTTTAACCCTGCTATATCTCAGAACTCCTATACTCAAGTAGTTCACTTATCTCAGCTTTCCCGGAAACAAGTATTGCAATTGCCACCCTCTTATCTGGCTCAAGAATGACTTTGTAAAATCATGCTGTATTCAAGGCTCTGTGCCAGAAACTAGGGACAAAGACAAAAATAATATGGTCCTTGGTTTCAGAGAGATTATAGTCTAGTGGGAAGAGTCAGTGTGGAGAGAGTCATCATGGTATAGTATTGGTTAGCTGGAAGAACCCCAGAGACCATCTAGTCAAGACACCATTTAATCAAACTGACCCAGATAAGGGTAGGGGAGATTATCTAATGTCACACAATTAATGACTACAAGACAAGAAATTAGAACCCAGGTTCTCCCACTACAGAACCTTCAGAATTGTTTCTGTTTACATAAGGGGTTTCTCATTCCATTTTTATCTCAGAGACACTGGAAATTTACAGGATCTTTTTGAGCAGGTCAGAAATTATTTAGGAAAATGAATTTAGCAGTTGTGTGGAGGACAGGTTGTCAATGAAAGAGGGTATAAGCATGGAAACCAATTAAGGAACTACGTAAGAAAGAGGTGATAAAGCCTTTACATAAAGCAGCTATGGTGTAAGTTGAAAGAAAAGACTAGGGATAAATGTGATGTTCTAGAAGCAACATGATTTGGCAAATCATTGAGTATGGTGTATGAGGGCATGTACAGAATTGAGAATGACTCGATCATAAAAATGGTTGAATGGAAGGGTGCTGATGCCCTCAAAAGTTTGGGAGGGGGACCAATGCTATTTTGGGCATACTGAGTTTGAAATTTACATAGTACATTTGAATAGAGATCTCAAACATGTACCTAAAAATGTAGGACTAGAGCTAAAAACAAAACACACACAAAACAAACCCCTCAAAAAACAAAGACAAGGATGTGACCTTTTTTTTCATTTCAAATAAAGTTACCTCAGAGAAAAAGTGACAAAGATCATATTTGAACGCTCATTTTATGATTCTATTTCCAATTTCCTTTCTTTTGCACCCTTATGCTCCAATCACTTTGGATGGACAAGATTTCACAGATTATAATGAACACTGCAGTGATACCTGTGGCAAAAGATCTGAATGTCAACGTAAGCTTTGTCACCTCTGAAATATTAGGCCATCGACTTCCCCTCACTCTACCTAAGCAAAAAAAAGAAAGGAAGAAGGAAAAGAAAGGAGTGATGAAGGAAGGAAAAAGGGAGGCAACGAAGCAATAAAAACCAAAAAGAAACAGGAAGAAAAGAAAAGAAAGAGAGGAAGAAAGAAAAAAGGAAGAATAAAAGGAAGGAGGAAGAAAAATTTAAGAAAGAGAAAATGTAATTTAGGATATTAACTTAGACTATCTAGTCTCCAAATTTCCTCTAAGCTCTGAGTGTATTATTATTAAAATAATATCTTGTATTTGTATGATTTTATAAGTAATATACACATGTATCATATTATGCACAGATACCAGCAGAAAAGATCTTTTGACCAACTTTCTTTCTACATTAGGCAGTAGGTATTCTGGAGCATGACTTAAAACATAATTATGCAATGAAAAATGAAACCTGAAAGTCCAGACCCTGTGTACCAAATTGACTATATTTATATTTAGAATATTATTTTACTTCTGCCCTTCAGATTTCACCTTTACCCTTGCCATTCAGAGACAAGATTGAAGAAAACTAATTCCAAAAATTACTTGTTTGAATTTATTTCCTTTGTTGCATGACACTGCTTACTGTGTTCTATCATTTCTCTGTTTATGTATGGAATGACCGGCCTTTAACTCCAAAAAGCTGTTCCACTCACCCTGCAGTACTTGAAATAGCCAATGCCTGAAATGATTATGAACTCTGCCAGTCTTCATTAACTCCTATTAGATGGAGGGTATGAGGTTAGAGCATAAGGAAGATTAAAAGTACTGTGACTCATTAGGAATATAAATGTTGTGAGTTCCTTTTCAAAAATTCTGATGAAACTATTTTTCCCCATCAAAAATTTCATTTCACATTTCCTTATTTGTTTCAAGGATAAATGTGAAGCATGATTTTCATAAAAGAAACACAACTTCATATGTGTACATATATGTTCATAGACTGTAATGAAATGGTCGTAGATACCATTATATGGTAGTAAAGTGTGGAAACAAATTCAGTGTCCATTGTAATGTCTTAAACAATTATGGAGTTGAACTGATATTTGTGGAGACTGTGTCAATTAAACATGAGTTCTGGGAGCACTTTTCAAATTGGAGAGGTTTCAAGTACAGAAGTGACAAAAGATTATATTTTATCCAAGGACTGTCTTAGCTAATATTGGGGAAAATCATTCTTAAAAGATCAACTCAATGGTGGTCAGCTTTTATCATCTGATAAAGCTGCACAGGAAGATTATTAAGTCATGGATGATTATGATCTATTTTGATAGGGAGACTACCTACCTAGGCTTGTCTAGTGCTCACCCACCTCCCCTGCCATAGTCAAAGCAATCTTGGCTTTCTTAAAGAATTGACCTTCCTTATGTTTCTGAAATTCCTTACTTTATCAACACTAGAAGGAAAATAATAAAGCCTACCTTTTTGCCCTCCCTCTCAATTAATCCTCATGTACTCTATATCCCAGCCAAACTCTTCTAATTAATTTTCCCTAAATTTATATTTCTATCTTGTGCTCTTCTTCCATTACATTGACTCTCTCTCCTGAGTGAAATTCATTCTTTCTGGAATCTTTAGTTTTTTAAAAGATTCATTGAATTTGTCTAGTCCAGTAAGAAGATTTTCCTCATCTATGTAATCATGAGGACTCTACAGGCTGCTTCAAATGACTATGTGTTCATTTATCTATTCAAATGCAATAATTCCCAGTAGATTGTCAAAATATTCCATCTCTATCTTTACCTAACTTGTGACCTTACTTAACTTACCTTGTCCTCAGTTTCCTCAACAAGGAGTCAGACTATGGGGACACAGAGTTTAAATTCTAGAACTGGGTGGTACCTAGTCTGACCCACTTATTCCCACACATATGTATACACATATACACTGACATAGAACATACAAGTATTTTATAGTAGAGAAGATTGAGGTTCAGGGAAGTTATAGTGTCCTGGGCAACATCATCCTTCCAATTTCTCAGGCTTGTAGCCTAGGATCATCCTTCATTCCTCACTATTACTGACCCTCCCCACCAAATCCAAGCTGTTGCCAAGGTCTGTCAATTTCATCTTTGCATGATCATTGAAATTCACCCCCTTCTCTCCTCTGATACTGACATGCCTGGTGCAGGCCCTCAACCCTTATGTATAGATTATGGCAATAGTCAGCTGAGAGGAGGGGTGCACCTGTTTCTTGACTCTCTGTTTTCTGAATCATTCTCCAGATAGTCACCAAAGTCAGTTTCTTAAAGTGCAGATATGACCATATCACCCCCTAACCAGTGAACTCCAGTGCCTCCCTATCGCCTTCAGCCTCAAATACAAAATTATCTGTCCTTCAAAGCCCTTTATAACCTAACCTCCTCCTAACTAACCTAATGCCTTCCTTACCCCTTACTCCTTCACATGTATTTTTCAATCCAATGATTGGGCTCCTGGTTGTCTCACAAACATCACCATCTCTCAACTCTGGGATGTATCTCTTGCTGACCCCATGCCGAAAAGGCTGTCCCTCATCCTCCCTGACTACTGACCTTCCTGGCTTCCTTTCAGACCCAGCTAAAATCCCATTTATTACTGGAAATAATTGGGTTAAGGGATATGAACAGGATTCCTTAAAGGAAAAGACCATGTCTTTGAACACAACCCAGCTCCTGAACTTTCCCACACATTTCTACCTAGATACTAAATAATCCTTTTGACTGCCCTTTCACTGTGTCTCTCAAGTCACTTAACTCCTTTCATTGTATGCACCTGGGCCACCTCAGGCTACCTGCCCCTTCTCAAGTCTGTCCAGGTTTCCTCATTGTCTTGTCTTGAAATTAAGTATCAAATCTTACCCCCATTAAAATTGTAGACTCACTGCCTGCTCTGCCTGCTCCTACTGGCATTATAATTATGTGTATTGACTAGAAATCTTGCCTGCCTAACTGGTATTATGATAAAAAAACAAAAAAAAATTATAACTTATAGAATGTTCATATGGCCACATTCTTTTTTTTTAAATTAATTAATTAATTTTATATTTATTTTTTATTAATGTCAATTTATTTATTTAAATTTTTAAATTCATTTTCACAAAATTTGGGGTTCCAAAATTTTCTCCCCATTTTTCCCTTCCCCCCACCCCAGTACATTGAGCATTCTAATTTCCCCTATCACCAATCTGCCCTCTCTTCTATCATCCCTCCCCTCCCTTGTCCCATTCTTCTCTTTTGTCCTGTAGGGCCAGATAACTCTCTATTCCCCATTACCTGTATTTCTTACTTCCTAGTAGCAAGAGCAATAGTCAACAGTTGTTCCTAAAACTTTGAGTTCCAACTTCTCCCCATCCCTCCCTCCCCACCCACTCTCTTTGGGAAAGCAGGCAATTAAATATAGGCCATATCTGTGTACTTTTGCAAGTGACTTCCATAATAGTCGTGTTGTGTAAGACT
>CM053769.1:474963115-475005460 GCA_028658325.1 Potorous gilbertii | reverse complement strand
CTCCACGGCCTGAGCCCATGCGGTATCTCTTTCAGATATTTGGGATACAGAGTCTGCGACTCCCATGTCTTTACCTGATGGTAAGCAGACCTCCTCGTCGTCAGAGACAAATGGAGGAATGATCTTCTCAAGGAAATAACCATCTATGGTCTTAATTTTTTTCCCTCTTCTGGGCATTTTCCCAAACAGTTACTTGATTTCTGAGAGTCCTCTCCACCCCCTGGCCTAGATCTGCCTGCTAGTGCTTGGGGTCTGAGATTCAAATGCTGCTCCCCAGCCTCAGGGCTTTTGGCGGCAGGCCTGACTGCTCTTCAATGGGGGCTTATCTGCTGGTTCTCAGGTGGGGGCAGGGCAGCCTCTTAGGCTCAGTTCCCTCAGGGGGTTTATACAGAGATTCTTTGCAGTGGAGCTGGGGTGGAGCTCCTGCCTGCTCTGGGAGTCTGTGGCTGAGCTGCCTCTGCCTCTGCCTCTGGCCAAGCTGCCTCAGCCTCTGCTGCAGCGGCCGCTTCCCAGGGGGTCCGAGTCCCGGAGATCCCCAGCTCCCCTCTCAGCCCATGTCTCTCACTGACATGTGCGTCTGTGGGTCGAGGGACCTTCGCAGCCACTGGAGATTCAGGTCCCTGATGCCTGCTGGGTTCTGCTCGCTCCTCGCTCCTCTCAGTGCCACGTGACCGGAGCGGGGGAGGGGAGGACTCCGCTCCCATTCGGGGTACCTTTGCGGTGGGTTTTTCAGGGCTCTCTGCAATGGAAATCTCCTTCACTGTGTTTCTGCGCAGCTTCCACTGTTCCAGAATTTGTCAGGAGTTCTTTTTAGAGGGAATCCATGGGCTGTGGGTTCGGAGCTAGCAAATGTGAGTCTTTCTACTCTGCCATCTTGGCTCCGCCCCCAGTACCAAGTGGTTTTGATAATTGTTGCATTACAGTACAATTTGACATTGGGTAGCATTAGGCCACCTTGCCTAGCATTTCTTTTCATTCTTCCCTTTGAATATTCTGGACCTTTTGTTCTTCCAGAAGAATTTTGGTATTATTTTATCCAGCTCTAGAAAATAAATACCTGATTGTTTAATTGGTATCGCACTAAATAAGTAAATTAATTTAGATAGAATTATCATTTTTATTATATTAGCTCGACCTATCCATAAGCAGCTGATGTTTTTCCACTTAAATCTGACATTTGTGCAAAAAGTGTTTTATAATTGTGTTCATATAGTCCCTGGGTTTGTTTTGGCAGGGTAAACTCCCAAGTATTTTATAGTGTCTACCCAAACAATAAATGGGATTTCTCTTTCTACCTCTTGCTATTGGACTTAGTTGTTAATATATAGGAATGCAGAAAATTTGTGCGGATTTACTTATAACCCATAACTTTGCTGAAGTTGTTTATTATTTCAAGTAGTTTTTTACTTGAATGTCTGGGATTCTCTAAGTATATCATCATATCATCTGCAAAGAGTGATAACTGAGTTTCTTCCTTGACTATTCTTCTTCCTTCAATTTCTTTACCTTGTCTTATTGCTACAGCTAACATTTCTAGTACCATATTGAATAATAGTGGTGATAATGGACATCCTCGTTTCACCCCTGACCTTGTTTGAAATGCATTGGTCTTATCCCCATTGCATATAAAGCTTGCTGAAGGTTTTAGGTAGATACTGCTAATTGTTTTAGGGAAAGTTCCCTTTATTCTTTATGCTCTCCAGTGTTTTTAATAGGAATGTTGTATTTTGATGAAAGCTTTTTCTGCATCTATTGAGATAATCATGTGGTTTTTGTTCATTTTGTTGTTGATAATAGTTTTCCTAATACTGAACCAGCCCTGCATTCTTGGTATGAATCCCACCTGATCATAATGTAGTACTCTCGTGATAAGTAACTGTATTCATTTTGCTAAAATTGTATTTAAAATTTTTGCATCTATATTCATTAGAGAAATTGGTTTATAATTTTCTTTCTCTGTTTTGTCCCTTCCTGGTTTAGGTATCAAAACCATATTGTATCACAGAAAGTATTTGGGAGGACTCCTTCCCCAATTTTCAAAAATAGTCTATATAGTATTGGAATTAACTGTTCTTTAAATGTTTGACAGAATTCACTTGTAAATCTCTCTGGGCCTGCAGATTTTTTCCTGAGGAGATCATTGATGGCTTGTTCAATTTCTTTTTCTGAGATAGGGTTGTTTAAGTATTCAACTTCCTCTTCTATTAATCTGGGCAATTTGTATTTTTTAAAATACTCATCCATCTCATTTAGAATATCCAATTTGTGGGCATAAAGTTGGGTAAAGTAATTTCTAATTATTGTTTTAATTTCCTTCTCATTGGAGGTGAGTTCACCCCTTTCTTTTTAATATTAATAATTTTTCTTCTTTTTTTAACGAAATTGACCAAAGTTTTATCAATTTTATTAGTTTTTCCATAAAACCAACTATTGGATTTATTTATTAATTCAATAGTTTTCTTTATTTCAATTTTTTAAAATCTCTCCTTTGGTTTTCAGTATTTTTAATTTGTTATGTACATGGAGATTTTCACTTTCTTCTTTTTCTATCTTTTTCAGTTGCATGCCCTAGTCATTGATCTTTTTTTCTCTATTTTATTTATGTAGGCATTCAAAGATATAAAACTTCCTCTCAGAACTGCTTTTGCATTATCCCGTAAGATTTGGTAGGTTGTCTCATTATTGTCATTCTCTTGAATGAAGTTGTTGATGGTCTCTATGATTTCTTCTTTACCCCACTCCGTCTTTAGGATTAGCTTATTTAGTATCCAATTGATTTTTGGTTTATCTTTCCATGGGCTTTTATTACATATAAATTTATTGCATTATGATCTGAGAAGGATGCATTGATTATCCGTGCTTTTCTGCACCGTATTGTGAAGATTTTGTGTCCTAGTACTTGGTCAATTACTGTAAATGTGCCATGTCCCATTGACAAAAAGTTATATTCATTTCATTTCTCCAGAGATCTATCATATCTACATTATCCAGAGTTTTATTTACCTTCTTAACTTCTTTCTTATTTATTTGAGGTTACATTTATCAAATTCAGAGAGGGAGAGTTTGAGGTCCTCCACTAGTATAGTTTTGCTGTCAATTTCTTCCTTTAACTCCCCCAACCTCTCCTCTAAGAATTTGGACACTTTACCACTTGGAGCATGCATGTTTAGTAATGATATTGCTTCATTGTCTATGGTGCATTTTAGCAAGATATAGTTTCCATCCTTATTCCTTTTGATTAGATGTATTTCTGCTTTTGCTTTGTCTGAGATTAGGATTGCTACTCATGCTTTTTTCACATCAACTGAAGCACAATACATTCTGCTCCAACCTTTGACCTTTATCCTCTGTGTATCACCCCATTTCAAATATGTTTCTTGTAAACAACATATTGGTGGATCATGACTTTTATTCCATTGTGCTATCCGTCTCTGTTTTATGGGAGAGTTCATTCCATTCATATTCACAGTTATAATTACAATCTATGTATTTCCCTCCATCCTCTTTCCCACCATTTGTGCTTTCAGCTCGCCTATCTCCCTTTCCCTCCTCAGTAGTATTCACTTTTCACCACCTCCTCTTGGAATCTTCCCTTCCTTCTTTTAGCCTCTCTCCCTTTTACTCCCCTTTACCCTTACTGCTTCTTCTCTTCCTTTGAGCTTCCCTCCCTTTCTTCCCCCTTTCCCTCCTCCTGCCTATAGAGCTAGTGAGGGTTATCTACTTAAATTTATTGTTCCCTCCTTGAAACAAATCAGATGAGAGTACCTCTCAAACAATGCTCATCTCCCTACCCTCTTCCCTCTACTATAATTTTGTACTTCTTCCTGTGATGTAATTTACCATTTTCTGCTTCCTCTTTTTCACATCTCCTGTTACAATCCCTTCGTGTACTTGAATTATATTTTTAACATGATATCATTTACTTTATACCTGCTCCCTCTATGTATATCTCTTTTATATTTCATAATAGATGCACAGTTCTCAAGGTTAACAGGTATCATTTTCCAACATAAGGAGGTAAACAGTTTGGTCAAATTCAGTAAGAAATCCTCCCCCAGCCCCCGTTTCCCTTTTTATGCTTCTCTTGAGACCTCCATTTGAAGATAAAATTTTCTACTAAGTTCTACGTTTTTGTCAGGAAGGTCTGGAAAACCCTTACTTCTCTGAATGACCATCTCCTTGCCTGAAAAATTATGAGTAGTTTATCCTTGGTTCTAGTCCCAACTCTTTTGCCTTATGGAATATTGGATTCCAATTCCTTTGATCTTTTAATGTGGAAGCTGCAAGGTTCCGTGTGATCCTGACTGTAACTCCTCGATATTTGAATTGTTTCTTTCTGACTGCCTGTAGTATTTTCTCCTTCACTTCATAGTTCTGGAATTTGGCAACGATATTTCTTGGGATTTTGAGTTTGGGATCCCTTTTGGGAGGTGAATGGTGGATTCTTTCAATGACTATTTTGCCCTCTGGATCTAGCACTTCTGGGCAGTTTTTCTTAATGATTTCCTGGAAGATATTGTCCAGACTCTTTTGGTCATCATGGCTTTCTGGCAGGCCAATAATTTTTAAATTTTCTCTCCTGGATCTATTTTTCAGGTGAGTTGTTGTTCCAATTAGATATTTTACATTTTCTTCTATCTTTTCATTCTTTAGATTTTGTTTAACTGATTCTTGCTGTCTCATTGGGTCATTATCTTCTTCATGACCAATTCTAATCTTTATCAAATTCTTTTCTTCAGTTAACTTTTGCATCTCCTTTTCCATCTGTCCAATTTTTCCTTTTAAGGAGTTATTTTCTCCAGTTAATTTTTGTACTTCCTTTGCCATTTGTCCAATTTTCCCAGTTAGGTTTTGTACTTCCTTTTCCATTTGACCAACTGTTCCTTTTAGGGAGTTATTTTCTCCAGTTAATTTTTATTATTTGTTAATTTGTTATTTTGTTAACATTGCCTTTTCCATTTATTCAATTTTCCTTTTCAAAGAGATGTTCTCATCAGTTAGTTCTTTTTTTTTATAATTTTAAAATCATTGGCCAATTTTTCTTCCATTTCCTTTTTCAGCTTTTCCAGGAGACCTTTTTGTGCATGCGAGCAGTTCATAGTCCCTTCTGAAGTTTCAGATGAAAGTGCAGTCTCAGTACTAACCTCTTTGGTATTTGTGTTTTGGTTATTATCTCCATAGAAAGATTCTACGACTTTTTCGTGTTTATTTTGCTTTTTTGTTTTGTTCATGATGTTGATTGTGTGTTGTGGCTTCTGGTTCTTTCAGTTAGAAGCTGCAGAACTTGTTGTTGAGCTGACTTGTGTGAAAAAAATAATAGCAGGTTTTTGTTTTGTGTTTTTCCTGATCAGCCCTGGGTTTAGCTTGTTAAATGTGGGGGAGGGATGTCTGGTCACAGGAGATCTCCTCAGCTGAACTGAGGCAAAAGCAAGCTCAGGGTATGGTGATCACAGCTGCCGTATTGTCTTCCGGTTTCCTCTGGATTGCTGAGGCAAATCTAGATGCTAGTGGGAGATTCCCCCCCCCCCCCCGCTTCTGGGAGCTCCTCTCCTGGCGTTGAGGCTTGCCTGGGTCATAGTGGGAGTTTCTTCAGTCCCAGGTTCTCTAAAGTCCTCCAGGTTTTCCTCTGCCACAGTAGAAGTAATTCCCCTTAGTCATTTTCCTAGCCTCAGGTGTTATGAGACTATTTGCCTCCACTTCTCTCGCTGATACAGGATTGTTCTGGGGAAATATTTTATAGTTCTTTCATGGTCATCAAGGGAGAAAGATAGAGTATTTTCTGATCACTCTGCCATCCTGGTTCCCAGAAGTTCAAGTAGGTGACTTACCAATGTTTAATTTGCAGACTGAAAGTCTCAGGAGCTGCTGCGCTAATATCTGGTGCTCAATGGCCACCATGCATTCAGCTCTGCTGGTCTTCCACCCTAGGTTGCTGCTCTGCTCGATCTGCCTGTTGCTCTCTCAGATTTCCTGGGGCCCATCCACTCTGCTGTGCTTGACGTTTTGTGCTGTGCACTGTGGGCTCGCCCCCACAGAAGAAATCCTTCCTGTGGACCTTCCAGTCTGTCCTGGGCTCTGAATCTGCCACAGTATGTCTCCCACTGGTTTCTGCACCTCCCAAATTTGGTCAGATTCTCCTTTCAGAAGTATCTGAAGGAGTTTGTCCAAGAGCTTAGGTGAGTTGTTGCTCGCACTCCGCCATCTTGGCTCCACCCTCTAGAGCATTTTTAATGACAAATTTTTAATTACAGATTAACTAGCATTTCGATTGTAGATTTTTCCAATGCCCAGGAATCCCATGTCTTGAAGAATTTATGATGTCATTCATTTATATAACATGAAATTAGCTACTTTTGACATGGTGACTTTTCAAATGAGGAAATTTCTGCATTTGAGGGGGCTTGCTTGTTATGGAAAAATGATTCCAGTGGCATCAGTATCTCAAGAAATGATCAGAGCATAAACTTGATTCACATAACTACATGTGATGCTGTAGGCAGGTACAGTCTTCAAGGAACTCAGTGTTTAGCTGGAGAGCTTAAATCACATAGACTATGGGGCTACCAGGGAGGACTCAGGTTCCTAAGTCATTAAATAACTGCACAATAAATGACTCATTAAATATATGTCTCAAGTGTTCATCAGAGAAGGATGGATTCTGACTGAAGTGGGTAGGGGGCCAGAAGGAAAAGTAGTCACAGAAGGTTTCCAAGAGTTGGTGCTATCTGAACTGTCCCTTAATGCATGAGCAAAATAGAAGAATAATTATGGAAGGGAGGAAAAACATCATATAATTCAATCAACAATTTAAAAACATTTATTATATACAAAATGAGAGACTGCATGACATGCTGGTGGTGGTGGGCCTCAGGCTTAAGAAGAACTGGATTTACATTCCATTTCTGATATAAATATGGATCCATGGAATAACAACTGCTTATCTGAATCATTTTGTCGATGTGGAAACTAAGGATGAGAGCAGGAAGATGAATTGCCCAAGGTCATACAACTAGTAAAGTTCAGAGCATTCCTTTGGTTGTACACTCTCTGACTCTAAATTCAAGAGTCTTTCCCTTGCCATACACTACCTCTGTCCATACAGACAGGTTTTAAAAATTCAAAACAAAAATGATAGAACTGAACTTGTGATTTCTGTGGTAAACTCACTGGTGAGAAAATTTCTACCACCAGTGCAAGTTGACACTTTCTCTGAAACTTACAGTGTTACAGTTGCTTTGATTATTGTCGGACTAGTCATCTGTTCAGGTTCACACAATCTACAATTATCAGAGTCAAGACTTAAACCTAAATCTTCCTGGTTTTGAGATCAACTGATTTCAGCTACTCTGTTCTTTTCTGTAACTAAATAGTATCTCATGCAATTTTGTTCCCAAATAAGCAAGAGAATACTAAAATTTTTTCCATGTGAGCATGAATTTAGGAGAGATCCATCAAAGAAAGGTAGATTTATGTAGAAAACCTCTTCAACAATTATCTGATTTAGATGATACATGTGCAATAATGGTAAATGTATTTCCACATTAGTCACGTTGTGAAAGAAGAATCAGAACAAAATAGAAAAACCATGACGAAGAAAAGTAAATTTAGTATACTTTGATTTGCGTTCACATTCCATAGTTCTTCCTCTACATGTGGACAGAATTTTCATGAGTCTTTGAGATTGTTTTGGATCATTGTATTACTAAGAAGAGATATGTCTATCATAGTGTTGCTGTTATTGTGTATAGTGTTCTTCTGGTTCTGCTCACTTTGTTTGGGATCAGTTCATATAAGTCTTTTCAGGTTTTTTTCTGAAATCCCCCTGCTCAACATTTTTTGTACCACAATAACATTCTATTACAGTCATATTGCAAAGCTAGGATTTTTAAGAGAATGGGACAGGAAAAATCTATGTCAAATTTCAGCAAATACTCACAGGCAGAATAGCATGCTATAAGAAAAATAAAGTCAAGCCTACATATGTGGGAAAAATGGGAAGGATTTTGTATTTGTGGGGAGACAGGAGGCAAGAGTATGGAGAATATTTGTCTGAATCTTAGTGTCAGTATAGGAGAATGCTATTAACAATTTAGAGTGTTAAGAGATCTGGAATGGAAGACAGTGATCTTTTGATCCAGGGCTCCAGGCTTAGCTATTTATTCAGAAATCGCAATTGATATGACCTGGATTTTCAAATATCAAAGTCCAGAGCCAATTGTCCCTGTTCATTTATTCCTAGTTTGGAAATGCTCTGGGTCATGCACCCCTGTTTTTTAGCTTTTATCCTCATGTGATGTTCCTGTCTGTCATGACTTTTGTGATGACAAAGGATAGTAACACATATAATATACATAGGGCTGGAAGAAATGGAAAGATGATGCAGACAAATCACATTACACATTCAGATGTGATCAATCACCCAGTGAAGAGATTGCCCAATTTTGAAGAAAATAGAATCTCTAGCATATTATTTACTTATCACTTTCATTTGTTTCCTCATTCCTCTGGGAAACAGATACCCTTCCATAACTTAGAGTCGAAAGCAATCAAAGTCAATTTCCTTCCTTTGTTTCTAACAACCACTGGAAACTATCTCTGAGTAAGAACCTAAAATATTATCTAATTTCATTTTACTTTAATATCAGAAGAAGACCTAAACTAGATTATTGAAAATTACTTATGAAGTGGATTATTTAGCCCAGTAGAGAGCTAACATCTTTCCCTGTCATCACTTATACAACTATCTTGGGCTTAACAAGTAAATGTAACTGAGACAAATAAAAAATTTAAAGAAACTGTTACTAATATGATTATGAATATACATGAATGTTAAAAGTCAACTCGACGTCAAACCTTCAGTTACTCAACAATTCTTGTAATCCTTCCCATGAATCCCCTCTTGGGCCCACTTTTCCAAAGTTAGAATAGAACTCTTTAATTCAGACTTCAAGTAACTATTCTTCCAGTCCTCCAGGGAAAGTAATCTACTCAAATTTTGGAACCCAAATCCTATGGCTGGTCTGTCCAAATCATGAGTGAGTACCAGCCCATTATGTCTACTGTATTACAGACTGGAAAATAATTAATTTATCATCTAATATTACACTGTGGCCTTCTTGTCCTGTATGTAACTTCCAGTAATTAATAAACATCAGCAATGCTACCGGAAAAGGACATGTCTATTGACTCCTATTTATGTTTCATATATCTTGAACATACATAGTTGTTTGCATGTTGTCTCTCACATGAGAATGAAAAAGTCCTTAAGGTAAAGGGCTAATATTACCTCTCTTTCTATCCCTAGCGTCTACTGCAATGCCTAGAAAGTAGTAATGCTTAACAAATGGTTGTTGGCTTCCTGTTTACCCTGTTGATCAACTCATCAATTCTGAGACTCCCCAGGACTTTCCCTGGTCATCATTCTCTTCTGTTTTCTAGTGAGAAAATTTAAGCTGTTTGAATCTAGGTGAAGTCAGTTTTGTATCTATGTATGTTACATAGAAAATGATCAATATTTTTGTTCATTCATTGACTCCCTCATCTGTGGCTTCATGAAAATATCAAGGAAATAGAATATTAATGGAATCTCCAAGAGCAAAGAAACTAAGTGGATAATGAATGTCTATCGTTGCATTTGGATGGACAATTTTTAGAACTTGACTATCTTTTGAGGGAAGACATAACAAAAGGACAATAAGCTGAGGGCAGCAATTAACAAGACAGTAGATTATATTTCTTTTGACAACTCAAGAAAAATAGATGTATGACTTCTGTTTGGGCTTATACAAAAGTGGATAGGGTGGTTGACTTGGAGTCAGGAAAACTGAGAATGAAATCTGTCTTTAGATATTTTGTTGCTAAGGGGAAATCACTTAATATCTCAGAACTTGATACAATTTTCAAGACTCAAGAGGATTGATTCTTATCTTGGAGACACACATTTAGGAAAGACGAAGAAAAGGGAATTAACATTTATATAATGCCTTACATGTGCAAGGTACTGGACAGTCATTTTTTTTTACAATTGTCTGATGTGAGCCTCACAGCAAACCTTCTGGGTATGTGTGTTATTATCTCCATTTTAGAGTTGAGGGAAATGGAGGCGAAGAGCATTTAAGTTACTTGTCCTGGGTCAGAGAGTTAGGAGTTCTATGAGGCTGGATTTTAAATCAGATCTTTGTAACTCCAGGCCTGGCTCTCTATCTGCTTAGCCATACAGTTGCCTCTAAGCAATTAAGTAATCTTACTTCAGTATTAATAATATTGTAAACAGGATACTGATTTTGGAGGGAGGATATCATTTTTGACTTCTATTTTTGCTTCCAGTGTAGCTTTGGGAAATCCACTTCACCTCATTGAAACAGGATATAAAAAGATTACACTAGATCAGAACTGTGTTGTCTTCTAGTATTAAATCCTGGGATTCTTCCATGATTCTAAGGCAGTTTCTATTTTAACCATTTTACTAGTCCATCAGAATCAGGCTCCCATTCCCCTCGTGCCCAACCTCTATGTTAACAACAGTCATGCTTGGCTAGGCTTATTCTCTGAAAGCTTTTAAGAGCTCCCTGCTGTTCTGAGAAAATAGCAATGGCCTCCCGAATTCCCTTCATTTATTAAGACTTCTTTAGTGGAGTGGATGCTTTTGGAAAAAACAGAGACTGCAGGCCTCTTTCTGAAATTTTCCTTCCATTATTTTATCTTGTCCTGAAAATATGATCGCTTTATTTTCCCAACTAACTTGCATTTTCCATTCTGACAGATCACAATATATCATCTCTTTTCCATCGCTCCTGGCTCTCTTCTTGTTGATAGACTGTGCCAGGCAGTTGTGCTTCATGACTCAGAGCTCACAACTGTCATGTGCTCCCTTTGGGCTTCTCTCACAGGATTAGTGTTATACCTGTAATATAAGAATTATCATAGAGAAATAGACTGAAACAACTCTCCTACCTCAAGCAGGGGGATGCTGAATGTGTGCTTCCAATTCTGAAGCTCCTCTGAGAAGGAAATAAATACTGCCTGAGTCTTTATCGGTCCAATTTATACCTATAATATTGCCTTAGGATCAGGGGTCCTCCCTATCCTTCTAAAATGTATAAGGAGAATGGTTCTGTCTAAGCTATGTACTACTATGCAAACTTTCCCAAGTTAAACCACCTTGTGGGGCTTAGCTGAGGTAAGTTGATAAAATACAAGTTTCATGGATTTTTGGCTTCAGAAAATCCAGTTTTAACTCTCATTTTGACATAAGAAAAGTTAATTCAGCTGTCTGGGCCTCAGTTTCCTTATCTTATGATATGAAGAGGTTGGATTAGACTTCCAAGGTTCCTTGGAGCTCTGACTCCTATGATCCAGCAAAAGCATCTCCAAAGTTTTTTCCAGTTCTATGATTTGAAAGAGTAGACGTTGGATGTTGACCCATAAGCTGGAGGATAGGGGGGAAATTAATCTCACAATAACCAGTATATAAGATTCAAAAGTAAAATAAAACTTCAATCCCTGGGAAAGATAGGGAGTTCTTAAACTTAATTTCTCTTCTGACAATAATAATTGCATATATAATTTAAATTTACTTCAAGAATTTAATTATGTCAAGAATTTCATAGACTCATAAATTTCCCTTTAGCTTTATTATTTAACATTTGGTGTTTTCTCTCTAATACGTTCTCATAAAGTCCACTACACACACACACACACACACACACACACACACAAACACACACACAAACACACATTCATAGGCTAATTTCAGGAAATAGAGTTAATGAGAGGATAAAATTCTACATAGCAAGGAACCCAGGTCAATCAGAGAGGTAGTGGCACCAAAACAACAAATGGTCAATCAGAGAGGTAGTGGCACCAAAACAACAAATGGAGTCATTGGACCAAATCTTTCTACTTGAGGATGGTAGAAAACATAAGGGATTAAAGTGAAGTACAGTTATACAGAGGCTACAAAGAAAAAATTCCATCCTTGGAAATGGTTTATAAAGTCTGCACCTGGAAATTATCTTAGAGATCATCTCATTCAATCTGCTTATGTATAGATCGAGATTCTGAGGACTATTAAGGGACAAAAACTTACCCAGGGTCACAGAAGGAGTAAGAGGCAGAAATAATATTGGAACCCATCCCATGCTTCCATGAATGGTTATTTTCCCACTCCCTCACAACTGCTTCTTAAATTATATGAAAATGATATTACCTTGGAGCACTAGACTGTGACTGAATATCAGAGATACATTTTAAAAAAGAGGTTTATGTAGATCTGCACATTGTATATTGGCCTCAATATGTTGGACATGAAACTCTAGTGTTGCTGGCTGAGAAACTAGGACCAAGAAAAAAATATCATCAACACTCTTTTGATTGTCTAAGACTAGGAAAGCTATTTAATTTAACTAAATCAAATTAGATCTTCCAAAGAGTGCTGGGAAGATGCCTAGACATTTACTATTGAAAGAAACTGTTGTAACACACCTTTTATTATCACAGGAAGTATTGCTTCTGTACAATGAGCATATTTATCAACATTCTACTGGACAGACATATATTACAGAATCAACAAATACACTCATGTGGCAAATTTTTTTTCATATCTATCTCTAATTTGATCAATTACTTATTAACATCTATTATCTATCAATCTATGTGTTTATCATCTATCCAATTTCCATCTAGATAATAAAAGAATAATGGGTTTATAACTATAGAGCTGCAAAGTATGGTAATAGAATAATTGGATTATAATTCTAGAGCTGCAAAGTATCTCAGAGTGACTACAGTACAAGCTTCTCATATTACAGAAGGAGAAATTGAGGCTCATGGAGGTGGAGTGACTTGTTGCATGTAGTATGCATCACATACAGTGGCTGTGTCCAGGTCCTTTGCCTACAAAACCAACAGTCTTTCTACTGTACCATACACTGCTTAAATGCTCTAGGACTAGAGAGAATTCTTTACTGAAGAAATGTCTCATGGAATCATTGATTTCAATGTATAAGATAACTTAGAATCAATCTATTCCAACCCATTCATTTTGTACATAAAAAAATGAAATCATAAAGGTCAAGTCAAGATAAAGATCATTTATTTGTCACGTAGTGTGTTCCAGGCACTATAGATATAGAAAATACTGGAGATACCAAGAAAGGGAGAAACAAAAATAGACCCTGCTTTCAAGGAGTTCATTGTCTAATGTGTGGGTCAACAAATAAACAATTATATACTAACAATCCAGAGATGAGATAAATCAGAGAAAATTCAAAGAGGGAATGAACTAGCATTAAGGGGAATTGTAGAAGATATGATTCAATATAGACCTTGAAGAAAATCACAGAAACTAGGAGAAGCAATGCATTCCAGACAAGGGCAATGACTAGGAAAAATGCACTGAAATGCAAGATGGAATGTCTTTTGAGTTGAACAGCAAGAAGACTAATACCACTGACTTTCAGAATATTTTGAGGGGGTAGGGGAGGCAATAAGAATGTAGATAAAGATATATCTGTATATGTCAACATATGTTAGAAAGGTATCAGGTTATGAAGACTTTAAAAATATAACAGAGAATTTGATATTTGATCCTCTGACATTTCCAAGATCATACACAGTAAATTGTTAATTGTCCTGGGGGGTTATGTGTGAGGACGTTGCTGGGGAAATCTCTGAGGCAGGAGGTTTTGAAAAGAAAACTTTAAAATCAGGAAACAGAAGAAGAAGAGGAAAAAGAAAAAGAAGAAGAAGAAGAAGAAGAAGAAGAAGAAGAAGAAGAAGAAGAAGAAGAAGAAGAAGAAGAAGAAGAAGAAGAAGGAAAATAGCTCCTAAAATCTGGGATGTGCAATGACATTCTGGGGCAGTGAGATATTGATGTTGCCCCTCTTTTCTGGCTGAAGTGGAACTCTGAGTCTTGATTATAGGTACTGTTGCAACATGAGGAGTTTTCTTATCTCTTGAATTGCTGGATATTGTCATACCCTATTAATCTTTGAATAATGGGCCCATCCCAAAGACTCAACATTCCTATGGAAAGTACATTTAGTGAATGAACTGATGAGGGACAGAAGAATTCATAGTGACTCAATGTTACTTGTCACCTCCTCCTGGGTACTCCATTGATAGCAACAGCAAGAAGGCAGAGCTGTGTAGAAACACAGCCTATTGCCCTAATGATTGGAATAGAATTGACTTTGGAAAACATGTATTTTCTCATGCTCATCAAGTCAACACAGTATGCTTTTTATGACCTCATTGTGGCAGATTAATACTTGGATCCCCATTTGCATATATCATCTTTCATGAGTCTTAAACGTTTGAAATATCTTTTGATAAAGCAGGGGAGATGGAATGTCAAATTTATGATCCCAATTTCTCTGGTATAATCTTGATCAATAAGCACTCTGATTTATAGAGTGCATGCATTTTACAATTATTTCTGGGCTGATAATCCATGGTAAATAAGAACTTGTTTATTAACTACTTAGTGAGAAATGGGGGAATTTAAAAGAAACAGGGCAAGGGTCTTAGTCTGCCTTCCCAGACTAGCTGACACAAGAGTGAATGATGTAAGGAGAGATTCTCTAGGATCTCCCTATTAAAGGCTGATATGTATCCAAAGTATGTTTCTGCTCTTTGCTTCTGTTTCTATTCTCTCCTTTTAGGTGGAATATTGGAAATGTCTGTGACCTTAGAAAAGTTAGAACACCAAGCAACCAGAATTCTGATAGTGATATTTTATGTTAGGTTTTTCAGCCAGCCAGCAACTAGAAATTCCCCAACCGATAGATAAATTGTCAAAGGATATAAAGTTTTCAGAAGAAGAAATCAAAGGCATCTATAGTCTTATGCGGGAAAATGCTCTAAATCCTAACTGATAAGAGAAATGTACATTCAGACAACTCTTAGGTACCACCTCACACCTATCAGATCGGCTATCTTGATAGAAAAGGGAAATGTCAAATCCTGGAGGGAATGGGAAAAATTGAGTCACATCTACAACTATTCTAAAGAACAAATTGGAACTATACCTAAAGGGTTAACAAAACCATGGAAACCCTTTGACTCAGCAATACTATTACTCTCTGTATCCCTAAGGAGTCATAGAAAAGGAAAAAGGACCCTTATGTATAAAAATATTCATAGTAACTTTTTTGGTGGTGGCAAAGAACTGGAAAAGAATACTTGCTATTATAATGGAAAGTAAAGGAGGATCTTTTGATATTTTTGTTTTAGTATAACCAAGAAGTATAATGCCTCTATTTGAATGTGATTATGAGGATCTTTCCCACCTATTGTTAGCCTGGGAAGATTTGTCAGAAAGTCCACACCTTTAGTTAATGAGGCACTGGTTCTCAAGAGATGTGATGCTCTCTGGCTCTAAAAAGTATATAAAGGTGAGATTTTGCTTTGGGCTTTAGTTTTGATAAGAAGGTTTGAGTGCCAGATGAGGACTCTGGGAAGCCATTAAGAACCCCCTAGCTTTGAGAACCCAGATGCCATGCCTCCCTCTCTGGTATGGTCAGATAGTTGTACCTGTCTGTTGAATTATGGTCAGGCAGAGAAAGTCACGTCTGTTGACTTTTAATTTCTCTGTATGTTCTTTGAATTTCAGGGTGCTGACTCCCATGAATTACGTGAATTATGTGTGCACTTGGTTAAAGGAATGAAACATGTGCTTGATTAAAGTGATTGTTAACCCCTCAAAAGTCACCTTTCTTTTCATGAAAGAAGAACTAAGAAGCTGATAGCAGGTGAGGACCTGCGTATGTTGGGGTGCTTGCTGAAACACCCATCAATTAAGGAATGGTTGAACTAGTTGTATACCATTATAATGTAATGATTATGATATAATAAATCATAAACTTGGAAGTTAAAAAGGTTGGGAAGATGTATATGAATCGATGTAATGTTAAGTGAACAAGAAAACATTGTACATAATAACAGTAATATTATAGCAAAGATCAGACGGTGAAAGATTAACTACTCTGATCAATACAATGACCCAAGACAATTCCAAAGGATTCATGATGGAAAATACTATCCACATTCAGAAAGAGAACTGATAAATTCTGAATGAAGATTAAAGTATAATATTTTTCACTTAATTTCTCTTGATTTTTAAAAATTTGATCAATTTGACAATGTGTTTTACATTATTTCACATGCGCAATTGATATCATATTATTTGCTTCTCAGTGGGTAGGACAGTGGTAAAATGGAGGCAAAAACATGAAAATCGCTTTTTAATTATATTAAAAGTAAATAAATAATATTGTTTTTTTAAAAAACAAGCTTTGGTATGATGACTTGAGGGTCCCAGAGTAGGTGTACCAGAGCAGCTATGCAGAAGTGAATATTATGATGACAATACTGTGTAGAAAATATGTAGCATGAGCCCACTCTTTCCAGGAGCAAAATGGCATATATGAGTATGTGGCCCAGGTTTGGGGAGGGAGAGGAGTAATGCTTGTGCTTCTGTCTTTACTGAATCTTCTAAAGACAATTCCTTAGATACTTTAGGTTAATTGGCTATATATACACTTCAGATCCTAATTACCCATGGATGAGCATTGAGAAAATATACCAGAATAGAGGGTTAATAGCATTAGGCAAACAGTCCTGGCCAGTCCCTCAGAGGAATTCATGAACTATGAGAAAGAATATGTTGTTGGCCATATGCCAGGAACGTGGAGTCAGTATCTTTTTAGATCATTTTTACAACTACCTCAGTATATGCTGTATCATTAATATAAATGAAAGGAAAGAGATATTGAAAAAAATGAGATTTAGAGAAGGGGAAAAGAGGGAGCAGGGGCATTAACTTGAGTAAGTTAGGAAAATGAAGATGACTTTATGTCTATCAGGTTCAAAGTACTGCAAAGATATAAAGATAGATGTCAATTCATTTAGAGTTTACAGTTATGTACACAATATAGTACAGTATACTTTAGTGTAGTATAGTATAGCATAGTGTAATATAGTGTAGTGTGGTGTGGTATGGTGTGGTGCAGTGCGGTGTGGTGCAGTGTGGTATGGTGTGGTGTGGTGTGGTGTGGTATGATGTGGTATGGTATGATATGGCATAGTAGGGGCAGTTAAGTGACACAGTGAATGGAGTGCTAGGTCTGGAGTTAGGAAGATTTATTTTCATGACTTCAGATAGCCTTAGATATTTACTAGCTGTGTGGCCTTGAACAAGTCACTTAACCCTATTTGCCTCAGTTTCCTTATCTTTAAAATGAGTTATAGAAGGAAATGGCAAAGAATCTAGTATTTCTGTCAAGAAAACCCCTAATAGAGTCATAGTCCAACAACACTGAAAAAAAAATGACAGTACAAAGTAAAATGGAAGCCAGTTCAAAATGTAGAAGACTTTGAATGACTCTTAATGAGAATCTTTAGGTTCTATCACTGTAAAAGTCAAGTTGACTTTATTCTGCTATAAAATTATAGATGTTCATGAACTTTATTGACCAAAGCTGTATATCTACAATTATCCAATTAATTCAAAATTCAACTTCTTTCTATTATGGCGTGGGTTATCACAAAAAAGCTAAACGTGCAAGTGGAAGGATTCATTATACCAGAGAAATCTTGAGTGTCCAAGTTATATGAATTTTCCAGGTAATCACTCTTGACCCTAAGCAACTTGGACAATTGGTTGCCAAATAAACAAATGAATTTCATTGAAATAATCCAAACAGTTGTTAACCATTATGAAGATCAAACATCTATGTAAACTGCTTATTAGTTCTACAGAATTAAAGATGTGGCCAATTTGTGGAAATAAAAGAGATTGTGTTATCAATAGTGTTAGGTAATATGAAACAGTGCAAAGGAGACAGACTCCAGAACACAAGGATCTGGCTTCAGTTCTGCCTACTGATTTATTATCTTTATTATTTATGGCAAATAATTTCTCTTCATTTGCCTTTTTTTATCTGTGACATAAGTGTGTCAGATTAGATGGTCTTTGAAATCCTGTCTACTTTTAAATCTATAATACTTTTATTTTTATGATGTTTCCAGATAAAGAAGACATACATACACGCTCACATAGTCATAGGTTTTTATTTTGTTCTGCTACTCTTGAAACTAAAGTTGACAAGAATAAGGATTGAGAAGTAAAAGTAGTCAAGAGGCTGATTGATTCCGAATGTCAACAACACCTTTTTAGTAATTAGATCTAAGCTACGTGTAATGGATTGTTTGTGGAAATAGAAATCTCTGCCATTTTGGAGGTCTTCAAGCCTAGACTGAATGACGATTTGGGCAGTGAGGTGGTGCAGTGGATGGAGCACCAGTGCAGGAATTGGGAGGATCTGGGTTCAAATCTCACCTTAGATACTTGACACCAGCTGTATGACCTTGGGCAAGTCACTTAACCCCAGTTGCCTCATCCTGGATCATCTCCAGTCATCCTGATGAATATATGGTCATTGGATTGAGATGGCTCTGGAGGAGAAGTGAGGTTAGTGACCTGCACAGTCTGTCCTCATTCAAAACAAAGTCAAGTGCAAGTCATGTCATTATTTATTTGATGGCATGGTCTTCTTCAGCAATGAAGGATGAACACAAAATGAGGATGACGATTTATTGGGCTTGTGACGATGTAGATTTTTTTTTTCCTATTTGTTTGCTGTGGTGCCTTGCAGCACAGTTACTGCTTCCATGTTTCCATTAATTATTTAAGGCAATAGATATTTGTGCAAGTCCTAGATGGAGGCCTGGGGAAACAATGTTGTTGATTGGGGTGAGGCATTAAGCGAGGAAACTAGTTCTTTTCTAGTTCTGAATAAGTATCATTGGGGAATTCAGTTGATCTCTAAGCCTCCTTATTTGTACAATGACCATATTGGACAGGATGGTCTTAAAAGATTCCTTCCACCTTGAGTGACCAATCTTAATATTTTCAAGGAGAAACTTTAGAGAAGGGACCTCAAGAAACAACTGATTATCAAGACTTTAGATAATATTCTGTTCTAGCTGTCTTAGAGTTTTATTTATTTTCATGAATTCATATGAATGTATTTTAAACAAATACTTATTATTAACTTTTCATATTCAATGTACTGTGCTAGACATTGGGAAAATAAGCATCTGATAAAAATATGTGTAATGTTGGAAAATACCATCATCCTTGACAATACATAAAAACATCTAATAGATATAATCAGATCAGTAGCAGGTAGAAGGAGTGAAGGAATATGATACAACATTCAAGCAGCAAACCAACAGATATTTAACACATGCTAGTGCTGATGGAGTCTTAAACTTGATCATGTACAGAGCTTCTGAGACTAAGGAAGCAATTGTCCTGCTGTACTATCTTGGTTGGAGAAAATCTGGTGTGTGGATGTCAGTCCTGGGCATCAGAGTTCAGAAAGTATGTTTTGAAATTGAAGAACGTTCAGAAGGCAACAAGACAAAGATGCTTAAGTTTATGTCATTGGTTGAAGGAACTTAGCATAATTAACTGGAAGAGGAAGACTCAGGGACAACATGGTTGCTGTCTTTAAGTATGGGAGACTTGTTTTATTTTACTATTAAACAACACTAGGAACAAAAAAAAGATGAAACTTTCTAAGGAGTTATTCTGATAAAATGAAACCAAGTTCCTAAGCAGTTGTATAACTCTCCAAACATGCAGTGTGTGTGTGTGTGTGTGTGTGTGTGTGTGTGAGAGAGAAACAGAGACAGAGAGAGAGAGAGAGACAGAGAGACAGAGACAAAAACAGAGAGAAACAGAGAAATGGTGGGGAAGTAGAGTGATACACAATGAGGTCTTAAACCACACTGGATGATTGTTTTTTGGTATGTTAGAGAAGTGTTTTTATTTCCTGTATGGATTGATCTTAATGATCACCAAAAAATTTAAAATTCTATAGTTGTATAATAGTCTGTTTAGAAATATTGTAATTCTCTGAGTTGTTAAAAGCAGTAATTCATTTGCTTTGATGTATTCTCCTCTGTACTCTGTTAGGACCATTTTATGCTACAAGATGGTACGTAGTTCTAGAAGCACATTAAGGCTGGTTTCTCTAACATAACAGCAGGGGGAGCTCAGGCACTTTTGTTTCCTGTTTTTTACCTGTAGGTGAAACAGGAATGTGACTGCTTTCAATGGGTTTGGGAAAACTGTATTTCCAAATGAAAATATATATTAAATGCATGAGTAACACTACTCCCTCATCATCTCCCTAAAAAAATTCAGTGCTAAATGAAAATACTAATATGAATTGAAAAAGTTGATATTAGAATGTTCAAAGCAATCAAGGAATCTTAATGATTTTCTATAGAAACTCTTTTGAACTAAAGCACAGAAAACTGTATGGTAAGAAGGGGAAATGACCTGGGCAAAGGTGTATTGGAAGTAAGTAGAAGATCCAAAATTTGAACACATTATCTGACTTCAAATCCAGCTCTTGTCTCAGTTCATCCTTCAATAATATTTAAATCATCAGCTAATAGATTTCTCCTGTATCCAGGTTTGAAGATATATGGATGTGTATATATGTATACATACATGCATATAGGTATGTATGTGCATATATAGGTGTATATATAACATACACATATGCTTATATGTGCACATTATTACTTATATATATAAAATATTGCTTGATGCTTAAATGTATAGATTTATACCATTTGAATATTATGACTTCATCTCTCAATACCTGGTCTGTGTAGGTAAATTTATATACACATGTGCATATGTATACATATGCATATATAATGTATAGTGCACAATGCAAATATGCACATATAAATATGTTGTATGTAAAGGGATGTGCACATATGTATATACACATATATGTACTTGAAAACAAGTCTTAAGTATCTCTATAAATTGATTATTTAAATAAATATCTATATTGATCTATCTATATATGTCTATATCGCATATATCTATCTATACATAGCAGGGCCTAATGATTTTCATTTCCAAATTTGAATATCTATATATGGATATCTATCTATTATCCATCTCTCTCTCTCTCTCTCTCTCTATCTTACTACCTCCATTTTACATGCCAACAAGGTGAAGTGAAAGAAATTGAATCTTTTTCAAAAATTGCCAAGTGTCAAATCTGCAAGCATCATGAACATCAGCAACCTAAAAAGATTTAATTTTTCCATTCATGTGCCCTGTCACCAGGATAAGACATAAGTAATTCCCAAGCTACAAAGTCATTGCAGATTGAGGCCTGTAGTACCTACTGTCAGGTTGCTGCCGATTGAGGCATGTAGTACCTATTGTCAGTTTGCTGCAGATTGAGGCCTGTAGTAACTATTGTCAGTTTGTTGATGGTCAGATTGGTAGCATGCAATTTAAAGTCCTGGCCATGATATCCCACTGTCAAGGGGTGACAAGTTTAGGTTGTGAGTGAATATGATGATTTAAGGTCGTCTCTGAGAGATCCAACCTAGTGGGAATGGCATCAATTATGTGGCTTAGTAAGATGTCACTCACCTAAGGACCAACCCTTAATACCCCCAATTTTGGAAAAAAAGATTATCAACAGAAGGGTGCCATTCATGTGATGATTCTATTTCACCACAGAAACTCAGGAATGCATGTATCTACTAAAAGACAGAGAGACTTGCAGGTTGTCTAGGTGGAGGATATATTACCACACAAGTAAAATAAAGAAACATTTAAAGCAATAAGCATTCAATAATCATGGACTTGATGAGCAAAAATTCTATGTATCCAAATGTGGTGAGTCATAGAAAAATGGAGATGATCATTAAGGTGATGAGATGGAATGACTTCTTTGGCTCATGAGCACAGAAAGAATGTAAGGATATGGTTAAGTTAAAAACCTCATTGATGGAGGGATCAATGTGTTCACAGATTCTTCAGTTTAGGAGAGGATAAAATCGGTTATGGTCTGAGAACTGTTGCTCCAAGCTTACTACCAATTTAGTTCAAAATTACCTGAATATTTGACAAGCACACAGAATCAATCTGCCTTCCTTTCTTAGCACAATACCAAAAAATAGTAGAGAATTGATATGAAAATGATAAAAATCAGGTAAAATAAATGTAAAGGCTTTAATAATATATTCATTTAAGATTTAGTGATTATCTACTATATAAATTATGCCACTTATTGAGATACTTAAAATTGAATTTCAAAAATTATGCTTTGGAGTTTCATATGCTTTTAATTTAAGAAATTTTAATGTCTTAAAGAAAAAATTATTTAAAAAATCGTTTCTTCTAATTGTCTATTAATCTGCTCTCTAATGATTGTTAACAAGAGGCTATAGGCTGGATTTTTACCTTATTAATAGAAGTTATACTAAAATATGTAGGTTAAATAATGTGCATATAACTCATTTCAAATGGCATTTATTAAGTGCCTGCCCTATACAAAGCACTGATAGGTAATGGGGTATAGAATAATTACAATACAAGTTTCCTGTCCTGAAGGTGTTCATTGGGAAGAATGATTTCATTCTATATTTACCTACTTCTTTATTCACATTTTGGTTCAGACTTCTGATTTTATCAATAGAACTGCTGAACTATAAACTGCCTAATAGAAATCAGAAACTCACCTACAACTTAGTTTCTGAGAGAGATATCTTTGCTACTGAGAGTCTTGGTGACTTTTCCATGGTCACATAACTACCCCGTGTCAAAGACAGGTTTTGAACTCACCTTTTCCTAAATCCGAAGATAGTTTTTTTTCTATTTACTTCTCAACAGGAAACCCATGTAATCTTGGGCAAATCACCTTACTTTTCTGTGCAGGATCAAAGTTTAATAAAAAGTGGTGATGGAGTTGGTGTTAGTGTTGGTGGTGGTGGTGGGAGAATGGTAGTGCTTCTCGTTCCTGAAAATTAGATAGATTCATATCATAAAAAACCAAGTGGGAGTGGGGGGTTATGGTTAGAGTTAAGATTACTCTGAGCTAAAACCAAATCCATGTTGATGTTCTCACCACAGCCCAGATCTTGGGAAATGAAGATCAAATTTGCAGTTATGTTTAAACTATTAAAAATAGAGGCAGAGAAGAGAGGGCAGGGATTGGGGAGAAAGGATGGGGGAGAGAGGGTAAAGAAAGGAGGAAGGGGTGAGAGTGAGAGAAAGCCCCAGAGGGAGAGGGATGAGGAGCTTGATGTAGTTGAATTTAACAGATGCAATCTGAATTTACTAGATCTAAATTTATTATCCTATGATATGATCATCTTGTGTATTATGAAAAACATAATAAAAATATGTCCCTCTTTCAAAAAATTCTATCCATTCTATCTCCACCCCACGGCTCTGCCTAGTATCCACTCTAACACTGTAGAGTGGATAGAAAGCAGTATAAGTATCTTGACAGTCTAACCTTAAATCTTGATTCTGATACAGATCATCTGTGAGGCTAGAGGAAAGACAAGAAGCTTCTCAGTGTCTAGGATATTCTGTAAGGCAAAGCTATTTGATAGTTTTATTTCTTCACTGACAAAAAAAAAAGTTTCTCCAAAAAAAGTCTTTAATGGAATTGTAGGTCCAGTGACATAACCACTCCAAAGATTACAACACATTCCATGAGTACATGGAATAAGATATATGAATCAAAATTTCAGAAAATAATGGGAAAATGAACAAAGAAACTAAAAAAAAGAAGTTTGAATACACACACACACACACATATATATATATATATATATATATATATATATATATATGTATTTTTTTAATTTTCCAGTTTTTAATCTCTAATTAAAAGATTCTTGCTGGTCAGGTGTATTTAATTCTTTATAACTTGATTTGGGATTTTCTTGGCAATGATATTATTGGTTTTTGCCAGTTCCTTATCTAGCTTAATTTACAGATGAGGGAACTGAGGCCAAAAGTGTTAAATGACTTACTCAGTATCACACACATAGGAAGTGTCAGAGGCTGGATTTGAACTCAGGAAGATGCATCTCCTCTTCATCATTTTTCTTGATCTTTCCTTTCAATTTTATAAGAGAATGTTTCCGTTTCAAACTAGTTATTCCACTTTAATCTATCCTTTGCCTTTAAAAAATAGATATTTGGTTCTTTCTTTTTTCGTAGAAATATTGAGGAGATAGACTCATTTTCTTGTATCTATTTAAAGAACTGGACTCCTCAGTCATAAATTTTTAAAAACTGTATGGTTTATATAAGAGTTTAAGTGTTTAAATGTAGTCTTACCAAAAGAAAAGACTATATGACTACTCAACCTTTTCAAGTAGTGCTATTTTCAACATCTCCTGTGTTGAACTAAAGTTCTTTTTGTACAGGACTTAAGGGAGAGACAGAGACAGAAAGACAGATAAAACAGAAACAGACACAGAGACAGAGAGATTGACAGAGATAGAGTGAGACAGAAAGATAGAGACAGAAAGGACTCATTTTCTATTTCATTGTATTTTTTATTTGAAGATGAAACTTTAACCTTCTGTTTTCTTTGGATCAATTGAAAGCAGAAGTGCCTAAAATAACTTTCCTTCTTAAGTCTTGATTAAACCTCATCAAACTTTTCAAAACAGTTCAGGAATAAGTTAAGGTGCAGACCCTTTATATATATTGAGAGGTGAATTTTTTAAAAAAATAGTTACAATGGTAAGATGCCTAACTGTTCTTAAGTTCAGGATTTTACATAGTTGAAAATAAGATTCAAATATTGAAATATACTTCAACATTGGTCAAAGATTTTGATCCTTGAAGATGACTGACAAGACAAAGTAGAATAGAATAGGGGTCCAAATAATTTAAAAGTGTGATTTGTTCTCCTGACAAAAAGAGATAATTTTATTATTATTCCCAGATCTCCCACTACACAGTATGGAATGTGATTGCATACTAACTCCTTTTCCATGGATGACTAAGGTCTGAAATGAAAAACAATAAATAAGAACTTAGCTCTTGGGAAAAGGTAGGTGTTTCAGCACTGAAGGGGAAAACAGTTCAAGTAAGAGGTAGTCACAGAGTACCATCAAGTTCAAAAGTGTCATTAAGCCAGATTGGGATGTGGTCAAACACTCAAATTTTGTAGGGAACAGAGCAACTTCAGCTTAATGAAAAACTGTTACATAATTGAATGCACTTGTTCGGTGGTTGTCTTATGAAAAGATTTGATAGTCTGTTCGAGAGATTTTCTAAGGTAATATATTCCCTACAAAAAGCCTTGCAAAAATGCATTTCTGTCGATGGTACTATGTTAGCTTTATTGAATTGCAATTGTAATTCCTCCTTGGTTAAAAAAAATAAAACTAAGATTAGAGTGAAGTGAGTAAAATCATACAACTGGAAAAATCATTTAGGAAATCCAGAAGTAGTGTAAGACTAAATCAGTTCAGTCCAATAAATTTCAGAAAGTGCAACACTAAAGAAACTCCATCAAAACATCTTTCTCCAGATGTCTTTGAAATTTGTGGTTTGCACTTTGCTCCAAATTTAGTCAGCAAATATGTGAATGTTTCCCAAATATATTTAGTCTTCTGGATTCTTAGGAAAGCAAAAGATGAAGAAGCAAAAGATTAGCATGGAATAATGAAATTAATACTGAACTTAAACACACTTTTACAAAATCTTCTACAAATACCAGTTTTTTCCACTGTAAAATCTGGGTTAAATGATCTCTATGATCCCTTCAACCTTTGAATCTATGGACCTCTCATTCCATCATCTTAAGTCATTATGAAGTTTTGGGTAAGCCACTCACAATCTCCAGACCATATCTTTCTTGTCACTAAAATTCCTATTCTTTTGCTTTGCTCTGAAATCAAATGTATGGGGAAGCATTTTTAAAAGGGTTATTTGAAAGCATTTTGAAATTTATAACATTATACAGTTAAAAAGTGATATCATCATGTCCATTACAACCATACAAAAATCACCATCACCATTTTCTTCTTCCTCCTTGTCTTCCTCCACTTCCTCATACTCAATATTTTGTTTTTCTTCATTTTGGGATAGATGTAAAACATGTGGAAATGATACACCTGAATATGTAAGATAAGTGGACCAAAAAGTTCAGTTTCTTTGCATAGCTCCATCCTAGTGACTTTTAAAAAACTAGTTCTTAGAAAAACAACTAGGATATGTAACTCATTCTTGTGGAAAATTATATTTGGATTTTAGTGGACTCACAATATTAGTCAACTGGACATGGAAGCAAAAAAAATGCCCACTTTTGCTACTCTGAGAGATATAGTATTGATATGGCACACTACTGCATCCTTAAGAGTCCTTGATCATGCCACCTTGTTGATAACTCAACTATATTTGATGTCTTACCCCCAACAACTAGAGTAAGGACTCCTTGAGCACAGATGATCATACTTTCTTTCCCTTTGTATCCCCAGGAACTACCAGCTACTGGCTTACAATAAGCACTTAATAAATATTTTTTCCTATCCCTTCCTCCTCAACTTCACTAGTGGTTAACTAACTTATTTGAAAGTTTCTTCATCCTTCTACTTCCAGTTCATTTCTCTACAATGTGTATACTTATTTGCATGATGTCTCCCCAATTAGAATATTTAATCTTTGAGGTAAGAATCATGCATTCCTTTTTATTTTTAGCACTTAGAATACCTGCCTCATAGTAAGTCTTTAATATTTGGTTGTTAACTGAATAATTTCCAAATAATTTAAATTATTTCAAAACTTGCAGAGACGATTTCAAATTATTTATTCTATATATCTACCACTCTATTCAGTTTAGGGTGATACTCCTAAGGAACTCAGTGCAATGAGAAAAGAACAAAGATGATGCTGATTGCCCTCAAGAACACAATGATTAGTGATTAGTGAAGAAATTGAAACTCTTTAGCCTGGAGCAAAAGAATTCTTGGAGCTCTGAAAATACTTTCATGTATCTGAAGGGTTATAACATGGCTGAGGTAACAAAATTTCTTCTACTTGGCCCTGGAGGAAAGCCCTAAGAAGAATTAATAGTTTGGGGATGAAAGCAGCATTAGGGTAAATGGGGAAAAAACCTCCATAATGTGTCAAAAAATAGAATTGAATGTGAGACCTAGTTAAGACCTCTATAATTTGATGCTTTCAAACAGTCCTGAGCACAACCTGTTGGTTTCTAGAAGAGTTTCCAATTCAAGTATTTCAACATGATTCAAATTATTCTCTGAGGTTCAAGGCAACTCTGAGATTCTGAGATTCTTTGACATACTGGCTCATTCCAGTAAATAGGACCCTGTTCAAATTTATCTTGTTAGAGAGGAGTTTGAAACAAAATAAAATAGATTAAATTAAATGAAGGTGCTCTTTTTGGGGAAAGGTACTTTTTCTTTCTTCAAGGAAATTAAAGTTTTACTATGGCTCCCAATGTGAAGGAGATTCAATGTGACATAGTGGGTAGAGTTTTATGGCTAGAACTAATAATATTTGGATTCAAATACTGCCTGTCACGCAATGATTAGGTGATCCTAGCTAAACTATTGAACCTCTTAGTTTTCTAGACAATTATCTGTCTCTATGTGGAAACAATACAATACTGAATTAGTAGATGCAGTTTCATTATATGGGAGTGACCTAAGTAATTGAATTTATAAAGCCAGTTCTTTACCCTGAAATATAGGAGGTTTTGTCAACTTTGTATCAACTATGTTTCTGGAGCAGGTAAAACCAGGATATAAGCAATTATAGAATTTAATTTATGTAGCATGCAAAAAATTATAAAGGGAAATTGTTCATCTAAGGGGAAAAGTCATATCGAGAAATGCATACATTTGGCTGATGGACCTAAGAATGGAAATGGAATGGGGTTTCCAATTCTGTTTGAAAACATGAGAAGGACATTTCTGGGAAAGGGAAGTCTCAAGACAGCATGACAGCATATTGAAAGATTTTAAGATTATTGGGCCCAAAATGCACTGTCCAGTCTAGTTATGCAGAAAATGCCACTTGGAACAGTACATATTTGAAATCTGGCATTCATTTCCTCTGATATTCTTTTTGGGAAAGCCTTGCCATTTGAAGCCTGCCAATGGGGTAAAATTAGAAATATAGTGAGTTTGCCTGGGCACAGTCTGCCCAATTTAATTGGCACCAAGCAAATTCACAGGCTGAATCCTACTTCTGAGACTTTTGCTTAGGTCGGAAGGACCCTCTGGGATCTTTTATCACCCAGCCAATGAAGTTGAGACAAGCCTGTAGCAGTAGAGGAAGTATTAATCAGGTGATTGACTGGGAAATAGATCTTCAAAGACACATTATTAAGATATGCAGGGGTGGCAATGATTGCCAGGTGGCCTTCTAGAACAGAATGGTATAATCAATGGAGAGTGTGTTTAATGTATTTGGCCAACTGTATTTACTAGAAACAAAGGGATACAAAGTAGCATTGTGCAAAAGAAAAAGAGCAGAATGTGAATGTGGAGTCAGAATACCTAGGCTCAAATATTATTTCTGATGCTCATTACCTATATAATCTTGGGTATTCCAGTTCTACTCTCTGAATCTGTTTCCTAATCAATAAAATAAAGATCTTGGCCTAGATGACTTCTAAAATTGTTTCTAGCCCTGTATCCATGATCCTATATTACTCCAAGTCTTTTCTACAACTTCTCATCTAGGGGAAGCCCTGAGGGGTTGGATACGGTTTTCTAGTTTTAGAGCTCAAGGACTTCCCTTGGTGTGTTTCTCACCGTGACCATTAGTTGATATCCTTTAGTCATCCAATCTCAATGAGTTCCTTAAGACAATATGTTAATAATATGTGGTACAAAATATCTCCTGTTAGGTATATACAAAATTCAGCAACCAATGACGTCAAGCTTAGGGAAACTGTGGCAATGGGGATTAAAAATTGAGCTTCTTTGCTAGAGTCTTCAAGATATTTCTTTTAGTATGATATAGGCTTTCTACCATGGTTTTGGAAAACCTTGAATGTGCTTCCAGTCTGTCCTATTCACTTGCTTCAGAAAATACTGTCAGCTCCATCCAATATACTACTAGGATAGAGATCAGAAGATAGGAAGTCCTCTGGACCTAGGGAGTTAATGCAGTTCTCTTCCAGTCAAAAGTGAGAGGCAAAGACTGAGGTGGATGCCCATGATGCTACTTCTTCTCCCTATATGCAGATTTCTTGTTTAGCATTTATCTGAAACACTATCTCTTTCTCCTCAGTCTATTCTCTGTTCTGACTAACTTAATGGTTATATACAAGTCTCACAGGGCATAACTAAATCCCTCAGGCAATCCAAGCAAATTTCCTAGTGCACCTTGGGAAGTATCCAGGCATTGTTCACATCTAAGGAACAATGAAAATGTCTTCATTCTTGTTAAGTGTATCAGAGGTAAATTAGGGAGGCGGGAAGTCCTTTATAAAGTACCCCCTTCTGCCTTTTCGGTTTCCTTACACCTTACTTACTACTCAAAATGGATTCTTGGGTCCAGTGACACTGTTTTCCTGATTGTTCCAGGAAGAATTCCTTTCTCTGATCTCTTATTCCTCTCTCTGTTTCTTCTCCTTCTTTATCTCTTTCTTCTTCTTCTCCTTCTTCATTTACTTCTTTTCATTTATCTCCTTCTTATCCTTCTTCATTCCCTCCTCTTCCTCCTTATTCTTCTCCTTAATGCCCTTCTTCATTTCTTCCTTCATGTCCTTCTTTTTCATCTTCGTCTTCTTCTCCTTCATCATCTCCTTCTTCTTTATCTTCATCTCCTTCTTCTTCTACTACTACTACTACTACTACTACTACTACTACTTTTTGTTATACTTTTCCTTCTTCACACCTTTAGGTATAAGTGGTAACTATCATGGGGTTGCTGTGAAGATAAAATGAGTTATGTGAGCCCATTTTAAAAAAGCAAAACTAAGATTTACTTCTGATGTTGAAAACAACTGCATGAGGCTCAGACTGTGAAGGGAAAAGTAGAGAAGAAAGGCATCTGTAAAAGAGTGGCCTGTAGGCCATGTTAAATGTCCACAGCAGGCAACCTTATTGATATCAGAGGCAGCCTTTATACTCTTAGAACCTCTGCCTGTCATGTATGAAAGTCCTGCATGTACTGATTTGCACTTCTAGGGTTTTCTTTATGTTTTTACTGAAGTCCTAATTAGGGTTTTTCATGCCTAAGGTAAAAAGTTCAGGGGGTGAACCAGGAAAAATAATAAGTTGGGGAGAAAGGTTTAGGGACTATTGGAGGAAGAAAAAAATGCTCAATTTTGGTCTAGACATTATGACGTTAATAAAGTCAGAATAAGACTTCTAGGCTGTTAAAAGACTATTCATTCCCAGTGCTTAGAAACTTAGGTAAGATTGGGTTTGTGATCACTGGGTGGAACTGGAGAAGAAGTATGCCTCAGGCCTGGGTTCTTAGAACTTGGAATATTGGCACTTGGAATATTGGAACTTGGAATATTATGTTTTCTCCTACAAATCACTAATATGGAAATACGTTTTGCATGATTGCACATGCATAATCTATATCTAATTGTTTACCATCTAGAGGAAGAAGGAAGGGAGGAAGGGAGAGAATTTGGGACTGAAAATGAAAAAAGAATGTAAAAACTTCTCTTTCCTTGTTTTAGTTACAGCTCTTTTTCCCCACCATTCGTATTTCCAAGAAATATCATTATAAACCACGAAGGAGAGCATGATGCCCTTGGATTTACTTATGCATGTATAAAGGTGTGATGAGAAAGGTGATTGAAGGAGAGGGAGAGACCATTTGATTAGAGAAAGCAAGCTTTCTCACTGAAGGAGTAATTCTCTCAATAAATCAACAAACATTTTAGTGCCTACTGTGAATCAGGCTGTATAGTAAGTGCATTAGGGTACTATAGAGGAAAGATGACTGAATTCAGAGCAGGGGTTCTTCAGGGATATATGAACTTTGGACTTTATTTTTAACATTTACTAACTATATAATTTATTATCTATGATGTGATCCTACATAGTGTATTCTATGAATTTAATACCATGTTTGTGCTAAAACGTCTACATACACATTTTTTGTTTTAACAGACTTCCTAAGAGATTAAAACACAAAGAAATTAAGGGGTCCTTATTCTGAGCGAGCAGAGTTCACTTTTTAAACACACATATATATTACATATATATATATATACATACACATATATATTTATATGCATAATTTATTTCATTTAATATTTCTAAATTGCATGTTAAACATTAATAATCTTTCGTTGAAATTATGAATTTCAAATTCTCTCCCTCTCTTCTCACCCCCTCCTCCATCCTTGAGAATCCAAGCTATTTGGTTTCAATTGCACCTTGAGATCATGCAAAATTTATATTCATATTGGCATATTGTAAAAGAAAAACACAACTATTTTAGCTTATTATTTTATTTTAAAATAATAAAGAAAATACTTTTAAACTATGTTTTAATCTGTATTAAGAGAACATGCATTCTCTCAATGGAGGCAGGCAATGTTTTTCATCATGGGTCCTTTGGAATTGTCTGGAATCATCTTCTTATAGTCGTTAATTGTTTCACAAATTGGTCATTCTTACACCATGGTTGTTATTGTATACAGTGTTCCCCTGCTTCACATTGCATTGGTTCATATAAATATTCCCAGGATTTTCTTTTTTATTATTCTAATAATATTTTATTAATTTTCAGTCCCAAATTCTCTCCCTTCCTCCCTTCCCTCTTCTTCTAGATGGTAAACAATTAGATATAGATTATACATGTGCAATCATGCAAAACGTATTTCCATATTAGTGATTTGTAGGAGAAAACACAAACTAAAAAAAACATAAAACAATAAAGTGAAAAATAGTATGCTTTGATCTGCATTGAAGTTCCATCCGTTCTTTCTCTGGAAGTGGATAGCATTTTTTAATCATGAGTCCTTTGGCATTGTCTTGGATCTTTATATTTCTGAGAATAGCTAAGTAATTTGCAATTGATCTTTGTACAACTTTGCTGTTATTGTATACAGTGTTCTCCTGGTTCTGTTCATTTTACTTGGCATCAGTTCATATAAGTCTTTCCAGGTTTTTCTGAAATCATTCTCTTCATCTTACAATAGTATTCCATTACTTTCATATACCACAACTTGTTCAGCCATTCCCCAATTGATGGGCATCCCCTCAATGATCAATTCTTCACCACCACGAAAAGAAGTTATAAATATTTTTGCACAAACAGATACTTTTCATTTTAATTTTTTTAATCTCTTTGAGATACAGACCTAGTAGTGGGACTGCTGGGTCAAAGGGTATCCACAGTTTTATAGTTCTTTGGGCATAGCTCCCAATTGCTCTACAGAATTGCTGGATCAGTTCACAATTTCAGAAATAATGCATTAGTGTCTCAATTTTCCCACACCTTCTCCAAAATTTAACATTTTCCTTTTCTGTAATATTAGTTAATCTGATAGGTCTGAGATGGTACTGAGACAGAATATTTGCAATGCACTTAACATAGTACTTGACACATAGTAGGTGCTTAATAAATGTTTCTTTCCTTTTCTTTCTCATTCTCCCCCAACTATCTTGTGTTTATTTTGCTATTATTCAACTGTCTTTTACTCTTTGTGACCCCCACTTGGGATTTTCTTGGCAATTGGTTTGCCACTTCCTTCTCTAGTTCATTTTACAAATGAGGTACTAAGATGTATAAGGTTAAGTGACTTGTCCAGATTCACACAGACAGTATCTGAGACCAGCTCTAAACTCAGCAAGATGAGTCTTCTTGAGACAAGACCTAGCCCTCTATCCACTGTGCCACTTACCTGCCCAGAGTTCAATTCTATCCCCAGACACTTACTAGCTATATGACCCTAGGCAAATCACTTAATTTCTGTTTGCCTCAATTTCCTCAACTAAAAATGGGAATAATAATGCCAGCCTTGAGTCATTGTTGTGAGGAACAAATGAGATAATATTTGTAAAATGTGTTTGGCATAGTACAAGACACAGAGTAGGTGCTCCATAAGTACTCACTATACTTACTCTTAATTTCATACAGTACACAAATGGTGAAAAAACCTGATAGGATCTGTATAAGGTCAGCATTATAGTGGTCAGCCAAAGCTCACCTATCAGAGCAGTATTCCAGAGGAAGAGTCTGAGTTTGAAAGGTTGGGAGGGAGAGATGAGGATAATGCCAGTGTGTGTGTGGTATGGTGTAGAAATGGCCAGGAAATGTTTTGGAGGTCTGGTAGATTGTCCATAAAGAATTAATGGATAGTTCATAAAGTGTTAGAAGGAAGGACTACAAAGATGTCATCGAGTTTGTCCGGATACTTGCCTGAGACTGACTGTATAAAGGGAAGAGAAAAGTTTATTATTTCCTCTTGGGTGGCCCTTATCTTTGGAAAATGTGCATCATCATCAGAATTCTCCAGACACTCCCTTTCTCAGTCCACTGGGGAAGAACAATTCTTAACTTTTCATCTTTGGCTCCACTCCACTCTTTCCAGAAATTCTTTGTCAATATTCCATTTCAAGCTTCTCTTGATTCTTTTGTTTGAAAGTCAAATTTTGTATTCACTTATAGTCTTATGAAGAATGCCTGAAAGTCCTATATTTTATTGAATGATTCTTTTTTTCCCCTGAAGTATTAAACTCAATTTTTATGGGTAAAACCAAGGTGATTCTTGGTTTTAATCCTAGTTCCTTTGACTTCTGGAATATCATATTCCAAGCCCTTTGATCCCTGAATGTAGCAGCTGCTACATCTTGTGTTGTCTTAATTATATTTCCACAAAACTCAAACTGATCCTTTCTAGCTCCTTTCAGTATTTTCTCCTTGACCTGGGAACTCTGGAGTTTGACTACAATATTCCTAAGAGTTTCACTTTTCGAATCTTTTTCAGGAGGTGATCAATATATTGTTTCAGTATTTATTTTGCCCACTGGTTCTAGAATATCAGGGCAGTTTTCCTTGATAATTTCATGAAAGATAATGTCTAGTCTCCTTTTTGATCATAGCTTTCAGGTAGTCCTATAATTTTTAAATTGTCTCTATTGGATCTATTTTCCAGTTCAGTTGTTTTTCCAATGAGAGACTTCACTTGGTCTTCTACTTTTTCACTCTTTTCATTTTGTTTCGTTATTTCTTGGTATATCATAAAGTCATTAGATTCTGTCTTCCCCATTCTATATTTTTAAGAACTGCTTTCTTCAGTGAACTTTTGAACCTCCTTTTCCATTTGACTAAATTCTGCTTTTTAAATCATTCTTCTCATCATTGGCTTTTTGGATCGCTCTTGTCAATTGAGATAATGTATTATTGCTTTGTCTTTGCATGGCCTTTTGTTAGATATAATTTTTTTTGCATTATGATCTGAGAAGGATGCATTGATTATCTCTGCCTTTCTGCAATGGATTGTAAGATTTTTATGTCCTAGTACATGGTCAATTTTTGGAAATGTTCCATGTACCACCGAGAAAAAGGTATATTCTTTTCTATTCCCATTCAATTTTCTCCAAAGATCTATCATATCTACCTTATCTAGAGTTAAATTTACCTCCTTACGCTCTTTCTTGTTTATTTTGAGGCTAGATTTATCAAGTTCAGGAAGAGGGACCTTGAAGTCGCCCAATAATATAGTTTTGCTGTCAATTTCTTCCTTCAACTCCCCCAACCTCTCCTCTAAGAATCTGGATGCTATACCAGTTGGAACATACATGTTTAGTAATGATATTGCTTCGTTGTCTATGGTGCCTTTTAGCAGGATATAGTTTCCCTCCTTATCCCTTTTAACTAGATTTATTTCTGCTTTTGTTTTCTCTGAGATTAGGATTGCTACTCCTGCCTTTCTTACATCAGCTGAAGCACCATATGTTCTGCTCCATCCTTTGACCTTTATCCTGGATGTATCCCCCCATTTCCAATGTGTTTCTTGTAAGCAGCATATTGTTGAATTACGGCTTTTAATGCATTCTGCTATCCGTCTCCGTTTTATGGGAGAATTCATTCCATTCACATTCACAGTTATTATTACAATCTGTGTATTTCCCTCCATCTTCTTTCTCACCATTTGTACTTTTAGCTCTTCTTTCTTCCTTCCCCTCCTCAATAGTACTGACTCTTCACCACCTCCTCCTGCCACCTTCCCCTCTTTCTTTTAGCCCCGCTCACTTTTAGTCCCCTTTACTCTTATTGATTATTCCCTGCCTTTTAGCCTCCCTCTTCTTTCTTCCCCCTTCCTCTCCTACTGCTTATAGAGCTAGTTAGGATTATCTGCTTAAGTTTATCGTTCTGTCCTTTAAACAAATCCTGTGAGAGTACCTCTCACACAATGCTCATCTCCCTCCCCTCTTTCCCTCTACTATGATTTTGTACTTCTTCTTGTGACGTAATATGCCATTGTCTGCTTCCTCCTTTTCACAACTCCTATTACAATCCCTTCTCATATTTAAATCATATTTTGTATCATGATATCATTTCCTTTATACCCGTTCCCCCATGCATATCCCTTTTATATTTCATAATAGCCACACCATTCCCAAGATTAACAGGTATCATCTTCCCTTATAGGGAGGTAAACAGTTTGCCCTAATTGAATAACAAATTACTGTTTCCTCCCCCACCTGTTTACCTTTTTATGATTTTCTTGAGACCTGCATTTGAAGATCGAATTGTCTATAAAGTTCTGGTGTTTTGGTCAGGAAGCTCTGGAAATCCCTTACTTTGTTGAATGACTTTCTCCTTGCCTGAAATGTTATGCTGAACGTTGTTGGGTAGTTGATCATTGGTTGTAGTCCCAACTCCTTTGCCTTATGGAATGTTGGGTTCCAATTCTTTTTATCTTTTAATTTAGAAGCTGCAAGGTCCTGTGTAATCCTGACTGTATCTCCTTGATATTTAAATTATTTTTTTCTAGCTGCTTGTAATATTTTCTCCTTCACTTCATAGCTCTGGAATTTACCAACTATATTTCTTGGGGTTTTGAGTTTTGGATCCCTTTCAGGAGGGGAACAGTGGATTGTTTTGATGACTATCTTACCCTCTGAATCTAGTACTTCTGTGGAGTTTTACTTGAGGATTTCCTGGAAGATATTGTCCAGGCTCTTCTCTCCATCATGGGTTTCTGGCAGGCCAATAATTCTCAAGTTTTCTCTCCTGGATCTATTTTCCAGGTCAGTTGTTTTTCCAATTATGATATTTTACATTTTCTTCTATCTTTTCATTCTTTAGATTTTGTTTGACTGATTCTTGCTGTCTTCTTGAGTCATTGGTTTCTACTTGCCCAATTCTAATCTTTATCAGATTGTTTTCTTCTGTTAAGTTTTGCATCTCCTTGTCCACCTGCCCTATTTTTCCTTTTAAGAAGCTATTTTCTCCAGTTAATTTTCTTACTTCTTTTTCCATTTGTTCAATTTTCCTTTTCAAAGAGTTGTTCTCATCAGTGAATTCTTTCTTAATAATTTTAAGATCATTGGCCAGTTTATCTTCTATTTCCTTCTTCAGCTATTCCAGGAGAGCTGCTTGTGCTTGCGAGCAGTTCTTAGTCCCTTCTGAAGATTCAGATGGAAGTACAGTCTCAGCTCTGACCTCTGGTGTTTGTGTTTTGGTCCTAATCCCCATAGAAGTATTCTATGGCTCTTTCGGTCCTCTGTTTTTTTTATTCATGATGTTGATTGAGTGTTGTGACTTCTGGTTCTTTCAGTCCAAAGCTAGAGAACTTTTTGCTAAGCTAATGTGTGAAAACATTTAAATCAGGTTTTTGTTTGGTTTTTCCCCAATCAGCCCTGGGTTTAGCTTGTTAAGTGTGGGGGAGGTCACAGTCTAGTCACAGGAGATCTCCTAAAGGCAAGCTCAGGGGCTGGTAATCCCAACTGCCCTATTTTCTTTCTGATTCCCCTGGACAGCTGAGGCACGCCTAGAATCTAATGCATATTCCCACGCCTCCTGGGGCTCCTCTCCTGGCTCTGAGGCTTGCCTGGGTCCTAGTACAGGTTTTGCCTGCCTTGGGTCCTCTGTCCTTCTGCTCTGCCTCTGCCACCATAGGAGGAATCCCCCTTAGCTATTTTCCTCGCCTCAGGCGTTATGAGACTATTGGCCTCCTTCTGCTGTTTCTGCTGATCTGGGATTTTTCTGGGGAAATATTTTATGGTTCTTTCACTGTCATCAAGGGGGGAGGAGAGAGCATTTACTGGTCACTCCGCCATCCTGGCTCCCGAAATTCAAGTAGGTGACTTACCGAAATTTGATCTTGGGGCTGAAGGTCTCAGGGGCTGCTGAGTTGATTTCTGGCACTCGGTGGCTCTCACTTACTCTGTTCACCTTGTCTCCTGCCCTTGGTGCCGCTCCTCTTGTTCCGCCCGCTGCTCAGGTTTCTCGGGTCCCCTCTGCTCCACTGCACTGGTCATGGTGCGCTGTGCGCTGTGGGCTCACCCCCACAGAGCAGACCCTTCCTGTGGATCTTCCAGTCTAACCTGAGCTCCGAAACTGTCACCTTTGGTCTCCCACTGGATTCTACACCTCCAAAATTTGGTCAAATTCTCCTTTCAGAGGTGCCTAAAGGAGTTTGTCCGAGAGCTTAGGTGAGTTGTTGCTCTCACTTCGCATCTTCGAGTTAACCTATTTTTCAAGGTGTCATTTTCTTTTGCATTTTTTGGGACTCCTTTAACAAGCTGTTGACTTGCTTTTCATGATTTTCTTGCACCACTCTCATTTCTCTTCCCAATTTTTCCTCCCCCTCTTCTACTTGATTTTCAAAGTTTTTGAGCTATTTCACGGTCTGAGACCATTGCATATTTATTTTGGAGGTATTGGATGCAGAAACTTGCACTTCCTCTGACAGTATGCAGGCTTCTTCCTTTTCTGAAAGGATGGAAGAAAATACCTTTTCACCAAGAAAGTAACATCCTATAGTCCTATTTGTATTCATTTTTTGGACATTTTCCCAGCCATTTACTTGATTTTTGAGTCCTTTGTCAAGAGGAGGGTATACTCTGAGGACCTGTAAGTTCTCAGTTCCTCCAAAGTGGTACAATCAAGGGAGAGGATTTTATTCCTCCCCTGGCCTGTGCACTGGTCTGGGAGAAACAAAAACTTTTCTGCCCAGGATATGTGAGTAGTAGAATTCCTTCTCCACAGCTGCCTTGAACTCCATCAGCATTCCTCCTTCTCACACCTGGGTGGAGCTCAGGACTGAGATTCTGAACAGCTGCTCAATTTCCCCAAGGGCTTTAGGCAGAGGGCAAGGTTACCACTTAGGGCTGAGGTTCAGATAAACTGCTAAATTCCCCCAGGGGCTTTAGGTGGAAGGTTGTAAAAATAGATATTGCTGGTGCAGTAGCTATTTCTGGCAAGGCCAGATCACCTTCCCTTCTGACCTGGAAGAAAACGTTTCTCATTGAACTTTGAAGCTTTCTTTTGCGTTTGTGGGCTTAGAGATCTGAGAATCTCTGCTGCTGCTAGGAATTCCTTCCCAGGGGCTTGTTCCTGTCCTGTTCCTGCTGGTGCTGAGTAGGTAGGGATGGGATGGGCTCCATGGGCTGTACTCCATATCTTTAGGATAGACTTTTCTTATTGGCTTACTTTGGGCTGGAAATATCTTTCACTCCACCATTTTGCGGCTTCTGCTGCTCTAGAATTTGTTTAGAGTCATTTTTATGGTATTTTATGGTCTGTGGATGAAAAGCTAGAGTATGTGCATTTTTCTACTCTGCTTTTTTGGCTCCACTCCACCTCCAGAATTTTCTGAAGTCATTCTACTCATCATTTTTTATAGCAAAATAGTATTGCTTTACAATCATATACCATAGTTTGTTTAACCTTTCCCCAGTTGATGGACATCCTCTCAATTTTCATATCTTTGTCACCATACAAAAGTTGCCATAAATATTTTTTTTGTATATATGAGTGTTTTTCCCTTTTATTTGATCTCTTTGGGTTACAGATCTAGTAGTGGTATTGCTGGCTCAAACGTATGCACAATTTTAAATCTATACAGGAGAAATGCAAGTTGTTTTCCAGAGTGGTTCACAGATTAGTTCACAATTCCACCATGAGTGCATCAATATTCTACTTTTGTCAAATTCCTTGTAGCATTCATCATTTTCCTTGTTTGTCATGTTAGTCAATCTGAAATTCCAGATTGATTTTAATTTGAATGTCTTTAATTGGTAGTGATTAAGAACAGGTTTTAACATGCCTATTGATAGCTTTGGTTTCTTCTGAAAACTGTCTGTTCATATCTTTGAATGTTTATCATTCAATGTCAGTTGCTGCAAAATTTCCACCCAGTATCTGGTTTCTTTCTAATTTTGGTTACATTAATTTACTCATGACCTCACAGGCATAATTGAAACCAAATAGCTTGGATTCTCAAGGACATTGTATGAAAACTTTTAATTCAACATAATCAAAATAATTCATTTAAATTCCCATGATCCAATCTATTTTCTGTTTAGTCATAAACTCTTCCCTTATCCATCGATCAGAGAGGTATTTTTTTTCTGTTTACTAATTTACTTATATCAATCTTTATTGACCTTATCTTGGTGTATTGTGTAAATTGTTATTCTATGCTTAGGTTGTCCCAAACTACTTTTCAATTTTCCCACAATTTTTTTTTTGGTCAGATTTGAGTTCTTACCCCCAAACTTGGATCTTTGGATTTATCAGACATTAAATCACTATGCCCATTTACTACTGTGTATTATAGTCTATGCCTCTATTCCTTAATAAGTGCCAGATTGTTTTGATGATCGCTGCTTTGCAATATAATTAGAAATCTGGTATTACTAGTAGGCAGAGATTACTTTGGATGGAACTCTTGCCACGGCAAGGATCTATGAACTTGAACTTTATTTTTAGCATTTACTATGTAATTTATTATCTATAATGTGATCCTCCATAGTGCATTCTATGCATTTAAACACATTTTTTTGAGAATATTTTTTTTTGCAGGAAACAAAGATGTAAGCCTGGAAGGACATTCCTTTTCCCAATGTTCTCCAATACAGTGTCTTTCACTCACTCATTGTTCAGAAGGTACTTGTGGAATTGACTTCACCTTTTTCCAGTTTTTTTCTATTTTTGGAGATGACTGGAAATGTGGTCACCATACTGGAGAGAAGATTGTTTTCCCCACAATTCTCTAAATTTTTGTTCTCTGAGTAAACTTTTGGTTCCCCTCACTTTCTTCGAGCATTGCCTCTGATCATGAGTTATTTATAAAAATGGTATTGTAAATCCTACTTATGACTCACACAGCATTATAATGTCCCCTGTCTTTTCCAAAAAAAAAATATTCTCCATTCTCCCTCAAAAATTCCTTTTATCATCTTTTTTGTGATCTCTCTTCCATAAGAAGAATGAATTCCACCTACATTTTAATTACTTCGTTCACTCAACAGCAAATTTTTTAGGTCTTCTGATATACAATGTATTACTAAAGTCAACAGATCTATAAAGACAAAAGTGAAAAAAAAAACAGTCTTATTCCTTCAAGGACTTATAGTCTATTGAGAAGTGCAGCATATAACCCTATAAAGGCAATGTGAGTGAATTTGAGGAGGATGAAGTAGGGTCTGAAAGGAATTCTGACAGGAAATGGTCCAGGACCTGAATATCAATAGATGTTAAAGATTAAGATTGTATAGAAGAAAGGAGAGGATCCCTCTCAAAGGGGATGATCTCAGAAAGGCAAGCCTCAAGAGGTGAATATGTCATTTGTATACGTGTGCATGCACAGGGTACAGAGATGTATACACAATGTGATGGGAGTGCCCTTCAACACTATTCTCCATGTAAAACTTTCCCAGTTGTTTCTGGTCCTGAATATACAGGACAGGTAGTCAAAGCTACTTATTAATTATGAAAATAAAATATACTCAAAACCTATTTTTTTCTTTTTTTATGTCAATTACTATTTTTAAATGTTCTACGATCACTTCCTTAAATAAAGATTTTATCCCTCACACACATTCCCCTCGCTGCCCCTCCTCCCTCCCCATGACAGCATACAATTCTGTATAGGTTCTACATATACTTTCCAATTGAGCACATTTTTACTATCGTCATGCTATGTAGCCTCACTAAAATAAAAGGAAGAAATCATATAACAAATCAAAACATAATAGGCTAAAATGCACACACACACACAGACACACACACAAACATTCTCTGTTACATTCTACGAATGACTTTCATATTTCTTTCTCTGTGTGGAAGGCATTTTGCCTTAGAAAATCGTCATTGGGATTTTTTTTTTTGCACTAAGTTCTTGTGTTATTACAAAGTTTCAAGTCTACCAGAAGAAAACTCTCGCACATTGTGGTCGTTGCTGTGCACAAACTTCGTTCTGATCCTTTGGCTCAGCATCAGATCATATAAGTCCTTCCAGGCATCCCTGAAATCTTCTTGTTCATCATTTCTTATGGGGCAATAGTACTCCAATACATTCATATACCATAATTTATTAAGCCATTTCCCAATTGATGGGCGTCTCCTCGATTTCCAGTTCTTGGCCACCACAAAGAGTTCTGCTATAAATATTTCTGTACATGTAGGACCCTTTCCCATTTTTATATTCTCTTGGGGATACAGTCCTAGCAGCGATGTCGCTGGGTCAAAGGGTATGCACATTTTTGTAGCCCTTTGGGCATAGTTCAAACTGTTCTTTAGAATGGTTGGGTGATCTCACAGCTACACAAACAATGAATCAGTGTTACAACTCTCCCACATCCTTTCCAGCATTTATCATTTTCTTGTTCTGACATGTTTGCCAATATTACATGTGTGACGGGGTACCTCAGAGTTGTTTTGATCTGCAACTCTCTAATCAGTAGTGATTTAGAGCACTTTTTCATATGATTATAGATATCTTTAATTTCTTCCCCTGAAAATTGCCTGTTCATATCCTTTGACCATTTATCATTTGGGGAATGACTTGTATGGCTATATATTTGAGTCAGTTCTCTATATATTCTAGAAATGAGGCATTTATCCCCGAGATTGGCCATAATTTTTTACCCCAATGTACTACATCCCTTCGAATTTTGGATGCATTGTGTTTGGTTGTGCAAAAACTTTTCAGTTTAAAGTAATCAAAATTATCCATCTTGCATTTCATAATTCTTTCTATCATTTATTTATTTATTTATTTTTTATATACAAATTATTTATTTCTTTTTTTAAATAAATTTATTTAACTTTTTACATTCATTTTCACAAGATTTTGGGTTCCAACATTTTCTCCCCATTTGTCCCCTCCCCCCTCCACAATACACTGGATATTCTAATTACCCATATCACCAATCTGCCCTCTCTTCTATCATCCCTCCCTTCCCTTACCCCATCTACTCTTTTGTCCTGTAGGGCTAGATAACTTTCTATTCCCCATTACCTGTATTTCTTATTTCCTAGTAGCAAGAGCAATACTCAACAGTTGATCCTAAAAC
>CM053769.1:474924989-474945415 GCA_028658325.1 Potorous gilbertii | reverse complement strand
GAGAAGAATGCTTTCAAAAGCAGAGTTAGCCAAGTGGAAAAAGAGGTGCAAAAGCTCACTGAAGAAAATAGTTCTCTCAAAATTAGAATGGAATAGATGGAGGCCAGTGACTTTCTGAGAAACCAAGAAATCACAAAACAAAAAAAGAAGTGTTCATGTTGATGTGGCCAAAGTCAAAGAGTGCAGGAACAGTCTCACTTCAACAAACTGGGTGACAATCCTGAACCTCAGGGAGGTGAAGCCACCAACTGCCAACAATAAAAATGCAGGTGTGCCTCAGCACCCCAGTGAAATTGGGAAGACACTAGCAAGTAAAACTGAGCTCTAGCTCAGCAGAGAAGCCTGTGGAGCCCAGAACAATCTTCCCCAACACTTAACAAGCTACTTCCAAGGAAATGTGGGGAAACCCAATTTTAAACACCAGCCAGCTCAGCACCAGGAAAGTTGCAGCATTTTAGCGTCTAGCTGAAAAAACCAGAGGCCACATCACACAAAGTCTCAAGTTTTAAGCACAAGAACTGTGGGACAGAGCTCCCTGTGCCACAGATGCAGAGATCTGCCTTAAAAGCTAGGAAAGGTGTTATTGCCATCAGCAAAATTGTAAAGCAGAGAAGAAAAGACCATAGAATCATTCTATGGGGACAAGAATCAAAACACAAATACCAAAGAGGTCTGCATTGAGGCTATACTACCATCTGAAACTTCAGAAGGGAATAGGAAATGGTCTTGAAAACAAAGATATTTCTTGGAAAAAATCTGAAAGTATTTTAAAACCGATATTAAAGAAATAGAAGAAAAATTAACCAATGATTATAAAAATAGGAAAAAATAAATTGCTGACAAGAACAGCTCCTTAAAAAGAAAAATTGGACTAATGGAAAAGGAAGTATAAAACCTACCTGGAGAAGATAACTCCTTAAAAGGAAGAATTGGATAGATGGAAAAGGAGATGCAAAAATTAACTGAAGAAAATAATTTGATACAAATAGAATCAGCAAGTAGAAGCTAATGAATCTATGAGACAACAAGAGTAAGTCAAACAGAATCAAAAGAATGAAAAGATAGAAGAAAATTTAAAATATCTATTTGGAAAAACAAATGGTCTGGAAAATAGATCCAGGGGAGAAAATCTAAGAATTATTGGTCTACCAGAAAGCCATGATGAAAAAGGTTCCTGGACAATGTCATCCAAGAAATCATCAAGTAAAAATACCCAGAAGTCCTAGATCCAGGGGGCAAGATTGGAATTGAAGGAATCCACTGTTCACCTTTTAAAAGGGAACCAAAACCAAAACCACCAAGGAATATCACTGCCAAATTCGAAAACTATCAATCGATGGAGAAAATAGAGCAGGCAACCCAAAAGAAACAATTTAAATATCAAGGAGTTACAGTAAGCATCACACAGGACCTTGCAGCTTTTACATCAAAAGATCGAAGGAATTGGAATACGATATTCTGTAAGGCAAAGGATCTGGACTACAACCAAGAATTAACTACCCAGCAAAGTTTTTGAGCATAATATTTCAGACAAGGAGATGGGCATTCAATGAAATATGGGATTTCCAGATCTTCCTGAAAAAAAGACCAGAACTCAAAGAAAATTTGTTCTTCAAACACAGGTCTCAAGAGAGGCTTAAAAAGGTAAACAAGGGGAAAAAAAAAAACTAGTTACACAATTTGGGTAAATTGTTTACATCACTAGAAAGGAAGATGAAACTCGTTAATCTTGAGAATTTTATATTTCTTATGAAATGTAAAAGGGATATACATACATAGAGGGAGTGGGTATAAATTTAATGATGTGAAGATAACAAATGTGATTTAACATTTCAGAGGGATTGTAATGGAAGGTGTGTAAAGGAGGAGGCAGATAAAATGTACATTCCTTCACAGGAAGAGGAAGAAAAATATATTACAGCAGAGGGAAAGAGGGGAGAGAGACGCGTATTGTTTGAGAATCACTCTCATCTCACTGGATTCAAGGAGGTTACAACAAACTCAGTTAAGTACAGCAATACAACTAGCTCTATAAACAATAAGAGGGGAAGGGGGAAAGAAAAGACCAGGGAGGCTAAAAGGGAGGGAAGAAGTAGTGAGAGAAAGGGGAATTTAAGGGAAGGGGGATGAAAGAAGGGAGGGAAGACTGAGGGAGGTAGTGGTCAAAAATTAAAACTATTGTGGATGGGAAGGGAGAAGGGAGAAATAAAAGTATGAGCAAGGGTAAAAGGGGATGGAGGGAAAGACACAAATACGAATCATAACTCTGAATGTGAATGGGATGATCTCTCCCATAAAACAGAGATGGATAGAAGAATGGATTAACAACCATAATGCAAGGTATGTTCTTTACAAGAAACACATTTGAAAAGGAGAGATACAGGTAGAGTAAAGGTAAAAGATTAGAGCATAGTTTATTGTGCTTAAGCTGATATAAAAAAACAGGGGTAGCAATTCTAATCTCAGACAAAGCAAAAACAGATATAGTTCTAATCAAAAGAGATAAGGAAGGAAACTATATCCTGCTAAAAGACACCATAGACAATGAAGCAATTTCATTACTAAACATATATACCAAGTGGTATAGCATCCAGATTCTTAGAGAAGTTAAGGGAGTTACAGGAAGAAATGGAAATGGAAAGCAAAACTATACTAGTTTCCCCTCTCTGAATGTGATAAATCTAACCTCAAAATAAACAAAAAAGAAGATAAGGAGTTGAATAGAACTCTGGAAGGTATATATGACAGATACCTGAAGAAAATTGAATGGGAATAGAAAGGAATACACATTTTTCTCAGTGGTACATGGCATATATATATAAATTGACCATGTACTAGGCCATAAAAACCTCACAATCCAGTGCAGAAAGGCAGAGATAGTGAATGCACACTTCCCAGATCCTAATGCAATAAAACTGTATGTATTCAAAGGCCCTGAAAAACAAAAACATATTGGAAACTAAACATCCAAGTCATAAAGAATGAATGGATTAAATAACAAATCATAGAAACAATAAATAACTTCATTCAAGAGAATGACAATAATGAGACAACCTACCGAATTTTATGGGATACTGCAAAAGCAATTCTTTGGGGATATTTTATATCTTTGAATACCTACAAGAACAATATAGACAAAGAGGAGATCAATGAGTTGGACATGCAGCTGAAAAGGCTAGAAAAAGAACAAACTGAAAATCTCCAAGCAAATACCAAATTAGAAATAATGAAAACCAAAGGAGAGATTAATAAAATTGAAATTGTGAAAACTATTAAATAAATAAATAAAACTAGGAGTTGGTTTTATGAAAAAAACCAAAAACATTGATAAACCTTTGATCAATTTGATTAAAAAGAAGAAGAAAACCAAATTACCCAAATGAAAAATGAAAAGGTTTCATTCACCTCCAATAAGGAGGTGAATTAAAACAATTATAAAAACTTACTTCGCCCAATCATATGCCCATAAATTCGACAATCTAAATGAGATGGATAATTATTTTAGAAGATACAAATTGCCCTGATTAACAGAAGAGGAAGTTGAATACTTAAATAATCCCATCTCAGAAAAAGAAATTGAACAAGGCATCAATGAACTCCCTAGGAAAAAATTTCCAAGGCCAGATTGATTCACAAGTGAATTCTCTTAAACCTTTAAAGCACAGCCAATTCCAATACTATATAGACTATTTGGGAAAATTGAGGAAAAAGGAATATGTCCAAATTCTTTTTATGGAATAAACATGGTTTTGACACCTAAATCAGGAAGAGATAAAACAGAGAAAGGAACTTATAAACCAATTTCTCTAATGAATATAGATACAAAATTTAAATAAGATTTTAGCAAACAAATACAGCAACTGACCAGGAGAATAATACATTATGATCAGGTATGATTTATACCAGGAATGCAAGGATAGTTCAATGTTAGGAAAACTGTTAACATTACTGATCACATCAACAACCAAACTAACAGAAACCACATGATTATCTCAATAGAAGCAGAAAAAGGTTTTGACAAAATACAACACCCATTCCTATTGAAAACACTGGAGAACAAAGGAATAAATGGAGCTTTCCACAGAACAATGAGTAGTGTCTACCTAAATTCTTCAGCAAGCATTATGTGCAATGGAGATAAGCTAGATGCATTCTCAATAAGATGGGGTGAAACAAGGATGTCCATTATCACCACTATTATTCACTAGCAATATGGCACTAGTAATATTAACTGTAGCAGAAAGAGAAGAAAAAGAAATTGAAGGAACCAAAATAGGCAAAAGAAGTAACTAAGTTCTCACTCTTTGCAGATGATATGATGATATACTTAGAGAATCCCAGAGAATCAAGTAAAAACATACTTGTAATAATGAAGAAATTTGGCAAAGTTGCAGGTTACAAAATAAACCCACACAAATCTTCTGCATTTCCATATTTTACAAACAAAGCCCAGCAGGAAGAGATAGAAAGAGAAATTCCCTTTAAAGCTTCAGTAGACACTATAAAATATTTGGGAGTCTACCTGCCAAAACAAACCCAGGGACTATATGAACGAAATTGCAAACCACCTTTCACACAAATAAAGTCATATCTAAGTAAGTGGAAAAATATCTGTTGCTTCTTGGTGCACTAAGCCAATATAATAAAAATGACAGTTCTACCTAAATTAATTTATTTATTCAGTGCTGTATGAGTCAATTTATCACATAAATATTTTGTAGAGCTAGAAAAAAATAATATCATAAATCATCTGGAAGGACAAAAGGTCCAGAATATCAAGGGAGCTAATGAAAAGAAATGCTAGGGAAGGTGACCTAGCTCTACCAGATCTCAAATTGTATCATAAAGCAGCAATTATCAAAACCACTGGGTACTGACTAAGAAACAGAAGGGTAGACTAGTAGAATATGTTAAAGGTTTCAGACACTGTAATCAATGAAGATAGAAATCTGCTGTTTGGTAAACCCAAAGAGCCCAACTTCTGGGATAAGAACTCACTGTTTGACAAACGTTTCTGGGAAAACTGGACAACAGTATAGTGGAAACTAAGCATAGACAAATGCCTGACACCATACACAAGAATAAAGTCCAAATAGATACATGATCTAGATATGAAGACTGATACAATAAACAAATCAGTAGAGTAAGGAATAGTGTATTTATCAGATTTATGGAGAAGGGAATAACTTTTGACTATACAAGAGACAAAAAACTTTAGGAAGTGCAAAATGATAATTTTGACTACACTAAGTTGAAAAGTTTTTGCACAGAGAAACCCAATGCAACCAAGATTAGGAGTGAAGAAGAAAACAGGGAAAAAATTTTTGCAGCTAATGTCTGTGATAAAGGCCTCATTTCTAAAATATATAGAGAACTGACTCAAATGTACAAGAATACAAGTCATTCCACAATTGACAAATGGTCAAAGGATATGAACAGGCAGGTTTCAGAGGAAGATATTAAAGCTATCTATGGTCATATGAAAAAAATGCTCTAAATCACTACTGATTAGAGAGATGAAGATCAAAACGACTTTGAGATACCACATCAAACCTATCAGATTGGCTAACATGACAAAGCAGAATGACGATATATGTTGCAGAAGATATGGAAGGGTTGGAACATTCATTCATTGTTGGTGGACCTGTGAGCTGATCGAGTCATTCTGGAGAGCAATTTGGAACTATGCACAAAGGGCTACAAAAGTGTGCATACCCTTTGAACCAGCAATACCACTTCTGCAACTGTATCCCCAAGAGACCATAAAAATGGAAAAATGTCCCATATATGCAAAAATATTTATTGCTGTGCTCTTTGTTGTGACCAAAACCAGGTCAAGGGTATGCCCATCAGTTGGGGAGTGACTGAAAAATTATGGCAAATGAATGGCTATAAGAAATGATAAACGGGAGGACTTTAGAGAGACCTCAAAATATTTATATGAATTGATGCTGAGCTAAAGGAGCAGAAACAGGAGAACTTTATACACAACAACAACCACAGTGTACAAGAATTTTTTTTTTCTGGTAGATTTAGAACTTCACTGCAATGCAAGGACTTGAAAAATTTTCGGTGGTCTCTTAAGGCAAAATGCCTTCCACTTACAGAGAAAGAACTATGGAATTCGATCACAGAATGTCACAGATCATTTTCTTTTATATTAAGCTTTGGTTTGCTTTATGATTTCTCCTACTCATTTTGACTCTTCTATGCGACATGACTAAGGTGAAAATGTATTTAAAAGGAATATATGTGTAGAATCTATATAAAATTGTATGCTTTCTCAAGGAGAGAGTGGGGAGGTAGGGTGTAGGGAGCGGGAAGTAGAGAAAAAATACAGGGTATATGGAAGTGATTGTAGAACACTGAAAACAAATAAAATTAAAATTAACAAAAAATGAATTTCTAGAAGATATTTAAAAAGGCTAAAAATCAAATGACAGAGATGGAGAAAAAACTGAAAAACAAGAATAATCCAAGAAAGAAGAAGATTATGAAAGGAACATTCACCAATTACAAAAGGAGATGCAGAATGTTAAGGAAGAAAATGACACCTTGCAAATTAGAATTGGGCAAAGTGAAGTCAGTGAAATTACAGGAGATCAAGACATAATTAACCAAAATATGAATAATGAAAAAATAGAAGAGAAAATCAAATATCTTATAAGAAAAACAACAGATTTGGAAAATAGATCAAGAAGAGAAAATATAAAATAATCAGACCAACTGGAATTTATGATCAAAACAGGGAGCTTGATACAATAATGCAAGTAATAATTAAAGGCAATTGTCCTGAAACATTAGAACAAGGTGGGGGGAGTAGAAATAGAAAAAAAAATCCATTTGATCACCACTTAAAAGAGATCCCATGAGGAAAACTCACAAGGAATGTCATGATCAAATCCCAAAACCAACAATTCAAGTATAAAATAATAAAAGCATGAAGATGAAAAAAAAATGTGACTTTGCCACAATTAGACTCACATAAGGCTTTGCACAAGAGACATTAAAGGATCACAGTTCTTAGAATATAATATATTGGAGAGCAAAAAACTGGAACTAGACCTGAAAATATCATATCCTTCAAGGTTAAGTGTAATCCAGAATGAAAAAACAAATAGACATTTGATAAGCTATCAGACTTTCAACACTTTGTAAAAAACATTCTCAACTTAATATAAGATTTTTTCATCTTTAAATTTATTTATTTTGAGTTTTAAAATTCACTTCCACAGAATTTCGAAATTCAAATTTTTCTCTCTATATCTTCCCTACCCCCATCCCAGGACCGCTTACATTCTGATTACCCCTTCCTGCAATCTGCCCTCCTTTCTGTCATCATGCTCCCTTGTCCCCTTCCCTTCTGTTTTTCTGCAGGGCAAGACAAATTTCCATTACCTCATTGTCTATATATCTTATTTCCTAGTTGCATGTAAAAACAATTTTTAATGTTCATTTTTTTATTTCTTTAATTATATTTATGTTCTACAATCACTAACAAAATGCTTAGATTTTTACCCCCCCACTGCCCCCTCCCTCCCCAAGACTCCATACAAATCTATATGTGACCTACCTAAACTTTTCTATTGAATACGTTTTCACCATAATGCTGTATAGACAAACTAAAATAAATGGAAGAAGTCATATAACAAATCAAAACATAATACATACATACACACACAAATGGATCTGCTACATTCGGTGAATGAATTCCATAGTTCTTTCTCTGAGTGTGAAAGGCGTTTTTCCTTAGAAAACCATTGGGAATTGTTATTTTTTTTAACTTCTTGCATTATTATGAAAATCCAAGTCAACCAGAAAAAACTCTCGCACACTGTAGTCGTTGCTGTGCATAAAGTTTGCCTGGTTCTGCTCCTTTTGCTCAGCATCAGATCATATAAGTCCTTCCAGGGGTCTCTGAAGTCTTCTTGTTCATCATTTCTTATTAAGCGATAGTACACCATTACATTCATAAACCACAACTTATTCAGTCATTCACCAACTGATGGGCATCCCCTTTATTTCCAGTTGTTGTCAACTAAAAAAGAGTGCCGCTATAAATATTTTGCAACATGTGGGACTCTTTCCCATTTTTATGATCTCTTGGGGATACAGTCCTAGTAGGGATATTGTTGGGTCAAAGGGTATGCACATTTTTGTAGCCCTTTGGGCATAGTTCCAAACCGTTCTCCAGAATGGTTGGATGATCTCACAGCTCCACCAACAATGAATTAGTGTTCCAACTCTCCCACATCCTCTCCAACATTTATCATTTTCCTGTTCTGTCATGTTTGCCAGCCTTATAAGTGTGATGTTGTACCTTAGAGTTGTTTTGATTTGCATCTCTCTAATCAAAAGTGATTCAGACATTTTTCATATGATTATAGATATCTTTAATTTCTTCCTCTCAAAATTCCCTATTCATATCCTTTGACCATTAACCAATTGAGGAATGACTTGTATTGTACATTTGACTTAGTTCCCTATATATACCATAAATGAGGCCTTTAGCCCCAGATTAGCTGTAAAAATTCTTTCCCATTTTACTACATCCCTCTAAATTTTGGTTGCATTGAGTTTTGTTGCACAAAAAAACTTTTCAGTTTAATGTAATCAAAGTTGTCCATCTTGCATTTCATAATGCTTTCTATCTCTTCTTGAGGAAAAAAATTTCTTCCCTTCTCCATAAATCTGATAAATATTCTATTCTTTTCTCCTCTACTTTGTCCATGGTATCAACCTTTATACCTAGATAGTATACCAATTTGGACTTTGGACTTTATTCTTGTGTATGGTGTCAGGAATGGGTCGATGCCTAGTTTCCGCTACGTTTTTATCTAGTTTTCCCAGCAATTTTTATTGAACAGTGAGTTCTTATCTCAGAAGCTGAGGTCCTTGAGTTTATCAGAGGTTGCTATATTCCTTCCCTACTGTGTCTTGAGTGACAAGTCTATTCCACTTGTCTACGCCTCCGTTTCTTGGCGAGTACCAACTGACTTTGATAATTGCTGCTTTATAGTACAATTGGAGATCTGGTAGAGCTAAGCCATCTTCCCCAGCATTTATTTTCATTAGTCTCTTTGATATTCCGGACCTTTTCTTCTTCCAGATGAATTTTGTTATGATTTTATCCAGCTCTAGAAAATAATTATCTGATAGTTGAATTGGCATGGCATTAAATAAGTAAATTAATTTAGGTAGAATTGTCATTTTTATTATATTAGCTTAACCTATCAATGAGAAACTGATGTTTTTCCACTTACTTAAATTTGGCTTTATTTCTGCAGAAAATGTCTTGTAATTGTGGTCATATAGTCCTTTTATTTTGGTAGGGAAACTCCCCAGTATTATATATTGTCTACCCTAGCTTCATATGGGATTTCTCTTTCTATCTCTTGCTGTTGGGATTTGTTGCTGACATAAATGAATGCAGAAGATTTTTGCGGGCTTATTTTGTAACCTACAACTTTGTCAAAATTGTTTATTGTTTCAAGTAGTTTTTTAGTACAATCTCTGGGATTCTCTAACTATGTCATAATGTCATCTGCAAAGAGTGATAACTTAGTTTCTTCTTTGCCTATTCTTATTCTTTCAATTACTTTGTCTTGTCTAATTTCTACAGCTAACATTTTTAGTACCATATTAGTAATAGGGGTGTTAATGAACATTCTTGTTTCACCCCTGATGTTATGGAAATGCATCTAGCTTATCCCCATTTCATATAATGCTTGCTGAAGATTTTATGTAGATAATGCTTATTACTTTATGGAAAGTTCCCTTCATTCCTATGTTTTCCAGTGTTTTTAATAGAAATAGATGTATTTTGTCAAAAGCTGTCTCTGCATCTATTAAGAAAATCATGTGGTTTTTGTTAGTTTTATTGTTGATATGATAGCTAATGCTAATCGTTTTCCTAATATTGAACCAGTCTTGCATTCCTGGTATGAATCCTACCTGATCATAATATATTATTCTCTTGGTAAGATGCTGTATTCATTTTACTAAAATCTTGTTTAAAATTTAAATCTACATTCATTAGAGAAATTGGTCTATAATTTTCATTCTCTATTTTGTCTCTTCATAGTTTAAGTATCAAACCCATATTTGAATCCCCAATTTTCAAACATAGTCTGCATAATATTGCAATTTACTATTCCTTAAGTGTTTGATAGAATTCATTTGAGAATCCATCTGGTCCTGGAGATTTTTTCCTAGGGAGTTCATTGATGGCTTGGTCCATTTCTTTTTCTGAGATGGGGTTGTTTAAGTATTCAACATCCTCTTCTGTTAATCTGGGCAATTTGTATTTTTTAAAATTCTCTTCTATCTCATTTAGATTATCGAATTTGTTGGAATAAAGTTGGACAAAGTAATTTCTAATTATTGTTTTAGTTTCCTCCTCATTGGAGTTGGGTTCACCCCTTTCGTTTTTAATATTAGTAATTTGATTTTCTTCTTTCTTCTTTTAATCAAATTGACCAAAGGTTTATCAATTTTTTTAGTTTTTTCATAAAACCAACTATTAGTTTTATTTATTAATTCAATAATTTTATTAATTTCAATTTAATTAATCTGCCCTTTGATTTTCAGTATTTCTAATTTGGTATTTACTTGGGGATTTTAACTTTGTTCTTTTCTAGCTTTTTCAGCTGCATGCCCAAGTCATTGATCTCTTATTTGTTTTATTTATGTAGGCATTCAAAGATATAAGTCTTCCCCTAAGAATTGCTTTTGCAGTATCCCATAAGAATTGGTAGGTTGTCTCATTATTCTCATTCTCTTGAATGAAGTTGTTGCTTGTTTCTCTGAATTCTTCTTTAACGCACTCCTTCCTTGGGGATTAGATTATTTAGTTTCCAATTGATTTTTGGTTTATCTTTCCAAGACCTTTTATGACATATAATTTTTATTGAATTATGTATATTCCTGTCTATTCCCACTCATCTTTCTCGAGAGATCTATCATATCTACATTGTACAGAGATTTATTTACCTTCTTAACCTCTTTCTTATTTATTTTGAGGTTAGATTTATCAAATTTAGAGAGGGGGAGATTGAGGACCCCCACTAGTATAGTTTTGCTGTCAATTTCTTCCTTCAACTCCCCCAACTTCTGCTGTTAGAATTTGGATGCTATACCGTTTGGAGCACACATGTTTAGTAATGATATTTCTTCATTGTCTATAGTAACTTTTAGCACGATATACTTTCCATGTTTATCTCTTTTCAGCAGATCTATTTCTGCTTTTGCTTTGTCTGAGATTAGGATTGTTACTCCTGCTTTTATTACATCAGCTGAAGCATAATATATTCTGCTCCAACCTTTATCCTGTGTGTATCCCCCTGTTTCAAATTTGTTTCTTGTAAACAGCATATGGTAGGATCATGGCTTTTAATCCATTCTGCTATCTGTCTCCATTTTAAGTAAGTTCATGCAATTCACATTCACAGTTACGATTGCAATTTCTGTATTTCCCTCCATCCTCTTGCACCCCATTTGTGCTCTTAGCTCTCCTGTCTCCATTCCCCTCCTCAATAGTTTTCACTTTTCACCACCTCCTTCTGCAACTTTTCCTTCCTTCTTTAACCCCCCTCCTTTTTACTCCCCTTACTGCTTCTTTCCTCCCTTTTAGCTACCCCTCCCCTTTCTTCCCCCTTCCCCTCCTACTGATTCTAGAGTTAGTTAGGATTATCTACTTATGTTTATTTTTCCCTCCTTGAAACAAATCAGATGACAATACCTTTCAAACAATGCTCATCACCCTCCCCTCTTTCCCTCTACTGTAATTTTGCACTTCTTCCTGTGATGTAGTTTACCATTTTCTGCTTCCTCCTTTCCATACTTCCTGTTACAATCCTTTTACAATCTTGAATCATATTTTTAACATGACTCCATTTACTTTATACCTGTTCCCTCTATGTATATCCCATTTACATTTCATAATAGATGCACAATTCTCAAGATTAACAGGTATCATCTTCCCCTATAGGGAAGTAAACATTTTGCACAAATTGAGTAACAAGTTCTGTTTTTCCCCCCTGTTTACCTTTTTATGCTTCTCTTGAGATCTGCATTTGAAGACTGAATTGTCTATTAAATTCGGGTGTTTTTGTTAGGAAGATTTGGAAATCCTCTACATCCCTGAATGACTGTCTCCTTGCCTGAAATGTTTTGCTGAACTTTGCTGGGAAGTTGATCCTTGGTTCTAGTCCCAGCTCCCTTGCATTATGGAATATTGGATTCCAATTCCTTCGATCTTTTAATGCAGAAGCTGCAAGGTCCTGTGTGATCTTGACTGTTGCTCCTCAATATTTGAATTGTTTCTGTCTGACTGACTGTAGTATTTTCTCCTTCACTTGATAGTTCTGGAATTTGGCAACGATATTTCTTGAGGTTTTCAGTTTGAGACACCTTTTGGGAAGTGAATAGTGGATACTTTCAATGACATTTTGCCCTCTGGATCTAACACTTCTGGGCAGTTTTCCTTGGTGATTTCCTGGAAGGTATTGTCCAGACTCTTTTTGACATCATAGCTTTCTGGCAGGACAATAATTCTTGAATTTTTTCTCCTGGATCTTTTTTTGTCAGTGAGTTGTTTTTCCACTTAGATATATTACATTTTCTTCTATCTTTTATTCTTTAGATTTTGTTTGACTGATTCTTGCTGTCTCATTGAGTCATTAGTTTTTACTTGTTCAATTCTAATCTTTATCAGATTGTTTTCTTCAGTTAACTTTTGTATCTCCTTTTCCATTTGTCCAATTTTTCCTTTCAAGATGTTATTTTCTCCAGTTGATTTTTGTACTTCCTTTTCCATTTGTTCAATTTGCCTTTTCAAAGAGATGTTCTCAACAGTGTATTGTTTTTTTTCTATAATTTTAAAAACCATTCGTCTGTTTTTCTTCTATTTCCTTCTTCAGCTGTTCCAGGAGAGCTTTTTGTGCATGTGAGCATTTCATAATCCCTTCTGAAGTTTCGGATGGAAGTACAGTCTCTGTACCGACCTGTCTGGTGTTCGTGTTTTGGTCTTTATCCCCGTAGAAAGATATTATGGGTTTTTCGCCCCTCTTTTGCTTTTTTCTTGTTCATGATGTTGATTGTGCGTTGTGGCTTCTAGTTCTTTCAGTTAGAAGCTGCAGAAATTGGTGTTGAGCCGACCTTGTGTGAAAAAGCTAAGAGTAGGTTTTTGTTTGGAATTTTCCTGATCAGCCCTGCGGTTAGCTTGTTAAGTGTAGGGGAGGAGTGATATGGTCATAGTAGATGTCCTCAGGTGCACTGAGGCAAAGGTAAGCTCATAGGATGGTGATCTCAGCTGCTCTATTGTCTCCCTGTTTCCCCTGGAATGCTGAGGCACACCTAGAAGGTAGTGAGAGTTCCCAACCCTCCTAGGGCTCCTCTTCTGGTGCTGAGGCTTGTCAGGGTCCTAGTGCAACTTTTCTCTGCCCTGTGTCCTCTGTCCTTCAATTTTGTCTCTGCCACAGTAGGAGGTATCCCCCTTAGCTATTTTCCCAGCCTCAGATGTTATGAGACTATTTGCCCCCTCTACTGTTTCCACTGATCCAGAGTTTTCTGGGAAAATGTTTTATGGTTCTTTAGAGGTCATCAAGCAGGGAGGATAAAGTATTTACTGATTACTCTGCCATCCTGGCTGCCAGAAGTTCAAGTAGGTGACTTACTGACGTTTAATTTGCGGGTTGAAATTCTCAGGAGCGGTTGTGGTGATATCTGACACTAAGTGGCTCTCACTGGCTTGGTTCTGCTGATCTCCCTTTCTCGGCTGCCCCTCCGCGGGTTCCTCCTCCTGCTCTCAAGTTTCCACTCTGCTGTGCTGGATGCACTGTGCTGTACACTGTGGGCTCACCCCCGTGGAACAGATACTTCCGTTGACTTTCCAGTCTGTCCTGGGCTCCAAATCTGCAACAGTCTGTCTCCCACTGGATTCTGCTCCTCCAAAAATTGGTCAGATTCGGCTTTCAGGGGTATCTGAAGGAGTTTGTCCAAGAGCTTAGGTAAGTAGTTGATCTCACTCTGCCATCTCATTAATATAATATTTGACATACAAGAACCAATAGAAATATAAGGTACATAACAAAGACTGATTATAAGGGATTCATAAGAACAAGTTGCTTACTTTTTACTATATATAAATGTGTGTGTTTGTAAATAAATGTCCAAGATGCTTATTTATAATTGAGTAGCTCTTAAGTAAGACTGAGGAAAACCTGAAAAGAACATGAATTTTAAAATAAAACTATTTGGGAACAGCTAAAAGGGGTAATTATTTTATGTAAATGAAGCGCAAGAGGAAGAATCTATGTAGAAGAATTAGATGGGCAAGGAGAGATAGTAGTTCTGGTAACCTCTTTTTGTCAGAAATGTGTTTAAGAGGAAATAAAACATAAACATTTACAAGATTGTAAATGTCCTCTAAATTCATAAGAAATAACATGTCAGGGGCATAAGGACAGGGAGAGGACAAGGGGAGGATCTTTGGAGAAGAGGGGGAGGGAATAGGTAAAAGGGGAGTTATAGAATGGTATTTAGATTTATGGAAATGGAAGGTTAGGACAGGTATCCTTGGAGTGGGGTAGGCAAGTAAAAGGAGAGCAAGATAGTGGATAGAAGTAAAGTAGAAGTGACAGGAGGGATAAGGAACAAGAGACATGCACAACATAAAAAAGAAAGGTCAGGAGTAGAATATGTTTGGGAAAGTATATGTCTATACATGTACATATATAGGTATATATGTATGTATATGTCTAAAGCCACAGAGAAACATATCTAAACTTTATTGTAGACTTTTGGCGAGAGTGGAAAGAGGGGGAGAAAGAACAAAGTAAAAAAAATTCACAGCGGGTAACAAAAGAAATCACGAGGAAGCAAAGAAAAGATGAACGATTATCAACAACAGATATTATTTCTCATACAAATTTTCTTGAAATGAAAATTTATTATTACATAATCAAAATTCTGTGTTATGTTCTGTTATGTCCCTGACATGCTTTCTTTAATTTTGTATCTCAGCTCCAATATTGAAGTTTATGATTTTTTTGGTTCTTTATTCTATATTTTTGTTCTGTCATTTAACAGTAAAATAAATAAAGATGTTCTCTTTTTTGTTCACTCTTATAAACTGTGAAAAAAATAAGAAGAATTTATTTTTTGTCTGTTTTTGATGTCTATTTTTGTTATGTTTTTTACCAATGAATTTACTGGGTAAAAGGTATAATTGTAGGCCGTTATGAGATATTGCCAGATTTCTTTCTAGAGATACTCCGTAAATTAGAATTTATACCAATGATTCATGTGCATATTTTATTTCCTTTATAAACTTATCATTGTTGTTTGAGTGCTTTTCACGATGTTTTACCCACTTGGTACTTATCAGCGCAAGCTCACAATTATTTCATTTTGCTTCTCTTTGATCATTAATGAGGTCAAGTATTTTGTCAAATGATTGAGAATTTATTACTATTTGAAAAACTGTTTTTATCAAATAACACTTATTCATTGTGGACTGAGATGTATCCATTCTGAATTTTTAATAATTCCTTATTTGCTTTAGTTGGCAAGGTTTTTTTTCAATATTTTACAGTGGCTGAATTTAATTAATATACTCATATTTCTTATCATTTTGTTTTTATACAGAAATGCGTATTTTTAAACTGCTTAAGCAATCTCTCTTATAAACTAACTTTTACCATGGAGGAAGCATAGGATCTGGAATCAGGAAAGCCAAACCAGAACCAAACATTGTCTACCTTTACAACTTTAGGCATGTTTCTATAGCCCTGTCTGGCTCAGTTTCTTCAAAAGTAAAATTGGAATAATCCACCTACCTGCCAGGGAATTTATGAGAGAAAAAAATGAGGGCAAATGTGTAAAACACTTTAAAAACCTTAAAGAGATGCTAACTATTTTTTTATTTAAAAATAAGTCCTTCTCCTTGCTATGCTAAAAAAAAAAGAAGTCGCCCCTTTGGTGTGATAATATTAAAGAGAAGAGATTTGTTGGGGGGAAGAGACAAGATGGGGGAGTACAAAGACTCACATATCCTAACTCGGAACCCACAGCCAATGGATTTCCTGTAAACAGAACTTCCAACAAATTCTGGAGGAGTGGAAGCCGCACAGCAACGGAGTGAAGGAGATTTCCATTCCAGAGATCCCTGAAAAACTGATCCAAAATATCCGTCACGCACCAGACGGGAGCAAAGCCCAGCCCTGCCCTGGCTGCGCAGCACAGAGAGGAGCAGATCATCAGATCCGAGCAGGCTTCAAGGATGGACTCTCTGGTGGTCACGAAGGTACCTCCAACCCACAGACACACAAGTTAGTAAGAGAGATGTCTGGACTGGCTGAGAGGGGAGCGGGGTGACTCCATCACTCAGGCCCCCTCGAAAGGCAGCAGCAGAGACAGCGGGTGGCCAAAGGCACCTGGAGCAGGCAGGACCTTGTGTCCATTAGGGAAGGTCTCCACATAAACCCCCTGAGGGAAGTGAGCCTGGGAGGTGGTCCTGCCGCCACCTGAGCACCAGAAATAAAACTCACATTGAATAGCAGCCAGGCCTGCTGCTGAAAGCCCTGAGCCTGGGGAGCAGCATTTGAATCTCATACCCAAGCACTAGATCGACCGATCTAGGCGGGGGTGGACAGGAATCTCAGAAGTCAAGTAACTGGCTGGGAAAATGCCCAGAGAAGGGAAAAAATATAAGACCACAGAAGGTTACTTTCTTGCGGATCAGATGATTCTCCCCTTCCTTTCTGACAAAGAAGAATAACGCTTACCATCAGGGAAAGAAATAGGAGTCAAGTCCTCTGTATCCCAAACATCTGAAATAGATATCCAATGGGCTCAGGCTACAGAAGAGCTCAAAAAGGATTTTGAAAATCAAGTTAGAAAGGTGGAGGAAAAACTGGGAAGAGAAATGAGAGAGATGCAAGAAAAGCATGAAAAATGGGTCAATACCTTGATAAAGGCAACCCAAAAAAATGCTGAAGAAAATAACACCTTGAAAAATAGGCTAACTCAATTGGCAAAAGAGGTTCAATAAGACAATCAGGAGAAGAAATCTTTCAAAAGAAAATTGCTCTGGAATTCTCAGAATTAGCATTTGAATAGAGAGGACCTTAATGTAAATGAACACAAATTAAAAATGAAATGGGAAAAATCTACTTTCTCTACAAAACATGGCTGAAGGTTATGCATGATAGCTTTTGTTTATGTTTGTTTTCACTTTTTTTTTGGTGGGAAATCTAATTGTGCCTAATTACACTTTGATTGACCTCCAGTGAAAGTCATGTTTCTGGAAAGAAATTATCTTCGGGCTGACTGAGAGAGAAATTAATTGCCTTCTTTGTACCTGATTTTGAGGCTCTTACTTTTATGGTTTTTCCAACCATACTATAGTGGTTGGAAACATTGCTAACATACTATAATGCTTGCTAACATAATATAATGATCTAGAGTTAAAGGTGAAAGTCCACATTTATACTCAAACCTGATTTCATGATTTCCTGCAAAATTCCAGTCAAAGGCTGACTGCAAATGTCTCTGAGTCCTATCTTGCTAAGACTAACTTATGATTCTATAACAACACTATAAATGTGTAATACAGTTAATTAGACGAACATAATAGTTGGGGTAAAAATACTTTCTTGTTCAGTGTAAGTGATAGCACAAATCTGATTGGAAAGGTTAACCAGCACTTGACGACTATTGAATGAAGTACAGGCCAATGCGCCTATGTGGTTATGTGCTTCTAGTAGATGGCATAGTTCTTTTTTTATAAGATTAAAATTCCTTATAATTCCATTATGGCAAACAAATCTTTAAATTAAGGATATTGTGATTTAATATGTACAGTTGAATTGATTTTCTGAAAACCAATTCTTGATGCAAACCATGCTTTTTAATGTAACAGTTGGAGTTTGTCTTCATGAGTGAAATGCCACTGGTTATAAAATATTGAAATTTTTATCTGCTTCAAGGAATTCTATTTCATTATCAGCATCATTAGTAAGCATAAAAAATATTCTTTAGTAAGCTGAGAGACTTGGATAAGTGGTCACAAAAGTATACTTTAAAAAAGTGACACAAGTCAATCTTGCTTTAGTTACTGAAAACGCTGTTACATATTCAGGAGTGACTGCAACATGACATGGATGGAAAAATCAGTGTGAACTAGACCAAGACTGTGTAATATTCGACTAAACAATTCCAATCACCATCAATCACCCACTACTCATCTCTAGAAAAACTAAGGCAGGGTGACATTCAGGTTCACATAAAAGAAGTGTTTCGCCAGTCAAGAATTATCTCTGTTCATTCAAAATCCATTCTTAGTTATTGGATGGAAGTAGAGGCTGTTTGTCAAAGAGAGAAAAGTTTCTATGTCACGAAGATTTCAATCCTTGCTTCCAACTTTCTTTTTAACATTCAACAAAGTGTCAAATGAGCATTTCATTGTGAAATATAATGAAATATATGAAGCATGATAAGTGAAATACTTTTGTGCTGTGACTCCTGTACCTAAACTGCAGGAAACATACAGACTCTCCTGAAACCAAGGTGGGAGGAATACAATTTTCCACCTCTTCCAGTTAAGATGAATGTCCCATGCAGATCCCTCAACCCCCAGACCCCAAAGTTCAGTGATGCTTTTTTTCAGCTGGCCAGGAAGGGAGAAGGGCCTTCCCATAGCTCTGGCCTCAGGTAGCACCAGATCTCGTGGCAGCAGATCTCATGGAAGCCTCTACACAGCTTATATAGATCCACCATTACTGGATCATAAAATCCCCTAGGGGCACTGAGGAAGCTAGTTTTGTCTCTCACTGAAGGGTGTTCCTGCCCCCACAGTTTGACTAAATCCCGCTCCACCCCTCCAACCCCCAGTGCTAGTTTGGCAGAACTGGAGGTCAATCCAAGTGGAAAAAGAGGTGCAAAAGCTCACTGAAGAAAATAGTTCTCTCAAAATTAGAATGGAACAGATGGAGGCTAATGACTTTCTGAGAAACCAAGAAATCACAAAACAAAATCAAAAGAAAGAAAAAATGGAAGATAATGTGAAATATCTCACTGGAAAAACAACTGACCTGGAAAAATAGATCCAGGAGAGACAATTTAAAAATTATGGGGCCACCTGAAAGCCCTGATCACAGAAATTAGACGTCATTTTTCATGAAATTATCAAGGAGGGGGCAGAGCGAAGATGGCTGAGTAGAAAGACTCACCTATGCTAGTTCCAAACCCACAGCCAATGAATTTCCTCTAAAAAGAACTCCCAACCAATTCTGGAAGAGTGGAAGGCGCATAGCAACACATTGAAGGAGATTTCTGTTCCAGGGAGCCCTGAAAAACTGACCACAGGGGTACCTTGTGCCCCAGACCTGAGTGGAGCCCTGCCCTGCCCTGGCCGTGCGGCACTGAGAGGAGCAAGCAGATACAAGCAGGCTTCAGGGTCAGAATCTCCAGCGGCCATGAAGGTCCCTCCACCCACAGACGCACAGGTCAGTGAGAGAGACGGACTGAGAGGGGAGTGGGGTATCTCTGGGACTCAGGTCCCCTCGGCAAGCAGCTGCAGGGGTGGCCAGAGGCTCCCTGAGCAGGCAGGAGCTCAGCAGAAGCTCCATTACAAAAGGTCTCTGCATAAAACCCCTGAGGGAACTGAGCCGGGGAGGCGGCCCTGCCTTCACCTGAGCACCTGATTTAATCTTACCCTGAATAGCAGCCAGGCCTGCCACCAAAAGCCCAGAGGCTGGGGAGCAGCATTTGAATCTCAGACCCCAAGCACTAGCTGGACAGATTTAGGCCAGGAGTGGAGAGGACTCTCAGAAGTCAACTGACTGGCTGGGAGCATTTGAAACTCAGACCCCAAGCCCTAGCTGGGCTGACCTAGGCCAGGGGTGGAGAGGTCTCTCAGAAGTCAAGTAACTGGCTGGGAAAATGCCCAGAGAAGGGAAAAAAACGAAGACCATAGAAGGTCATTTTCTTGAAAAAATGATTCTAACCTTCATCTCTGAAGATGAAGAAGAAAAATGCTTACCATCAGGTAAGGACAGAGGGGTCAAGGCCTCTGTATGCCAAACATCTGAAATAGTTATCCCATGGGCTCAGGTCATGGAAGAGCTCAAAAAGGATTTTGAAAATCAAGTTAGACAGGTGGAGGAAAAACTGGGAAAAGAAATGAGAGAGATGCAAGAAAAGCATGAAAAACAGGTCAATACCTTAATAAAGGAGGCCCCAAAAAATGCTGAAGAAAATAACACCTTGAAAAATAGGCTAACTCAATTGGCAAACGGGGTTCAATAAGCCAATGAGGAGAAGAATGCTTTCAAAAGCAGAATTAGCCAAGTGGAAAAAGAGGTGCAAAAGCTCACTGAAGAAAATAGTTTTCTCTAAATTAAAATGGAACAGATGGAGGCTAA
>CM053769.1:474885634-474924489 GCA_028658325.1 Potorous gilbertii | reverse complement strand
GAACTTACTGAAAAAAAAATCCCAATGTCGATTTTCTAAGGCAAAATGCCTTCCACACTCAGAGAAAGAAATATGGAAGTCATTCGCAGAATGTAGCAGATCATGTTTGTGTGTGTGTGGGTTTTAGTGTATTACGTTTTGATTTGTTATATGATTTCTTCCACTTATTTCAGCGTGACTACATAACATCACTATAGTGAAAATATGCTCAATAGGAAAGTATATGTCGAACCTATGCAGAATTGTATGCTGTCATGGGGAGGGAGGGGGGTAGGGGGAAAGGTGTGGGGGTTTAAAATCTTAATTTTAAGGAAGTGATTGTAGAACATTTATAAATAAATAAAATAAAAATTAAAAAAAGAAATAAAAAAGGTTAAACTTGTCTATTTGTTTAAACTGATTCTTCAAAGCAAAACAAAAATAAAAACTAGTGCAAGAAACAGAGTAAGGAAAAATCTAGGCTAAAATTTGACTTGAACATTAGATATATATTCACCTAGTTAGTGGAGGCAGGGTGCTCTGTGGATGGTGAAGCACTTTAAATGATTTTTCTAGGGAGTATTTGGCATTATCTGGAACATAGCAGATAACTCATGAAGATCTATCATATCTTTGAACATTGAAATGATAGTGATATTGATATGGGGATACCACTCAAAACATTGCCGCCGAAAAAATATTCATGCAATGCTGTATCACAAAAAAAAAAAATTGTAACAGGTTTGATGGAAAGAATTCCCCAAATAATAAAAATCACAGGTCCTTTATTTGGAGGGAAAATGAGGTAGGGCAGCAGTCAGACTTTGTGGAATGTGTCTCCTATATCGACTGAAAGGAGATGATGGGCTTTATTCGAACAGATGTAATGGTTAGGGAAGTGTGTTCAATTGTATCCTACTGCTTTACATTTAGATTAGTTCTATTAATTACATGTTTCTGTGTAATGTACGAACTGACCACTGGGGGTGGGAAGTGGACAGTCGGTAGGACAACATACTTACTCTATTAAAGTCAGGCCCCTTCTGGCCAAATCACTATAAGAGTTCTCAACATAATGCTATCAAAGCTTTGGTAAGGGTGCAGAGACAGGAGAAATAAAGAAAAGAATGAACGACTAGGTTTTTGTTGTAGACGATATAAATAAGAGTATTTTGAGAAAAAAGTTAGCAACAGAGAGTGGAATTAGAAAGGTGAGATCTTTACATGCTGGTTGAAAGACATTTTATTTCTTTATTTCTCCCCAGTTTTTTGAAAAACACAAGTTTTATTGAATATTTAACAATGTAAAGAATACTGATAATCAATATACCTCAAATATCAGAATGGACATCCCTGTTGAATAATTTTTGGCTACTTGGTCAAGTGAAATCAGTCGAATAGTATTACTTGTCCAATGGACTTTGCTGTATCTGTATCAATAAAGATTTGTTTTATGTGCCATCAGTCAGGATGAACATAGAAATGTTCATTTTTACAAAAAAATGATTATAATTATTTAAAAAATATATTCATTTTATTTATTTTTAATGCTCTACAATCACTACCATAAAACTTAGATTTTTTTTCCCCTTTATCTACCCCCCACCACCCATCTGCCTTCCCAAGAAGGCATAAAACTATATATGGGATCTACACATACATTTCTGTTGCGTACATTTTCATTATAGTCATGCTTTGTAGAAGAACTAAAATAAATGGGAGAAATCATATGACAAACCAAAACATAATACACACACACACACACACACACACACACACACACACACACAAATGATCTGCTACATTCTGCAAATGAATTCCATATCTCTTTCTCTGAACGTGGAAGGCGTTTTGTCTTAGAAGACCATTGGGATTTTTTTTTAAATGTCCTCGCATTGCTAGGAAGATCCGAGTCTACCACAAAATATCTCACACACTGTGGTAGTTGCTGTGCATAAAGTTCTCCTGGTTCTGCTCCTCTCCCTCATCATCCAATCATATAAGTCTATCCAAGTCTCTCTGAAGTTTTCTTGTTCATCATTTCTTATTGAGCGATAGTACACCATTACATTCACAAACCACAACTTATTCAGCCATTCACCAACTGATGGGCATCACCTAGATTTCCGGTTTTTGGCCACTACAAAGAGTGCTGCTATAAATATTTTTGTACATGTGGGACCCTTTCCCATTTTTTTGATCTCTTGGGGATACAGTCCTAGAAAGGATATTGCTGGATCAAAGGGTATGCACATTTTTGTAGCCATTTGGACATAGTTCCAAATTGTTCTCCAGAATTGTGGGATGAGCTCACAGCTCCACCAACAACGAACTAGCGTTCCAATTCTCCCACATCCTCTCCAACATTTATCATTTTCCTGTTCTGTCATGTTTGCCAATCAGATAGGCGTGAAGTGGCACCTCATAATTGTTTTGATTTCCATCTCTGTAATCAAAAAGTGATTTAGAGCATTTTTTCATATGATTATAGATATCTTTAATTTCTTCCTCTGAAAATTGCCTGTTCATATCCTTTGATCATTTACTAATTGGGGAATGACTCTATTGTTGTACATTTGACTTAGTTCTCTATATATTATAGAAATGAGGCCTTTATCAGCGAAATTAGTTATAAAAAATTTTATCCTGATATACCACATCCCTCCAAATTTTGGTTTCATTGTGCTTGGTCCTGCAAAAACATTTAACTTTAATGTAATCAAAATTACCCATCTTGCACTTCATAATTCTTTCTGTCTCTTCTTTAGTCAAACATTCTTCCCTTATCCAAAAATGTGACAAATATAGTATTTCTTTCTCCTCCAGTTTGTCCATGATATCAATATTTATACCTAAATTGTGTACCCATTTGAACTTTATTCTTCTGTACGGTGTCAGGCATGGGTTTATGCCTGGTTTCCGCCATACTGTTACCCAGTTTTTCTAGGAATTTTTGTCAGACACTGAGTTCTTATTCCAGAAACTCGGTTTCTTGTGTTTATCAAAGAGGATATTGCTATATTCAGTGGCTATTATGTCCTGAGTACCTAAAGTATTCCACTTGTCTATCCCTCTGTTGCTTAGCCAGTACCAAGTGGTTTTGATAATTGCTGCTTTATAATACAATTTGAGATCTGGCAGCGCTAGGTCACCTTCCCTAGAATTTCTTTTCATTAGTCCCTTTGATACTCTGGAGGTTTTGTTCTTCTAGATGAATTTTGATACTATTCTATCCAGCTGTAGAAAGTAATTATCTAATTGTTTAATTGATATGGCACTAAATAAGTAAATTAATTTGGGTAGAATTGTCATCTTTATTATATTAGCTCGGTCTACCTATAAGCAACTGATGTTTTTCCACTTATTAAATCTGACATTATTTCTGCAAAAAGTGTCTTATAACTGTGTTCATGTAGTCCCCGTGTTTCTTTTGGCAGGTAAACTCCCAAATATTTTACAGTGTCTATCCTAACATTAAATTGGATTTCTCTTTCTATCTCTTGCTGTTGTTATTAATATATAGAAATATAGAAGACTTGTGTGGGTTTATTTTGTCATCTGCAAATTTGACAAAGTTGTTTATTGTTTCAAATAGATTTTTATTTCAATCTCTGGGATTCTTTAAGTATATCATCATATCATCTACAAAGAGTGATAGCTTTGTTTCTTCTTTGGCTATTCTTATTACTTCAATTTCTTTATCTTGTCTAATTGTTACACCTTACACTCTTAATGCCATATTGAATAATAATGGTGATAATGGACATCCTTGTTTCATGCCTGACCTTATTGGAAATGCATCTAGCTTATCTCCATTGCATATAATGCTTACTGATGATTTGAGGTAGATGCTGTTTATTATTTTATGGAAAATTTCCTTTATTCCTATGCTCTCCAGTGTTTTTAATAGAAATGGATGTTGTATATTGTCAAAAGCTTTTTCTACATCTACTGAGATATTCAAGTGGGTTTGTTAATTTTGTTGTTGATGTGATTGATAATGTTAATAGTTTTCCTATTATTGAACCAGCCCTGCATGCCTGGTATGAATCCAACCTGATCATAATGTATTTTTCTTGTAATAAGATGCTGTATTCGTTTTGCTAAAATCTTATTTAAAATTTTTGCATCTGTTTTCATTAGAGAAATTGGCTGATAATTTTCTTTCTCTGTTTTTTCTCTTCCTTCTTTAGGTATCAAAAACCTATTTGCATGATCAAAAGAATTTGGGAGGACTCCTTCCTCCATTTTCAAAAATAGTCTATATAGTATTGCAATTGAATATTCTTTAAATTTTTGATAGAATACACTTGTAAATTCATCTGGCCTTGGAGAATTTTTCCTAGCAAGAACACTGACGGTTTGTTCAATTTCTTTTTATGAGATGCAGTTGATTAAGTATTCAAGTTCTTCTTCTGTTAATCTGGGCAATTTCTATTTTTTGAAATACTCATTCATCTCATTTAGATTGCTGAATTTGTGGGCATAATGTTGGGCAAAATAATTTCTTATTATTGTTTTAATTTCCTCCTCATTGGAGGTGAGGTCACCCCTTTAATTTTTGATATTACTACTTTGATTTTCTTATTTTTTTAAATCAAATTGACCAAGAGTTTATCAATTTTATTCGTTTTTTCATAAAACCAACAATTCGTTTTATTTACTAATTACGTAGTTTTTTTTTTTTAATTTCAGTTTTATTAATCTGTCCTTTGGCTTTCATTATTCCTAATTTGGTATATACATGGGGATTTTCAATTTGTTTTTTTTTCTAGCTTCTTCAGTTGCATTCCCAGGTCATTGATCTCTTCCTTCTCTATTTTATCTATTTAGGCATTCAAAGATATAAAACTTCTCCTAAGAACTGCTTTTGCAGTATCCCATAAGAATTGGTAGGTCGTCTCATTGTTGTCATTCTCTTGAATGAAGTGGTTGATCATTTCTATGATTTCTTCTTTAACTCACTCCTTCTTTAGAATTGGATTATTTAGTTTCCAATTGATTTTTGGTTTATCTTTCCATGGACTTTTATTACATATTTTATTGCATTCCGATCTGAGAAGGATGCTTTGATTATCTCGGCCTTTCTGCACTGGATTGTGAGGTTTTTATGCCCTAGAACATCGTCAATTTTTGCATATGTGCCATGTACAGCTGAGAAAAAAGTATATTCTTTTCTATTTCCATTCAATTTTCTCCATAGATCTATCATATCTACCTTATTCAGAGTTTTATTTACCTCCTCAACCTCCTTCTTGTTTATTCTCAGGTTAGATTTATCAAGTTCAGAGAGTGGGAGGTTGAGGTCTCCCACTAGTATAGTTTTACTATCAATTTCTTCCTTGAACTTCCTCAACTTCTCCTGTAAGAATTTGAATGCTATACCACTTGGAGCATACACGTTTAATAATGTATTGCTTCATTGTCTATGGTGCCTTTCACCATGATATATTTTCCTTCTTTATCTCTTTTGATTATATCTATGTCTTCTTTTGCTTTGTCTGAGATTAGGATTGCTACTCCTGCTTTTCTTATATCAGTTGAAGTACAATATATTCTGCTCCTACCTTTGACCTTTACACTGTGTGTATCCCCCCTTTTCAAATGTGTTTATTGTAAACAACATATTGTTGAATTATAGCTTTTAATTCATTCTGCTATCTGTCTCTGTTTTATGTGGGAGTTCATTCCATTGACATTCACATTTAATATTACAGGCTGTGTATTTCCCGCCATCCTCTTTCCCACTCTTTTTGCTTTTAATTCTCTGGTATCACTTTCCCTCCTCAATAGTTTTCACTTTTCACCACCACCTCCTGCAGCCTTCCCTTCCTTCTTTTACTCCTCTTTACCCTTTCTGCTTCTTTCCTCCCTTTTAGCTACCCCTCCCCTTTCTTCCCCCTTCCCCTCCTACTGCCTATAGAGCTAGTTAGAATTATATATTTAAGTTTATTGTTCCCTCGTTGAACCAAATCAAGTGAGAGTACCTCTCAAACAATGCTCATCCCCTTCCCCTCTTTCCCTCTAGAATAATTTTGTACCTCTTAATGTCATATAATTTATCATTTTCTGCTTCCTCCTTTTCACACTTCCTGTTACAATCTCTTCTCATACTTAAATCATATTTTGACATGACATCATTTAATTTATACCCATTCTCTCTATGTATATCCCTCTCATATTTCATAATAGATGTACAATTCTCAAGATTAACAGGTATCATCTTCCCTTATATGGAGGTAAACAGTTTGCCCAAATTGAGTAACAAGTGTCTCCCTCCCTCCCGCCCCCCGCCTTTTACCTTTTTATGCCTCTCTTGAGACCTGCATTTGAAGATTGAATTTTCTATTAAGTTCTGGCGGTTTTGTCAGGAAGGTCTGGAAATCTCTTACTTCGTGGAATGACCATCTCCTTTCCTGAAATGTTATGCTGAACTTTGCTGGGTAGTTGGCCCTTGGTTGTAGTCCCATCTGTTTTGCCTTATGGAATATCAAATTCCAATGCCTTCGATCTTTTAATGTAGAAGCTGCAAGGTCTTACGTGATCCTGACTGTAGCTCCTCGATATTTGAGTGGTTTCTTTCTGGCTGCCTGTAGTATTTTCTCCTTCACTTGATAGTTCTGGAATTTAGTAACAATATTCCTTGGGCTTTTGAGTTTGGGATCCCTTTCGGGAGGTGAAAGGTGGATTTTTGTGATGACGATTTTGCCCTCTGCATCTTGCACTTCTGCGCAGTTTTTCTTGATGATTCCCTGGAAGATATTGTCCAGACTCTTTTCTTCCTCATCGCTTTCCTGTAGGCCAATAATTCTTAAATTTTATCTCCTGGATCTGTTTTCCAGGTCACTTGTTTTTCCAATTAGATATTTTACATTTTCTTCTATCTTTTCATTCTTTAGATTTTGTTTGATTATTGCAGTCTCAAAGAGTCATTAGTTTCTACTTGCCCAATTTTAATTTTTATCAAATTCTTTTCTTCAGTTAAGTTTTTAATCTCCTTTTCCATCAGTCCAATTTTTCCTTCTAAGGTGTTATTTTCTCCAGTTAATTTTTGTAATTCCTTTTCCATTTGTTCAATTTTCCTTTTCGAAGAGATCTTCTCATCAGTGAATTCTTCTATTTTACATTTTTCAAATCATTGATGGGTTTTTCTTCTATTTCCTTCTTCAATTGTTCCTGGAGAGCTGTTTGTCCATGCCAGCAGTTTATTGTCCCTTCTGAAGTTTCAGATGGAAGTACAATATCAGTTCTAACCTCTTTGGTATTTGTGTTTTGGTCCTTATTCCCACAGAAATATTCTACAGTTTTTTTCATGCTTATTTTGCTTTCTTGTTCATGATGATTATTGTAGGTTGTGGCTTCTGTTGCTTTCAATATGAAGCTGCAGAACTTGGTGTTGAGCTGACTTTTGTGAAAAAACTAAGAGCATATGTCTTTTTATCTTTTTGTTTTGTGTTTCCCTGATCATCTCTGTGGTTAGCTTGTTAAGTGTCGGGGAGAGGTGGTCTGGTCATGGGAGATCTCCTCAACTGAACTGAGGCAAAGGCAAGCTCAGGGGATGATGATCACAGCTGCCCTGTTGTCTTCTTGTTTCCTCTGGAGTGCCAAGTCATGCCTTGGTCCTAGTATGAGTTTCCACCCCTCCTGGGGTTCTTCTTCTGGTGCTGAGGCTTGCCTGAGTCCTAGTGTGAGTTTTCACTGCCCTGGGTGCCCCCTCCTTTTGGTTTCCCTCTGCCACAGTTGGAAGTATCACCCTTAGCTATTTTCCTAGCCTCAGGTCTTATGAGACTATTTGTCCCCTCTGTTGTGTCCTCTGATCCAGGATTTTTCTGGGGCAATATTTTATGGTTCTTTCAAGGTCATCAAGGGGGAGAGGAGAGAGCACTGATCACTCTACCATCCTATCTCCTGAAAATTCAAGTATTGACTTACAGGTGTCTAATCTGTGGGCTGAAAGTCTCAGGAACTGCTGCAGCTGATATCTGCACTTGCTTAGCTCTGCTGGTCTCTCACCCTGGGCTACTGCTCTGCTGGTTCTGCCTGCTGTTTTCTCAGGTTTCCCCTGGGCTCTCCCACTCAGCTGTCCTGGACACACTGTGCTGTGCTGTGGGCTCACCCCTGCGAAACAGATCCTTCCCATGATCCCATGGACAGACCTTCCAGTCTGTCTTGGGCTTTAAATCTGCCACAGTTTGTCTCCTATTGGATTCTGCACCTCCAAAATTGGTCAGATTCTCTTTTTAGAAGAATCTGAAGGATTTTGTCTAAGAGCTTTTTGCTCTCCACTCCACCATCTTGGCTCTACCCCCTATTATAATGATTTTTTTGAAAAAAAAAACTACTTGTATCTATGCATGTGTACATATAAAAACTGTTTATGAAGCACTGGTAAGATAAATTGGTAGCTTACCTCAAGTTTATGTCAAGAATACTGCTGAATATTTAACCATAATAGAGCTAAGATTCATTGCACAGGATATTAAGGCAATATTTTACTTAAAAACGAACCTGAAAATCCACATTTCTCTACTTAATATTTGAGAAAAAGTGTCCTTTTTATACTCATTTAGTTTCTTTTCTTCCTAGTAACAAAGTATTCAATAAATTCATTCATGTTTCATCTGATTTCATTTTGCAATACAAGCAAGAACAACAAAAACAAACTTAATAGGAAACTTGCCAGATGCATAGATGAGAACACAAGTGAATTAAACCAGGTTAACATCATAAAATCAAGTTGGAAAACAATTTCCCAGTTGTTTTAATATTGCAGCAAGAAATTCTAGTTATTAAGGAAGCAAGTGGATAACTGGAACAAAGATTGAGACAATTGATCAAAAAGGTCTCAAGAACTTTCTCATGACACAAATTTATCTGTTTTGCATTTCAAGGAGTTCTCAGAGCAGAAAAGACCATTTCACATCCAAAGAAGTTTATTAATTCTAGGATGGAACATCTGTTGATTTCAATCACGGCCAACATTAGTTCAAGAGAAACTGAAAGATCCAGTTTTAGTTGCTTATGGAAGCATTCTCATTACCACTAATACAAAAAAAAAATTTGAACCTAGGGTTGTAACATTATAAAATCTTCTAAGAGTAAAAATCGAAATTCAAATTTGTTAATCAAAAATTGTCACCATCATTATTTCCTACGTGCTCCTAAAGGAGCACTAAGTTTATGTCTTAGTTGTGTCTTTGAAATGGTGATTCTCAACATGTGTAAGGCTAAAAATAAAATGTCTTGCATAAAAGTCTTCAGAAGAAAAATGTCATTAAAATCAGATAATTAAGTGAAATGAACTTCAAACAACCAGCATATACTCTTCCAATCAAAGACACATTTTATGTAGCAAAGGGAGACACAGGAACACATAAAAGGTGATTTTTAACACAATTACATATGTACAAACCATGATAAAAATTTCACATAAAAACCATCATACTAAAACTAATGACTTGGTGTTAGTTTAGTGTTCTTTTCTTAAACCTTCATCTAACATTCCCGTGATAATTGTACAAAATAATTTCGTTACAATGCTGGAGAAATGGAAAATTAAGTATATGAATAATTTTCTTGGAATTTTCTCAAGTAACTTTCATTATAAGTAAGAAAAAAAGAAAGGGAAAATAAAGGAAAGAAAGAGAAAATGGACTCCCCTTGATTCTAAAATTCCTTAGGAACTGCTTTGTTTAAATGACTCTCTCAGCAGTCATACTGCATTTTTTTTTTACTACCTTTTATTATTTTACTATGGAAAACTGCCTTCAACAATCTTCTTCCATGTTTTGCATAGGAAATTACACTCTTAATCACAGTTATTTTGACTCTCATTTCTCTCTCCCTAGGACATAAATGAAATGTTTGCTGATTGAGGTTGTTTTTAGGTTCCTTGGTTCATAATTGGTGTGAATGATTAACACAGTCTAAATTTAGAAGTAAAAACTAATAGGAAATGACAACTATGTTAATATCTGTTCTCTGCATTTCTGTTGGAGGACATTAACAGCTTTTTCTGCAGGTCAGGCTGAAATTTTAATTACATACGATATATTTTTATTCTTTTTTCTAATGTGGTATTGATTTTGATCTCTTCTTTAACAAGTTCATGATACTGATTCCCACAACAGTAGTCAGTGATGTCCTGTCTGTCAAGATCCAATCAATTTCATTTTGTGTGTGTGTGTGTGTGTGTGTGTGTGTGCTGTCAATGACAATAATATATTCTCAAAATTCTAAATATATATATATATATATATATATATATATATATTCATACATACATACATACATATACACACACTAGAGAGTAAGTACACTAAATTCCTGGTTCTTCTTTCAATAATTGCTAATTAGAGAATTTTTTAAATAACTTGACAAACCGATCTGTGAGATGTTTTTCCAAGTGAAAACTAATAATTTGCTTTAGTGAATATGTGAAACCTAGGTGAGTATTTCTAGATTTACTCAGTTTTAATGGTATTTTAGGGTATAGCTGCAATCACCTGGGCATATCAAAATCTGCCTGGTTGCCATATGTAACACTAATCACTTAGAAATATCTTTCAGAAATTGGTTTGGCCCTTGAGACTTCAAATTTCTTACACCCTCTACCTTTTATTGATTAAACTGTGTTAAAGTCATTAAGTAAATTAATCTCTGGCACTTTCTTTACTTGGACAGTGTTGAAAGTCTTGACATTTTTCAAAGACTCTCTTAGCCTAAATCTATATCAGCTATCATTCTTTACTTGCTGTTTCTTTTTTATGTCCTCCCATTCACTTCCCCTGTGCATTTTTAAATGTATCATGTCTCTTACTTTGCACATATCTACAGGAGTTCAAATCCTTGTCTTCCATCAGTTATTTCCCAAGATATCAGTACTGCACTGACAATCCTCTCCTCCTTTCCCATTAGCTAACCATTTCAACACTGCCCAATTCTTGGGAGTCACTTACTCCATAGCCTGTCAAAATCTTGCCCTACTGAGTCCCAGCCTTGGAATAAGATCAACCTACTTTCAGTCTTGCTGAACGGGATACTGAGCAAAGCCGGAAAAAAAAATTTGAAATCATGCCACTGGAACCGTTACAAAATATGCCACATAATTTAAACTGGGTCCTCACTGACACGCAAAAAAAGTCATTTTACAATTCTACAATCAATTAATTTTCTCACAACCTAACCATTTGCCTAACCATTTCTTTCTCCTCAAATCTCTCATGGCTTCCCATACTCCACCTGGTCAGTTGAGAATCTTCACTCACCTTTCACTGAAAAAACTGAGGCCATTCACCAAGTTTACTTTCATATCTTATCTGCTTTATATCTCAAATCACAGTGATGTCTTCTAGCACTACCTCTTTCTCACAGAAAGAGGTGAATTTTTTCATCTACAAGGCAAACACACATATCAGATTCATACGTCAGAATATATACATATATAGATGTATATACACACATACATTTGTATATATACAGGTGTGTATGTATGTGTATATATGTATGTATGTATATATGTATGTTATATTGTTTTGTTATGTTTATCCTTTGTTCTCAAAGAGGACCATCACCTCAAGATAATGACATGACTTTCAGTTGGTTTTGATGTGAGGGAAGGAGGGTTATGCAAGGTCACCAACCTCACTTTCTTTTCCTGAGCCATCTGGGTCCAGTGACTTGATATTCATGAGGCTGAGTACAGATGGTCCAGAATGCAATGTGCGACCCTGGCACTTTCAGGCTAAGGTCTTATCACATTCTCACTTTTAGTGAGATATACTCATTCAATGAATAGGCCTATTTAAGTTAGTCAAGGAATGGTCCCTTTAATTAAAAAACAATTCAAACTAGGAGGGGAAGACCCTCAGGGTTACTGGACAAAAAAGAAAAAAATTATTATTTAGTTATTATATTCACTCTGCCCTGGGTGGGTGGGGACTTGTTGTCCACTCTAAGAGCTCCAGAGTGAATTGATTTTAATGTGATAAGACCTTAATTTGAAAGGGCCAGGGTCTCACATCTCACATTGGCCATCTCCAGTCGTCCTCATGAATATCAGGCCACTGGGCCCAGATGACTGAGGAGAAGAAAGTGAGGTTGGTGACCTTGTATGGCAGTCCTTCAATCAAGTCAAAATCATCTTACACATTGCTCATTCTCTCCTCTAATATTTCCACTGCCCTGGTCCAGTCACTCATCGCTTCACACTTTGTCTGTTGCATTAATTTTCTGCCTAATCCCTCTGCCTCAAATCTTCCCCCCCTCCCATTCAACTTCCACTTAGCCGTCAGATTTATTTTCCTAAAGCACAAGTCTGACCGTGTCACCTCCCTAGTCAATAAACTCTAGCAACTTTCTATAATCTCCCGGGTAAAATAGGAATTCTTTTATTTAGACTTTAAAGCAAACACTTCCTATCCTATCTTACTTTTCCAGTCTTTATCATCTTCCTTCTCTCCTGAGATACTGTGTCTTTGACTTCCATATTCCTTATAAAATACATGGCATCTCACAGCAACAGACATTATCTCCGCTGTCTTTCATGTCTGAAATTATCTTCCTACTCATCTGTATATGTTTCCCTCTCTAGTTTCTTCCAAATCCCAGCTTAGATCATTCCTTTTATGGAAACTCTTTCCAGATTTCCCTTTAACATGAGTTCTTTGTTGATTATCTCCAGTTTATTTTGGATACATCCTGTTTAGACAAGGTTGTTTGCATTTTGTCTCATCCATTACCTTTGAGCTTCTTGAGAGATAGAGCAATCTCTTGGGTTCTTAATGCTATGCCTGAAATGCAGTAAGCCCTTAATAAATGCTTATTGACTGCTAGTGCACTCTTGCCCCTACTTGAAAAAAGCGAAACAAAGCAAAACATGGAATTACTATGAGATTTAGTGTATTTAATTAAATTTGAGAAAACAGCCTATGACACTTACCTTCTGATCAAAGTAAGGTTACTAACTCAGATGAATAATGAGTCAGTCAAATTTGTAGTGAGGCCAGATTAAATGATTTTTGCCCTCTATCGTTGTTCCCATTCTCCGATTTCTAGATCACCATATTCCTAGAGGAGTTATTAGTCTGACCTAGGAGAAGAAAGTTATCTCACCAAATTATTGATGAGCAGATTTTTCTCTAATGATTGGTATGTATTAAATTTATTTTCATGAAATGCAAAAAAAAAAAAAAACAAAACTTAGGTCCTAAACTAGAAAGGGCCTTGTACATCATCTCAGTCAATACATCATGTTGTAGATGATGAAACTAAAGCCAAAATTGGGGAATCCCTCAGCTGAAAACACCATGATTGAAAAATAGCCTATCTAGCATTTTAATTCAGATCCTTTGTTTCAAGTGTCTTTGGTCGTTATGCTTTAACTCATTCATAAAAAAGTATTCCTCATTACTTCCTTCCTTCTTTAAAAAGATATTTTTTTAAAGCCACCTTTTGGAACAACTGCCAGCTCAGTAAATAGAGCACAGAATCTGGAGTCAGGAAGTCCTGAGTTTAAATTTGGTAATGGTCACTGATTGGCTGTGTGGCCATAAGTTACATCACCTCTAAAGCCTCAGTTTCTTCAAATGCAAAATGGGAAAGATAACTGTACCTATTTCTCAAAGTAGTTTTGAGGATCAAATGAGATATTAATAAAATACTTGACACAACTGCTGGCTTACAGGAGGCCCTATATAAATGTTTATTCTTTTCCCTCTTTACTTTTAAAATAATAACATTCTTATAATTCTATTTTACATTTTGCCTTTAATTCCTTGGCATTAAAGTCATTTCCTTTATGTCATATATTTGCACTATGTCTATTGTGATTTCATCATATAGACATTTTTTTTTTACCAAAAGCAATATATACATCACTTTAAAAACTTTATATAGGAAAAATATATCTATATATCTGTACCTATATCCATTATTATTGTTATTGGATCCATTATCAATTCGAGGAACTAAAACCATCTGTAATGGTGACACCAAATTTTGGAAAGCTATTTCAAAAATTCCTATAGATAATTTCCAGAAGGGAAACCAGCATACTAAAGAATATATATATATATGTGTGTGTGTGTGTATGCACATATACACATACATGTATGTATGTATATACATAAACACATATGCATACATGTGTGTGCATATCTGTATGTGTAGGAATATGTTTGTATATAATATAAATAATTTTGCATTATGTCATATTAGTTATGTGTATTTAATATATTCTTTTATATTGTTACATTATATTATATTACATTACATAGCATGATATAATATGATACAATACCATACTATACCATATATCATATCATATTATATGTCATTTATATCACATTATGTCAGACAATATTAATTACATTACATTATATAATATCATGTCATATGATGTATTATGTTTGTTATATAATATTATATTACATCACATCATATCACATTAAATCATATTTCACTACTTATATTATAAATTATATTAGTGTATGTTCCTAGGCTTAAAGTGTAGAAATAGAAATAATGAGTAGAAATCACAAAAAAATTTGAAATCTCAAAAATTTTCCTAATAGAGTGGGTGAAAATGGAATTGGATTCCTTGTAAAGTGGAGACATTCCCGTAATTGAAGTTTTTCAAACAAAAATAACAAATTACTTTCTGGGAATATTACAAATAAATTTTATTTTAACATTGTTCTGTATGTCATTTTATGATAAAAATATGCTTCTTTATCAAAACATATTAATCTATATCTTTTTGCCATTTTTAATACGTTTAGCTTATTCTAGTGTTATTCAATTTGTTTTCCTTTATATTTGAATATCTATATATTTAAAAAAAGAAAAAAAAAACAATGTAACCCTCCTACACAGTTAGGCAGTTATATTGAATAGAGGAGGAGTCCTGGACTAAGAAAAGTTTGAGTTCAAATCAAGCCCCAGACAATGATTAACTGTGTGACCCTTGGTGAGTCAGTTAATCTTGTTCGACTCAATTTCATCATCTGTAAAATGAGTTGGAGAAGGAAATGGAAAAACAATCCACTATCTTTGCCAAGAAAAGCCTCAAAGTGATCAAAAAGCGTCAGAAACAACCAATTCAAATGAAAAGCCACCTTCCCACCCCACCCATCCCCCATCTCGAAATTTGGGGCAGTTTTCTAATATTTTACATAGGAATTTAGGTTTGTCAATTTCTTATGCTCTTTTGGGAGGTCTAGTATCCTTATATAATGTCGGTTAAAATTAGTGTCTTCTGCTTATTAAAAAATCAGGTTTTCTTTAAATGTTAATGGTTTTTGCCCTTTTTTCCTGATTATTCATTATTTTGAGACATTTCCTTTCTAATATGTTATTTCCTATTTTACTTGTTTAGAGAAGCTTATATTATAGATTAATTTAATTTCTGTTATGATAATTTTTTCTAGTGTCTACATCCTAAATGATTCTATTGGTTGCCATGGTAGCCATCCACATATGAAATCCTTGCCCTAGTACCTTCTATTCAAAAGCTCTGTGATTGTGCTGTATCAGTGTTTGTAGCTTTGAGTACAACTGAGGGAGTGTAGTGTGGCTGTTCTTTTAAGATCCACTCTAACTTTTTACCTTTCTGGTTCCTGAAACACAAGACCACCCTTAACAGCAGGAAATTTGATTTTCCCTCTACCCTCTATACCTTGTCCTCTTTTTTCACCTCTTTGAGTTGTCATGTGCTTTTGCTCTCCAGTTGAAAAAGGATGCTAATGGATGGGTAGATTAGAGTTTGGTAGTAATCTTAACATCAGGAGGGCAATCCCAGACTGTCCCACAATCACATGCCTGAGCATCAGTGTGTGCATCTGGCCAGAGCATAGAGGCTAATGATCAAGGTGTATTGGCTGATAGCCTCATGGCCTAGTATTTAAGATTTTATGTTTGTGTTTTTTCTTATCCTGGAGTGGACTGTAATAGCTTGCCTCTGGTGTATAATTTTGCTTTCATTTTTATTTATTTACTTACTTTAAAAAAAAATTATTTTTACATTCATTTTCACAAAATTTTGGGTTCCAAAATGTTCTCCCCATTTGTCCCCTTCCCCCACCCCACTACACTGAGCATTCTAATTTCCCCTATCACCAATTTGCCCTCTCTTCTATCATCCCTCCCTTCTCTTGTCCCCATTTCTCTTTTGTCCTGTAGGGTCAGATAACATTCTATTCACCATTACCTGTATTTTTTATTTCCTAGTAGCAAGAACAATACTCGACAGTTGTTCCTAAAACATTGACTTCCAGGTTCTCCCCATCCCTCCCTCCCGACCCATTCCCTTTGGGAAGGCAGGCAATTCAATATAGGCCATATCTGTGTAGTTTTGTCAAAGACTTCCATATTAGTCATGTTGTGTAAGACCAGTTATATTTCCCTCCATCCTGTCCTGCCCCCCATTGTTGCTATTCTCTCTTTTGATCCTGTCCCTCCCAGAGTGTTGACTTCAAATTGCTCCCTCCTCCCATTGCGTTCCCTTCCATCATCCCCCACACCTTGCTTATCTCCTTCTCCACCATTTTCCTGTATTGTAAGAGAGACTATAATGCCACAATGAGTGTGCATTTTATTCCTTCTTTTAGTCGAACGTGATGAGAGTAAACTTCATGTTTTTTTCGCACATCTCTTCTTTTTCCCTCCACTAAAAAGTCTCCTGCTTGCCTCTTCTATGAGAGATAATTTGCCCCATTCCATTTCTCCCTCTCTCCTCCCAATACATTTCTCTCTCACCGTTTACCTTGGTTTCTTTTAAGATATGGTCACTTCGTATTCAATTCACTCTGTGCTCTCTGTCTCCATGTGTGCGTGCATGTGTGTGTGTGTGTGTGTGCACGCACACGTGTACATTTGTGTGTGCATGTGTGTGGGTAAGTGTGTGTATAATCCAACCAACTACCCAGATACAGAAAATTTCAGGAGTTACAAATATTGTCTTTCCATATAGGAATGTAAACAGTTCAACTTTGGTAATTCCCTTATGACTTCTCTTTGCTGTTTCCTTTTTCATGCTTCTTCTCATTCTTGTGTTTGAAAGTCAAATTTTCTTTTCAGCTCTGGTTTTTTCATCAAGAATGCTTGAAAGTCCTCTATTTCATTGAAAGACCATATTTTTCCCTGAAGTATTATACTCAGTTTTGCTTGGTAGGTGATTCTTGGTTTTAGACCTACTTTCTTTGATTTCTGTAATATCCTATTCCATGCCCTTCGATCCCTTAATGTGGAAGCTGCTAGATCTTGTGTTATCCTGATTGTATTTCCACAATACTGGAATTGTTTATTTCTAGCTGCTTTCAATATTGTCTCCTTGACCTGGGAACTCTGGAATTTGACCACAATATTCCTAGGAGTTTTCCTTTTGGGATCGCTTTCAGGAGTTTATCAGTGGATTCTTTGAATACTTATTTTGCCCTCTGGCTCTAGAGTATCAGGGCAGTTTTCCTTGATAATTTCATAAAGGATGATGTCTAGGCTCTTTTTTTGATCATGGATTTCAGGTAATTTTTAAACTGTCTCTCCTGGATCTATTTTCCAGGTCAGTTGTTTTTCCAATGAGATATTTCAAATTCTCTTCCATTTTTTCATTCTTTTGGTTTTGTTTTGTGACTTCTTGGTTTCTCAGAAAGTCATTAGCCTCATCTCTTCCATTTTAATTTTGCGAGAACTATTTTCTTCAGTGAGCTTTTGAACCTCTTTTTCCACTTGGCTAATTCTGCATTTGAAAGCATTCTTCTCCTCATTGACTTTTTGAACCTCTTTTCCCAATTGAGTTAGTCTATTTTTCAAGGTTTCGTTAGCATTTTTTTGAGTCCCCTTTGTCAAGGTATTGACCCATTTTTCATGCTTTTCTTGCATCTCATTTTTGAGCTCTTCCATTGCCTAAGCCCATTGGATATCTATTTCAGATGTTTGGGATATAGAGGCCTTGACTTCTATGTCTTTCCCTGATGGAAAGCATTGTTTTTCCTCATCAGAAAGTGAAGGAGCTAACATCTGCTCACCAAGAAGGTAACCTTCTATGGTATTATTTTTTTCCTTTTTCTGGGCATTTTCCCAGCCAGTTACTTGTCTTCTGAGATGCCTGTCCACCCCCACCTAGATCCGTCCAGCTAGTGTTTGGGGTCTGAGATTCAAATGCTGCTCCCCAGACTCAGGACTCTCGGAGACCAGTCAGGCTGTGATTCATGGTAAGATTAAATCTGGTTCTCAGGTGGGGGCAGGGTCGCCTCCCAGGCTCAGTCTGTAATGGAGCTCATGCTGAGCTCCTGCCTGCTCCAGGAGCCTCTGGTGACCCACTGCCTCTGCTGCTGCCTCCCGAGGGGGCCCGAGTCATGGAGATGCCCTGTTCCCCTCTCAGCCTGTCCAGATGTCTCTCTCACTGACCTGTGCCTGTGTGGGTGACGGGACCTTCACGGCTGCTGGGTATTCTGTCCCTGAAGCCTGCTCGGATCTGCTCGCTCCTCTCCATGGCGCACGGCCAGGGCAGGGCTGGGTTCTGCTCCCGTGTGGTGTGCGAGGGACCTTTGGGATTGGTTTTTCAGGACTCTCTGGAAAGGAAATCTCCTTCACCCCGTTGCTGCGTGGCTCCACTGTTCTGGAAGTTTTGGGGAGTTCTTTTTACAGGAGATCCATGGGCTGTGTGTTGGGTGCTAGCATATGTGAGTCTTTCTACTCTGCCATCTTGGCTCCGTCCCCGGTGTAAAATTTTTCATCAGAACTTTGTTTTATTTCTTCAGAGTTAGTGGAGCCTAGAGAAAATGCTGAGTCTTTCAATTTGCTGATCATGTAATCTTCCCTTGATTTCATTTCATTTGATTTTATGTACAGTTGAACTAGATGAATGGTGTTGTTGTTTTGTTGTTTCACTTGTATTCAACTCTGTGATTCCATTTGGGATTTTCTTAGCAAAGATACTGGGGTGCTTTTCCGTTTCCTTCTCCAGCTCATTTTACAGACAAAGAAACTTAAGTGACTCACCAATGGTAACACAACAAGTAAGTGTCTGAAACTGGATTTGAACTCAGGTCTTCCTGATTTCAGGCAGTGCCTTCTATCCTCTGAGTCACTGAGATGCCCCTGATATGCACTGTGCACCTTCCAACTTTAACTTGCCATGATTTTTAGAAAATCTTATCCTCAATTCATAGATCATATAATAACTGTATTTCTGCATAGCTTAGTGTTCACACTTGTGGTTAAATAAAATAGAGAGTTGCTACATTTTAAACTTCCCTCATTCTTAACAAAGTTGTTCCACTTTTGGCAAGCTTCACGGAAAATTGCATGGGAACAAATCTAGTTGGTGGTTTGAATTTAGCCTCCTTCTGTGCAATTGAATAATTTAATTATTGATTGAAATTTTAATTGCATCATTTGTTTGGGCTGCCTAAGTTTTTAGCAAATTGAATTTGAGTGTCCAATAGCTATGAAAGGGATTCAAAGGTGCTTGAGTAAAATTTGTAGTTTTTCCCTTTTTATTTATCAGAAAAGTTCATTAGAGGAAAAAATATTAAAACTCAATTGGTACATAAAGGCTTGATATGATATATGTATGGAATCATGAGCTAAAAGAGGCTTTAGAGGTCACTTCATTCAATCACTCTGTAAAGGACAAAAGTAAAACGCCTGAGAATTGAAATTATTAACCAACATCAAAAAGTTCAGTGAGTGGAAAAACCAAGATTTGAAAGAAAGTTCAAGATCAATGTTTCTACCATTACTTTCTCACTCACTTATTCATAAAACCCTACAGTTTGAATATTCTTTTCAGTCTTCATTTTTTCTCTCTTTTTTTATCAGTACAAGTTTTATAGGTACCCTCTTCTCCAAGCTTAGAGAAGTGTGTATGATAAGGAGATGAGAACACAACTGGAAAATAAGATCCTTCTACTGAGAACTCTTATTTCTAAGTTTTTATTTCCTCTTATTTTCTGTATCCCAGTTAGATTCAATAAATGTCAATAAAAGTAACCTGTATAGTTATTGAAAAAGGCACCAGATTATTTTCCAGTTATTGTTCTTATTACACAACCTTAATAAATAATTTTATTCTAAGCTGATTGTATGTCGTGGCTGACTATTAATGGAAAGAATACTGGTAGGGTCTCACAAGTTATAATTTACAAATTCAGGCTGTAAAGGTTACTTTTCAATTTTAGATATAGCAGCTTCTCCTTCTCCTGTTCTATTTCCAGGATCATAGGCATCACTTGGAGTGTCAAGCTAGGAAAGTATTGCAGAATTGAGTGCCACAGAGAAATACTTGCAGGTGCTGTAGAATTGATGACTCAAATGAAGGCATCCCTGCTCTTGAAGGGCTTAGAAGGGAGCAACATGTACACGGATAAATAAACAGTATATAGAGGTAAATGAGAAGTTGGCATGGCATCATGATTGGCTGGCCTCAAATTTAGGAAGAGATGGACACAAGTCCCATCTCTGACACTGATTGTGTGCCATTTCACATACAACCTGATCCCAGTGCCTGAGTCAACTTTCCGAAATTTAAGTTTCAGAGAAGATACTTTTACTTAATTGGTAGAAATACCTAGCCTGAAGTTCTTTACGTGGGTAAAATCACTAGTCACGTGTGCATTTGTGTGTGTGCATGTGTGTGTGTTCCTGTGCGTGTGTACAAATACTAATTACAATACGATATTAGGGGGATTTAAATGCACATACATATGTGTGTATGTTTGTACACATAATAAATACAATATTCGGGGAATTAAATACATACACACACACACACACACACACACACACACATATATATATATATATACACATGTGTATGTGTGTATATGTGTGTACATAGTAAACACAATGCAATAATGGGGGAATTAACTGGACATATGCATACATATATGTATGTGCATATACAGAGGAAACATAAACTCAGGAGGAATTAAAAACTAAGGCTCTGGTAGGAGATGATAGAAATATGAGTAAGAGGCAGAGGGGAGTGTTGAAGAACACATCACTTCTGGAAAACTAACTTCTGCAAAATCATCTAAAAGTGGGAGATGGGCTTTTCCCAGGTAGGGAATCGAAGGCAGGTCAGTTTGCACATTCTGTGGTAGTCTGGATAATATTACACATGACTGAGAATGACATGCAATCTGTTTACAAAAATAGACTGAGCCCAATTGAATTAGTTATAAATGCCAGATGAAGGAGTTTGCATTTTATCCTAACAGTAATATGGAAACAGAGAATGCCATAGGAAAAAAATTCATAGTGAAAGCCTAGGTCAACAATCATCAGTCATGAGCCATTTAATAAGCATTTAATGACTAAATTGGCATTGGTATTGCCTGTGACCCTCGGAGGCAGTATACAGTATAGATGAGGCATGATCACTGATTGCCATTCCCCATCTCTAGTACTAAATATTGTGTGGATATAAAACATAATGTTTTGTTTTCTGGGGAAATGTTGAAAAAGTCAAGGAAAACCTTGAACGGTACAATTTGGAGGCTACTCATCAGGTAAAGCAGGGATATTCACCATTGTTATTTCAGACTACTAAGCATCATAAAATACAATATGTACACACTATAATACTACCACAATTATAGTGCAAATCTATTAAAGTGAAACAGGAGAAGGATGGTAAATGAAGAAGAAGAAAAAGAAATGGAAAAGGAGGAAGTGTAGTTTATCAGATTACTAAATTGAAGGTTCTGTAGGCAGATGGAGGCAGAGTTCTTGAGAAAATCAAGAAAACCTAACTATAAACCACACCTCTAGTACCTATTGAAAAATAATAGACTGGTCACCAAATGTCTTTGAAGGCCCTCAATCTTCTCAAACTTATTGTTCATTCAGTTTCTACATAGCTTCCTTTCTCTGGCTTTATGGTGGTGAGATAGAAAGGTATGGTATCATTTTAATGATATGTTTTTCTCACCCTGTTCAATCATTGGTGTAAAGAATTTTCAGTGAGAAACTTCCCTTTACAAATGCAAATCAGCAATTTCTTTGCATCTTATAGTCATTTGCCTGGGATATTGAAAGTTTATATGATATGACCAGATAGAGTCAAACATCTAATATGTGCCTGAGTTGAAATTGAGTCTTCTTGACTACAAGTTCAGTCTTCTATCCACTTTGCAAATTTTCTCTCATCTTCCATTATGAGGATGATCATGGTGTTTCCTACAATGAGGAAGCAAAGGAGTAATAGAGGAAGCACATTATGCTGCCCTCTAATGGAGGATTTTCAGAATCTCATGACTCAGGAGCCCAACACCCTAAAAGGGCTTTAGACTTTGCGATCTGCATCAGTCAAGAGAATCTCTACTTGGATGAGAGCTCAGATCCATCAGAGCCTCAAGGATGTATCTCACACTCATCTCTTCTAAAGAGAATGAATCTACATTTGGAGTAACAATTAATTTTATTTTGAATCAAATGCCGCAGTGGGACTCTCCACAGTCCTGTAAACTGTCATCTTTAACAAAAATATGAACCATTTATTATTGTTTTAGTTTCCAAATAGTTTTTCATTTATAACATAAAAGGAATCCTTAGAAGTCTGACTTGCCATAATCATGGAACTCATTTGTATTCTCTAGAGATCTATTACTCATTAATTACTTTAAAGAACTTTCAACCCCTTGGTGTTTTAATCACACACACACACACACACACACACACACACACACACACACTACATAGATTCAGATATTCTGAAAGCTAATTCTTTCATTTTAAGAATTTCCTAAGAAATTAAGAGAAATTGGGCATTCTGGTTTTTATTCAATGTTTCTGTGTCCTTATGAATTTCAGGACTTGCTTATTCTTATGTGGTATAATGCTTCACTCAAGAACTAATCCATAGGATGAAGCGTTGTATGGAAGCACATATGTAATTGGGAAAATCAAGGACATTGCTATCTTACAACCATGACTATCATTATCATGAATGGACAGAAAAATGTTTTACTCCAGAATACCAATATCTGGTGAAAGGCAGAGGACAGTCCTCCACATTAGCTGTACTTTTCCTTATGGAAATCTCTTTCTTCCCTATAATGAATCAGATACCACCCAACTCATGCCTCATACCTAGGTGTCCACTGCTGGTTTATACTATGTAACATGACCTTGATCATTCAACTTACCCAGGATGCCAGCCCCAAGGGACTGGGAGTTAGATGAGTTTCAGTATTACATATAATTCCTTTTGGTGGAGTATTTGTGGGTGAGGAAGGGATGAAGAGTGTGACCACAGAATCTGGGTATGTGAGTAGAGTAAAATGAAGGTATAATCATTGGAAGATGAAAGGATTGACGAACTGGTAAGAAGAAATTTTTCAGCGTCTATGAACATGTAAATAAGAGTCTACCAAGTAATACAGCAGGGTTTGGAATAGAGAGGTAAACTGAATATCTTAAGAAAAGAGAGAGAATTACATGCAAGGCTATCAAGAATAGCCATCAGGAGATGGTTTGGGTGACATATCTCAGAGTGAACCTTCATCCAGGGTTGGAGATTGGATGTACCTGAAATCTGAATTGTGGGCCTTGATGTTTACTTCACATATTTACATCTCTGTATTTTCTGATTAATTTTGTTCAGACATTCCTCTGTTCCTCTAATTATCTCTCCAACCATTGGTTACTGGAGAAGAGACTCTTATTTGGAAGACTAACAACTAAGTTAACATTGACAGAATGTTAAAACTGTCGTTCCTGGCCCTCTCTGTAAAGCCAACCTTTTTGTACTGTTGGTATCTTGGCAGTGTTAAAAGAAAATGAAAAGGAGTATCAGATGGAGACATGAAACCCAGGTCTTCCTGATTCCAAGTCTAAGATTCTGTCCAATATGCTGTCATTCCTCTGAAGTTCCATTTTTTTTTATTATGGTTGTATCATATTTGTTAGGAAAAGATAGGGATTAGATTTGTGATTTAACTGTTTTAGGGAAATCATGGTTATGAATATTCTCTCCAACAATGTAGGTCAGCAACTTCTTTGCAATTTTCTTTCTTGGAAAGTCATCTATCCCAATGAAAAATAAGGCAGTTTGTCAAGAGTCACATCAATCAATCAAAATTTATGAAGCACTCATTATGTACCTATAGGCATGTATAGGTACCATGAATAGAACACTGGGTCCAGAGTGAAGAAGACCTGAGCTTCAAATCTGCCCTCAGAAACTTATTAACTGTGTGACCCTGGACAAAACACTAATCCCTGTTTGCCTCAGTAACTTCATCTGTAAAATGATGAAGAGAAGGAAATGCCAAACTATTCCAGTATTTTTTCCAAGAAAATCTCAAATGGGATCATGGAGAGTCAGACATGATGGAAATGATTAAACAATAACAATCTCATTTTTCTGATATTATGCTAAGTACTGGGGACAGAAAAAGAGGAAAAACTGAGTCCCTGCCCTTAAGGATCTTATAGTTTTATTGAGGAAACAACATATACATAAATGTATAAAAAACAAGCAATATAAAGGACAAATAAAACCGGATTAAAATAAGTAAGGCACTAGATTTAAGAGGGGTTGGGAATTTCATTTCTTGAGACTGGATTTTTAAAAAGAATTTTATTATTTATATATTTATTTATTTTAAGTATTCAACATTCATTTCCACAAAATTTTGAGTTCCAAATTTTCTCCCCATCTCTCTCCTACCCCCACATTAAAATGCCTTGTATTATGATTATCCCCTCCACTAATTTGCCCTCCCTTCTAACACCCCTTCCTTCCCTTATCTCCATCTTCTCTCTTGCCCTGTAGGGAAAGATAAATTTCTATACTCTATTCCCTGTATTTCTTATTTCCCAGTTGTATACAAAAGCAATCTGTTCCTAAAACTTTGAGTTCCAACTTCTCCTCCTTCCTCCCTCCCCATTCCATCTCACCCTTTCTTCTCCCAATACATTCCTCTCTCACCCTTTAATTTTATGTTTTTTTAGATATGATCCCTTCCTATTGAACTCACTCTGTACTCTCTGTCTCTCCCTCTCTCTCTCTGTCTCTCTGTGTGTGTGTGTGTGTGTGTGTGTGTGTGTGTGTGTGTGCGTGTGTGTGTAATCCCTCCTAGTACCCAGATATTGGGAAAAGTATCAAGAGATACAAATATTATCTTTCTATGTAGGAATATGAAGAGTCAAACTTTAGTAATTCCCTTGTGATTTCTCTTTCCCGTTTACCTTTCCATGCTTCTCTTGGTTCTTGTGTTTGAAAGCCAAATTTTCTTTTCAGCTCTGGTGTTTTCATCAAGAATGCAGGAAAGTCCTCTATTTCATTGAATGACCAGATTTTCCCCTGAAGTATTTTACTTAGTTTTGATGGGTAAGTGATTCTTGATTTTCATCCTAGTTCCTTTGACTTCTGGAAAATCCTATTCCACACCCTTCAATCCTTTAATGGAGAAGATGCTAGATATTGTGTTATCCTGATTGTATTTCCACAGTACTCGAATTGTTTCTTTCTAGCTGCTTGCACTATTTTATCCTTAACCTAAGAACTCTGGAATTTGACCACAATGTACCCAGGATTTTCTCTCCTTGAATCTCTTTCAGGAGGTGAAAAATTCCTCTCACTGACCTTTGAAGTTTTATTTGTGGGTTGAGCCATCTAGGAAACCCTGCTGCTATTGGGCACTCAGACTCCCAAGGCCTGCTCTGGTCCTGCTCCTCCTGGTGCCATGAAACCAAGGCTGAACAGTCATCTGCTTTGTGTATGGTGTGACAGACCTTTCTCCTCAGTCTTCCAGTTCACCCTGGGCTGGAAATCTCCTCCTTCACATCATTCTGTGACTTCTGCTGCTCTAGAATTTGTTGAGAGTCATTATTTACAGGTATTTTATGGGCTGCGGGGGAAGAGATAGAATATGTGGATCTTTCTACTCTAACATTCTGGCTCCACTGTCTTGGAATTGGTTCTTAAAGGAAATCAGGGAGCTAAGTAAATAGAGTTTAGGAGGGAAAGCACTCCACGCAATGTGGACAGTTATAGAATATAAGGTGAATGTTCTTTCAAGAACTTCTGCAACCTTGGGTTTCCTGAAACAAAGAGTCACCCTTGACGGAAGAAAACATTATCTCCCTACTCTCTGTGCTTTGTCCTTTTCATGTGTCCAAGAAGAGTCATTTCCTCTTGTTTTCCTGTTAAAAAATAAAATGACAGGATGGGGTAATAGGATACTTATACTAAAAACTCATCCATTATGGATGTAGTTTAAGATTTCTACTGGACATCCAGTTTGAGAACATAAAAGACAGTGGAGATGGGAGATTGTTGGTTAGTCAGTGTAGAGTCTGGAGTAGGATAGGACTATCTGAGCATCATCAACACAGTAGTACTAACTAAATTCAGGGAGTTGATAAGATCACAGAGTGAAGTAGTATAGAGAGAGAAGAGAGGAACAGCCAGGAGAGAACCCTGAGAGACACTTATTTATTTGTCTTCTGATTTTTGAGGATCAATTGTATCATGGGTCTTGCCTTGTTTATGAGTTAGATTTAAGTGAGTCAAAGTTGCACAAAGTAATCACCTTCACTCATTCTTTCAGAGTCATCGAAATCCAGTGGCAAAGACAAAAGTCAGGACAGCTGATGATTGCTTGAGGCACAGTGGATAGACTTGGAGACTCTGATGTCCATCCAGGCTCTAAGCACTCCACAGTGCCTGCTTCAGATGCCTTTATGGCCATTGAAACAAATTATTCACATCCAATTATTCCATTGGGGTGAGTTTTCTTATGTTTGAAGGTGTACATCCCTTAACTCACAAATGGGTTAGAGATCCATTGGTTACTCTCAACCTCGTTTAGTCTTTCTGCTGAAACGGTTTACCAGGTTGTGACTACTGTGAATGCAATAGCTTTGGGGAAGCATAGGAGAAAGTTGAAAGCCTAGTGGACAGAAAAGGTGGAAAAGAAGCCCTGAAAAGGGCTTGACAAACCCTTGGTTATCTGGTACACTCTTGAGGCACAGTATAGTTAAGCAGTTAGAATGTATGATCTAGAGGAGAATCTAGTGATACAGAGGAGGAGCATTCTTTCTCTCGCTTTCTCTCTCTCTCTTTCTGTTTGTGTGTGTATCTTTCTGTCTCCTTATCTCCCTATATTTTACTGATACAAAAATAAAAAAAAAATAATTGCTCTATAGCACACTAAATGATGTGTTTTAGACAAAAGTTATACCTCGTTATTTTCCTATCTTACTCTTCTTAGTAGGAGCACATACTAGGTGTTCAGTAAATGTTTATTGATTGGATTGTTAGAGTGCCAAACTTATATCTCATTATTTTTTTTAATTCTTGCTATTTATTTAATTATTGTTAGTCTTCCAAACTAAAGAAATAATTGAAGGATCTGTGATTAGCTCATTGTGATTAACCCTGGGTGTGGGAATGCTATCCATCAAGCCAGAGTTGGATCTATGACCTATTACATAAATTATAGGGTATTTTCTGAGTCAAATAAAGATAAAAATGACTTGTCTAGGATGACACAATTATTGAGTACAATTTTCGAGTCTGTCTTCAACCTAAGATTTTCCAAATTCCAGCTACCACTCCAGCTACTACATCAAACTGCCTCTATAAAACTATTTTGCATGGCAGTATGGAAATTAAACTGTTCTGGGATACTGAGGCTTCATTAAGTAAACTTAAATCATCACCATCAATCCTCAAACCCTAAGTACAATTCCAGTACAAAAGCTGATCACTGGAATTTAGGCACCTTTAAAAGTTGCATTCAACCTTTCCAATCCCTAGTGTAGCATAACACAAATTTAATATATGGCTTCAATACTCTCCATAGGACCTTGGAGGCTTCATAGAGCACATCCTGAAGTGCTAAGTCTGCAGCTAGGATTCACTCGAGAAACTCTCTCAATATCTGTTGGATTCATGGCTCTTCTCAAACTCCTTGGAGGTGACTGGAAGCTTATAAAGTTGGAAACTCATTTAGAAAGTTAAGGACTTACTTCACATCCTTTCCTCAAGAGATAGGGAGAATTTAGTTATGAATACCTCACAGATCATCAAGCTAGGCTCTCAATGGTCTTTCCAGAATTGTTTCTCTAAAAGAAGCCAACAGAGTCCTTGATCAGCTCACTGCTTCAATGCCCCTCCTACCATAATATACAGTCTAGGGTTGTCTTTATGCTGCACATTCCAATAACTTTATAAAACGATTTACAGTGATGGTAAAGCTAAATATTTCTATATTCTAGTAACTTTCCAATCAAAATGGCAAATCCATGTTATAACATGTTTAACCTTCCCAGTTATGTTAGAAGGTGAGATAAAAGCCAACTCCACAATATTTCAAAGCAAAATTAATTTTGATTATTTTAGTAATCTTATACTGCCAATACTACGTCTTAGGAAACTAATGTGTGAAAAGAAATAAATATCCACCAGATGTCAGAATATATCGGTTGGAAATAACTTTGTTTTTGTTTATTCCTTTCAGTTTTCTGACTCTCTCTGACCCCGGTTGAGGTTTTCCTTGCAAAGATATTGGAGCAATTTGTCATTTTATTCTCCAGTTCATTTTACAGATGAGGAAACTGAAGCAAATAGGGTAAAATGATTTGCCCACTGTCAGGCAGGTAAGAAATGTCTGGGTTTGGATTTGGACTCTTGTTTTTCTCACTTTAGGTCCAGTGATCTATTTACTGTGCTACCTAGCTGCTCTTGGAAATGACTAGTATAATTCAATTCAATGTAAGGGAATTCCACCCAAAAAATATTCATTAATCAACTACTAGGTTATAGGCATTGAGAAAAGGATGTGAAGTAAGTCCTTAGGGGTCCGGGACATATAAAATCCTATCCTCAAGCTGTTTATTTTATGTTTGGGGAGCAGGGAATGGCCACTTGGATGGGATATTGGGCTTCAAATATTCAATGTAAACAAAATAATTCCTTTCTGGGGAGGGGCTTAGCAACCTGTGATTATCTGAGAGATAGGAAGTGTTGAGCTTTGAAGATAGTGAGTCTTCAAGGAAGAGTTACAGAAAGATTTTATTTCTACCAAGGGGACAGGAGAGAAAAAAAGACATGTAAATGCATCAGAGATCAAATTTTAGGACTAAGAACAGCAAACAGGCGTTAAGACTGAAATGTAGCTCACATTAAGAAGAATATTGTACAACAGACTTGTCAAGAATTATTCACACTAGATGTCAAAGGACTTTACACATCAAATAAAAGGATATATGTGTGTGTGTTTGTGGGTGTGTGTCAGAGAGACACTGAGAGAGATAAATACACATAAGAGGAGAGAGAGATAGAAAGATAGAAACAGTGACAAAGACAGAGATTAACAGAGACAGGAGACAAGGAGAGATTGAGAGAAAGACAGAGGAGGGAGAGAGAGAGAGGGTTATGCATGTTGATATATTTGAAATCATTTGTTATTTTTTGAAATTATTTGGATGAAAAATTGATTAATATCGGGGAAGATACACACATACACTTATATACCTGAATATATATTCATCTATATGTGTTTCATTTATAATAATAATAGCACAATAATAGTGTTCAGATATAGCTTTAAGGCTTGCAGAGTATTTTACCAATATTATCTAATTTGATTCTTACAACAACGTTGAATGGGAGTTTTTTTATTACCTAATATTACAGATGAGGAAACTGAGGAAGACTAAGGAAGCTATAACCAGATTCACAGAGCTAGCAAGTATCTAAGGAAGGATTTGACTTCAGGTCTTACTCATCTGAGGTCCTGCTCTATTTTCCTCAGGACGTAAAGCTCTATATATCTATATCTCTTCAGGCACCATGAATTCACAAATCTGGGATTTTTCTATTTTTATTTCATGATGATAGATCTTTCTTCTTCCTGGCACATTATTGCCATTTATCATAGATATTGAGAAATTTAGTCAAATATGAGTTCACCTAAAACAAAATTTCTGAAGAATCCAGATTTAGATTTTCTAATCCTTCAAAAATAGACGTGGAATCAGATTTTTTAAACCATTTTTATGCATTTATTTAGCATTTTTTCACAGTTGCATGTAAAAAAGTAGTGCTTCTTTTTTAAACCTTGAGTTCCAAATTCTGCTCCCCTGACCTCCACCAAGAAGGCAAGCAATTCCATATAGGTAATGTATGTGTGATACAAAATATATCCAGAATACTCATGTTGGGAAAATTAAGTATATCTACACACACACACACACACACACACACAAAAAAAAAAAAAAGAGAGAAAAAGGAAAAAAACGTCAAGGAAAGTAAAGAAAGTGAAAAAAATCCAAAAATTGTTCTACTCTGTATTTGGATACCATAAACTTCTTTTTCTGGGAATGAATAACAATTATTTTGCAATTAGTATTTATTTATTTATATAAATTTACTTATTTAACTTTTACATTCATTTTCACAAAATTTTGGCTTCCAAATTTTCTCCCCATTTGTCCCCTCCCCCCACCCCAGCACACTGAGCATTCTAATTTCCCCTGTCACCAATCTGCCCTCTCTTCTATCTTCCTTCCCTTCTCTTGTACCCATCTTCTCTTTTGTCCTGTAGGGCCAGATACATTTCTATTCCCCATTACCTGTATTACTTATTTCCTAGTAGCAAGAACAATACTCGACAGTTACTCCTAAAATTTTGAGTTCCAACTCCTCCCTATCCCTCCCTCCCCACCCATTCCCTTTGGGAAGGAAAGCAATTCAATATAGGCCATACCTGTGTAGTTTTGCAAATTACTTCCTTAATAGTTGTGTTGTATAAGACTAACAATGTTTCCCTCCCTCCTATCCTGACCCCATTGTTTCTGTTCTCTCTTTTGATCCTGTCCCTCCCTGAGTGTTGACTTCAAATTGCTCCTTCCTCCCATTGCCCTCCCTTCCATCATCCCCTCCAACCTGCTTATCTCCTTCTCCCCCACTTTCCTGTATTGTAAGACAGGTTTTCAAACCAAAATGAGTGTGCATTTTATTCCTTCTTTTAGTCGAATGTGATGAGAGTAAACTTCATTTTTTTCTCAGCTCTCCTCTTTTTCCCTCCACTAAAAATTCTTCTGCTTCCCCTTCTATGAGAGATAATTTATCCCATTCCATTTCACCCTCTCTCCTCCCACTACATTTCTCTCTCACCATTTACCTTGATTTCTTTTAAGATATAATCACTTCCTATTCAATTCACTCTGTGCTCTCTGTTTCCATGTGTTCGTGCATGTGTGTGTGTGCACGCACACGTGTACATTTGTGTGTGCGTGTGTGTGGGTATGTGTGTGTGTAATCCAACCCACTACCCAGATACAGAAAAAATTCAGGAGTTACAAATATTTTTTTTTCCATATAGGAATGTAAACAGTTCAACTTTGGAAATTCCCTTATGTCTTCTCTTTGCTGTTTACTTTTTCATGCTTCTTCTCATTCTTGTGTTTGAAAAGTCAAATTTTTTTTTTCCAGCTCTGGTCTTTTCATCAAGCATGCTTGAAAGTCCTTTATTTCATTGAAAGACCATATTTTCCCCTGAAGTGTTATACTCAGTTTTGCTTGGTAGGTGATTCTTGGTTTTAGACCGAGTTCCTTTGACTTCTGGAATATCCTATTCCATGCCCTTTGATCCCTTAATGTAGAAGCTGCTAGATCTTGTGTTATCCTGATTGTATTTCCACAATACTGGAATTGTTTCTTTCTAGCTGTTTGCAATATTTTCTCCTTGACCTGGAAACTCTGGAGTTTGGCCACAATGTTCCTAGGAGTTTCTCTTTTTGGATCTCTTTCAGGCAGTGATTGGTGGATTCCTTGAGTACTTATTTTGCCCTCTGGTTCTATAATATCAGGGCAGTTTTCCTTGACTTTCGGCAGCCAGCTGGGTAAGATTAAATCTGGTTCTCATGTCGGGGCAGGGCCACCGCCCAGCCTCTGTTCCCTCAGGGGGTTTATGGAGAGGCCCTCAGTAATGGATCTCCTGCTGAGCTCCTGCCTGCTCTGGGATCCTCTGGTTGCCTGCTGCCTCTGCTGCTGCCTCCTGAGGGGGCCCGAGATATGGAGACACCCTGCTACCCTCTCAGCCAGTCCAGACGTCTCTCTCACTGACCTGTGCATCTGTGGGTGGAGGGACCTTCGCGGCTGCTGGAGATTCTGTCCCTGAAGCCTGCTCGCATCTGCTCACTCCTCTCCATGCTGCGCAGCCAGGGTATGGCTGGGTTTAGCTCCCATCCAATGCATGATGGACATTTGGGACCAGTTTTTCAGGGCTCTCTGGAACAGAAATCTCCTTCACTGTATTGCTGCGTGGCTTCCACTGTTCCAGAATTTGTTGGGAGTTCTTTTTAGATGATATCCATGGGCTCTGGGTTCGGAGTTAGCATATGTGAGTCTTTCTACTCTGCCATCTTTGCTCCGCCCCCTGAATAAGATTTTTCTTCCGAAGTCCTTCAGAGTCATGGATCTTTGTATTGCTGAGAATTGTTAAGAAATTCATAGTTGATTATCTTATGATATTAATGTTACTTTTTACTCAGTACATTTCACTTTGCATCAACAAATTCAAGTCTTTCTAGATTTTTCTGAGAGAATTCTGCTTGTCATTTCTTATAGTACAATAGTATTCCATCAAAATTACATACCACAATTTATTCAGTCATTTCCAAAATGATATGTATCCCTCAATTTTCAATTCCTTACCCTTAAACAAAGCTGCTATGAATATTTTTGTACACATAGTTCCTTTTCCTTTTTTTTTCAAATCTGTTTTGGGAGACAGACCTGATAGTAGTACTGTTATGTCAAAGTGTATTCATGATTTTGTAGCCCTGTGGGCATAGTTCCAAATTGCTCTATAGAATGGTTTAGTTAGTTCACAACTCTGACAACAGTACATGAATGTCTCACTTTTCTTATTGGTAAAGTACTTTGTTCTTCCAACATTTGTCATTTCCTTTTCTGTCGTATTATCTAATCTAATAGCTATGAGGTAGTACCTCCGAATTATTTTAACTTTCATTTCTTCAGTCGACAGTGAGTTAGAATATTTTTTTCATATGGCTACAGACAGCTTTAATGACTTAATCTAAAAACTGATTATATGTTTTGAACACGTATCAGTTGGGGAGTGGCTCTTATTTTTGTAAATTTGACACAGAAATGAGGCCTTTATCATTTTTTATTCACAGCTACTATTGCTAACTATATTTCCTTCCATCCTATTTCCCTTATCCCCATTTATTCTATTCTATCTCTTCTTTCACTGTGTCCCACCTCAGAAGTGTTTTGCTTCTGATTACCTCTTCTCCCAATCTGCCCTCCCTTCTATAACCACCATGCTTTATCTACTTCCTCTTCTATTTTCCTGTATGTTAAGATAGATATCTATACCTTATTTCCCAGTTTCATATAAATATGAAAAGGAAATATGCCTTATTTCCCAGTTTCATATAAAAATATTTTTTCACAGTCATTTTCTAATGAAATTCTGACACTTCCTCCCTTCCCACCCATCCTTATTGAGAAGGCAAGCAATTCAATATAGGTTATACATGTGTAGTCATGGAAAACACTTCCATGGTAGTCATTCATATTATGAAAGACCAACATTCTTTTACTCCATCCTGTCCCACCCCCATTTATTCTGTTCTCTACTTTCACCCTGTCCATCCTCAAAAATCTTTGCTTCCAATTACCCCATTCCCAAATCCTCTCCCTTCTGTCATGCCCCCTTTCTTATCTCCTTCCACTCTCACATTCCTCTATGGTAAGATTAATTTCCATGCCCTATTCAGTATGTATGTCATTCCCTCTTTTAGCCAATTTCAGTAAGAGTAAGCCTCACTTATTCCTTTTCACCTCCCCCCTCTTTCCCTCCACTGTAAAGGCTTTCTCTTGTGACACACAGTCAGTTCTTTCTTGGGACTTCTATACAATAACTATTCTATTCCATAGGACTCTCAGAAGTTGTTTTTGACTGCCATGGCTTTCAAGAATCCACAGTTAATATCATGCTACCATGAGGGACTGAAGTAAAATCTTTTGTGAAGGAACTAAAATATAGGGAAAATAAACAACCAATATGAGTTAGATGGACATGCAAGTTTAGAGAAATGGTCTGTACAGTAGTCGTTGTCCTCAAAGAAATAAGTGGAGTTTCTATAATAATACTTGAAATAGAGTGGAAGTTTGAAAACTACAAATACTAATGGAAAATCTTAACTGCATATGACATTTGGAATGCAATTATGTGTAAACTAAATGAGTCTTCGAAGTCATAGTTTAGATATACAAAGCTCTCCAGAATTTGTTCAGTGAACTGCAAAGCTGGATTTCCATGTAAAAGTAAACTTTACAAGTACATGATCAAGGAGGCATAATAGTTTACAAAATATAGATGTGCTTCTTCTAATGCAGTGGCTACTGAACATTTTTTGATTAAGCACCAAATAATGAAAACAACAATGCCAACTTTTAAAAGCCCTTGTGCATTTCTAAACGATTTTTATTTACATCAAAATGGTCCTAAGTTCAGTTTATTTCAACATTTGTTTTCAATGTTTGCAATTGATGAAAGAATAAACTCAAAATGAGTACCAGATCCAAGTAGAAACAATGTACAAATAAAAATGACTGTTCTCATTACATAAGGAAACATTTTTCAATTCTATTCACTAATTATACATTTTCTAATTCAGTTAGTTAATTTTTTTTACACCTTTTGTTTATTAGTAAGTTGTTTCAGAAACATTTCAAGTAATGTTTCATTTTCTCCAATAATGTGTTGAAATTTTTAAAACATTTTTTGGAGTTGTGAGTTTCAAATTCTCTCCCTCCCTCCCTTTTCCCCTCCATGAAACAGTAAACAATTTGATACAGGTTATACATATTCATTCATCCAAATCATTTACACATTGTTCATTTTGTACAAGAATACACAGAAACAAAGAAGGGAAAAGAGGAAGAAATAAAGAAGGAGGAAAGATAAAGGAAAGAAGGAAGGAAGAAACAAGAGAAAAAAGAAAGGAAGCAAAAGAGGGAAGTAGGGTGAAGCAACTAAGAAAGAGAGAAAGAAGTAAAGACAAAAATAACATTCTTCATTCTCTTGTCAGACAATATCAATTGTGTCTCGGGAGGTGGATAACATTTTTAAGCTTTTGGAATTGTATTGAATCATTGTAATGCTAAATATAGTCAAGTTATTCTCATTCACATTTCATCATACACTATTGCTATTACTGTCTACAACATAGTTAATTTCTATATTTCCTAATGTAAGTCATTCTTTCAAATTAAATAAAGGATGCTGATTTTATTACCAGATAAGAGATTTCACTGGTCTAGAGACATCTGAGTGATAACTTCTACCAGTTCAGAGAAGCACTTTGTTAAAATCTGATAGTCTAAGAGGCCTGGTTAAATGACTTGTTCAGGTAAACTGTGCAGCTACGTATTTGGGGCAGAACTTGAACCTGAGTTTTCCTGATTCAAAAGTGAAATGTCTCCCCACCATGATAAGCTAACTATAATTTTGATATCCTTAAAAAAACAGTTCAAAATCCACTGAAATTTATTATCAGTTTTTAAGTCATAAAATTCTATTTTCATGTTTGTGTGAAATGTGATCATTTTATAAGTGAAACAACATTGCATGACAATAGAAACTTTTCCAAAATTTTATATTAACAAAATCTTCTCCTGTAATTCACATTTCTTTAAAAAATATTTTTCCTCATTTCTGAAACATGACCTTTGTCTTATATCCAAGTTATATAAAGAAATGAATACATAACAACAGATAAAGTCCCCTACTGGGTGAGTGGTTAAACAATACTACAAGTAATTCTCAAATTTGAATGGCAAACAATGATATCAAATAACTTATAATATGAGAAATGCAAATAAAGACAACAGATAATTTAATTCTCATGTAGCTTATTAAATATTGGAATAATTTATTGTGGAAGAGCAACGGAACAGAAGCATGGTAATGTAAACTTGGTCAAATTCTACATTGGTCTAATCATCCTAGACAATAGCTTTGAACTGAACAAAGACACTGACTAAAATTCCTATACTCTTCAATAAAGACATTCCTCTTCTAGATTTATCTCCCAAATCTATCTTCAAAAAAAGATCCATTATACAATGAAATATGAATAGTAGCATTTTCTATGCTAACAAATATCAGGGATAAAAGTAGATGTATAGTGTTTTGGGGAATTACTAATGTAGCTCCTACATGAATTGCTATAATATTGCTATGCAACTTAAAGATGAATATTCACGATGCAAGGAGTGAGAAGAAAGATTGAATTGACTCACAGAAAAATAAGAGGAAAGGCAAATAATATACAAGATGATAATCACAAGTTACACTGAAACAAAAAAATCAAAACTGAAGTCTGAATACTTTAAATCGTCAAGCTTGACTATCCCCTCAAAAGGATATAGCATGCCCTATCATCCCATTTTCCAGAATCTTTCAACCACTCAAGTTGTTCACAATATATACCATAGGAATTAAATGATGAGTTGAATAGATTTGCCGAGTTATTGATTTTTTAAATCCGTCATTTTAAAATATGATTCTCTACACAGAGAAGAAAAATATTATTGAAGTCAAGGTGATGTGCAAAAAAAGAAAGTCAAAATAATGTCAGGTTTTCATTGAAAGGACCCAATTAAATATGTTTGTTTAGGGAATACTTGTTATTTTTCAATATGCTTAGTTTTAGATCCTTTTGAGTATAGTTCCAAATTGTTCTCCAGAATGGTTGGATTTGTTCACAAATCTAGCAACCACTAGTGTCCCAATTTTACCACAGTCTGTCTAGCATTTATGATTTTCCTTTTCTATCGTGATAAATCAAAGTGTGAAGTGGCATCAGAGTGACTGAAATTTGCATTCCTCTAATCCAGTATTAACTGAGTGTGTTTCTTCATGTGACTATTGATAACTTTGGTTCCTTCTTCTGTAAACTACGTATTTGACCAGTTATAAACTGGGCCATGGATCTTATTTTTTATAAACTTGGCTCAATTCTATATATAACTGAGAAATGAGATCTTTATCAGAGCAACCTGATGCAAAATTTCTGCCAATTTCCAATTTTCATTCTAATGTTGGCTATATTCATTTTGTTTGTGCAAATTTTTTTAAAATTTCATATAATCGGCATTATCTATTTTTTTCCCATAATTCTCTTCATTTCTTTGGCCTCTCCCTTATCAACACACGGGATATTCTCTGTTCATTTATTTTTATGTATATATCACATGTCCATTTTGACCTTATTTTGATATACAGTGTGAGTGTTGGTCCATGCCTAGTTTCTGCCAAGATACTTTCCAGATTCCACAGAAATTTTTGTCCAATAATGAGTACTTATCGTAAAATCTTAAATATTTGCATTTATCAAACATTGGATTACAATGTTTATTTACTATCATGTGTTGTGAATCTAATACATTGCAATTATCTTAGTCAGCTCCAGATAATTTTAATGATTGCCACTTTGTAACATAGCTTGAAATCTTAAAGCACTGAGTTGCCCTCCTTAACGTTTTTTTTTGTCATTGATTTTCTTGATATTCTTGTGCCGTTGTCTTTTCAGATCAATTTTATTAATATTTTTCTAGTTCTATAAAATGATTCATTGATACTTCGGTTTTTTCACACTGAATAAAATTAGTTAGAATTAACATTTTTATTACGTTGGTTCAGCCTATCCACAGCAATCAACCTTTCTCCAATTATGTAGAACTCCCCTTATTGTGTGAAAAGTGTTTTATAATTGTGTTCATATAAACCCCGAGTTTGTCTTGTAAGACATAATCCTAAGTATTTTTAATTGCCTAAATGTATTTTAATTGGAACTTGATTTTTATCTCTTGCTACTGGATTTTGTTCATATTGTATAAAATGTTTTTTATATGTATGGACATATTTTATATGCTACTAATGACATTATTTTACCTATTTTTAGTTGATTCGGTGCGATTTTAGTTGATTCTTTCTATTATGCCATAGTGTCATCTGCAAAGATTAAACATTTTGCTTGCTAATTGTCTATTTTTATTCTTTCAATTTCTTTTTCTTGTCATTGCTATAGAAGGTATATCTACTGCAATATTTAATAATTGTTATGATAACGGACATCTCTCCTGATCTTATTAGAAAGGTTTCAAGTTTATTCCCGTTATACATAACGTTTACTCTTGCTTTTAGATAGACACTACATATTTTAAGAAAGACTTCATTGATTTCTATGCTTTCTTCTCTTTTAAAAGGAATGAATGTTGTGTTTTGTCACAGGCTTTTTTCTCATCCAGTGACAGAAGAATATGATTTTTGTTATCAATATAGTCAAATATGCTCATTGTTTTCCTAATATTAAATTAGATCTACATAGCAGGTATAAATTGTAAACACTCATAGTGTATAATCTTCATGATATGCTCCAGTAATCTCCTCGCTAGGATGTTTATTTTTGCAATGATATTCATTAAGAAAAATGGTCTATAATTTTCCTTCTCCATTTTTACTATCCCGGAATAAGGTCTTAAACCTGTATTTGTGTCATAAAAGGAGTTGGTTGGACTTATTTATCTATTTTTAACCCCTTTCTGTAACATTTAATATCACGTAAATATTTGATACAATCCACTTATAAATCCATCTGGCACTGGGGATATATTTTTTTTCCTTTTGAGTACATTGATGGATTGTTCAACTTCCTTTTCTTTTTTTTTTAAATTTATTTAACTTTTTACATTCATTTTCACAAGATTTTGGATTCTAAAATTTTCTCCCCATTTGTCCCCTCCCCCCTCCCCAATACACTGGACATTCTAATTACCCATATCACCAATCTGCCCTCTCTTCTATCATCCCTCC
>CM053769.1:474846533-474885134 GCA_028658325.1 Potorous gilbertii | reverse complement strand
GTTTTTCCTCCACCTGTCTAACTTGATTTTCAAAACCCTTTTTGAGCTCTTCCATGGCCTGAGCCCATGGGATATCTATTTCAGATGTTTGGGATACAGAGGCTTTGACTCCTATGTCTTTACCTGATGGTAAGCAGATCTCTTCATCCTCAGAGGAGAATGGCGAAATCATCTGCCCAAGAAAATAACCTTCTATAGTCTTAGTTTTTTTTTTCCCTTTTCTGGGCATTTTCCCAGCCAGTTTCTTGACTTCTGAGAGTCCTCTCCACCCCCGCCTAGGTCTGCCCAGCTAGTGCTTGGGGTCTGAGATTCTAATTTTGCTCCCCAGCCTCAGGGCTTTCAGTGGCAAGCCTGGCTGCTATTCAGGGTAAGATTAAATCAGGTTCTCAGGTCTGGGCAGAACTGCCTCCCAGGCTCAGTTCCCTCAGGGGGTTTATGCAGATATCTTTTGTAATGGAGCTGCTGCTGAGCTCCTGCCTGTTTCAGGAGCCTCTGACTGCCTGCTCCGGGAGCCTCTGGCCGCAGCTCCCACTGCCTCCCAATCGGGTCCTAGTCCCAGAGACACCCCAGTCCCCTCTCAGCCCATCTCTCTCACTGACCTGTGAGTCTGTGGGTTTAGGGACCTTCGTGGCCGCTGGAGATTTTGTCCCTGAAGCCTGTTTGGATCTGCTCTCTCCTCTCAGTGCCGCACCTGTCTGGGTCAGGGAGGGAAGGGCTCCGCTCCTGTCCAGGGTGCGATGGACCTTTGGGATCAGATTTTCAGGGCTCTCTGGAACAGAAATCTCCTTCGCTGTGTTGCTGCGCGGCTTCCACTATTCCAGAATTTGTTGTGAGTTATTTTTAGAGGAAATCCATGGGCTGTGGGCTCGGAGGTAGCATAGGTGAGTCTTTCTCCTCCGCCATCTTGGCTCCTCCCCCCAATTTTATAAAGTCTTGAAGAATGAAATTAATAGAAGCTTGGCAATTCAAATAGTAATGGTGTAAAGGAAAATAAGTTGGGAAACCTGTGAAATTTATGATCAGTACAATAATCATTCATAATTTTAGAAAATAATTAATGAATCACCCTATCTATGAGAGAGAGTTTGTGGATTTAGGGGGATTTATAGAATGAGTGTTTTGGTTTATACATATATAAATACACACAATTATGAATTATGCACACATGCCCATATATGTACATATAATGTGTATATTTAAGATAGGTATATAACATATGTGTATGCGTATATAATTTAGATGTGTGTATATATGTATTTATGTTAACACTGAAGAATTTTTTGAAAAGAAATATGCTTTTCCCCCTCTTTTCTTTTTCAATAGACGGATGGGATGGGAGGGAGTGAAAGTAGACATCTGCTAATTAAAATATCTATTCCAAAAATGAAGTTTGGGGGGAGTTACAGATATTGAATAGTGTTAACTTTCTGATGAGGTCATGGTAGTGTTAATTTTGGTTAATTATTCTACTATATTACAAGAGATATCTCATAAAATGTAGATAACATGTGGCTTCTTTTAATATAAGTAGAATACACCAAAACAATTTTTAAAATAAAATGATTACATTGGAAAATGTATAAGGAGTGCTAATAATATCCAAAATGGGTTGGGATAGATTATTTAGGTGGAGTGAGGGGAGACAATCATAAGCATAAGAGCAAGTCCACTCAACAATACAATTGTGTGGATTTAAAAGTGGTTTAATGGTTTAAGAGGAACTTTGACAGTCCTGTATCAAATCCAACTCATCTGCAGACAAGGGTATATGTATAGAGGGTTGTGTATGGATGTAACATAGCACTGCTCCCTCAAAAATGGGCCCCCCAATGTTGTTTCAGATTCACGGGACTTTGTGGGTCTTCTCACTACCTCAGTTAGGAGGCACAGTAGGTAGAGCATTGGATTTAGAGTCATGAAGATTTGAGTTCAAATCTAGAAGAAGACAGTAGCTCTGTGACACTAAACCAGTCACTTGTCCTTGTTTGCCTCAGTTTCCTCGTCTGTAAAATGAATTGGTGAAGGAAGTGGCAAACCATTTGTCAAAACCATTTTGTGTCTTTCTCAAGAAAACCCCCATGGAGTCATGAAGAGTCAGATATGACTAAATTGACTGAACAACAGCAACACAACTCACTACATCAGCTTCTCTTCTACCAGCATATGTTAAACTGCCTCCTGAAAACATCTGCTGGACATTAGTTCATTATTATGGATTAGTTTCTCTCATTTTTTTAACCTCATTGCATTACTTTGGGACCTCTCATAATTGTTTCACCATGCATCAGGAGAAACTTCATCATTCAGAAAAAGCCTGGTACTCAGCCTTCATGTCTACCCTCTGCTCCTCTTAATGAAGGGCAGAGCCATGGACTCCAAAACATCTGGAACAGACATCTCATTTCCAACCTGATTGGAAATGCTCCTCCATCTTTATTACACATTGGGTACCTCTCCCCATGATGTTCAATTTCTTTTTGTATATTGTTTTCCCCTATCTGATTATAAGATTCTGGAGAGTACATATTATCCTTCTTTTCTCACACCTATATGTTCAGTGATTAACACATTTTCTAGTTGCACAAAGTACTTAATAGATATTTATTGACTATTATTGTTGCTATTGATTGGGGTGCTATAAAGTCTTTCCTGATAAGTGAAGAATGGTATCTTTTAGGCCACAGCTGAGTATAGATCTGGGACTTGATTCTGCCTCATAGAATAGGGCAAAATTTTCAGATTCATTTCAGTTTAAAAGTCCTTATGTTTTGTCATTTACTATTTAGTGTTTCCTTATTGGAAGAAACATCCAAATGCTTTAAATCATAGCTACCTTATCACTAATGGAATACAGTTCCAAGTCAAGGGAGGCTGTATGTAACTAGATCTCTGTTTCATCCTCTGCCTTTTCCATCCTATCCTTCTGCCTTTCAAATTTAGTCTTTTACTTCAAATTTCCAGTTAACATACAGCAAAACTCACCCTTCTTATGTCTGTAGCTCTTATTGGTTTCATCTTCACAGTCAGTGACTTATCCTAGGATAAGTTTGTCATTTCTATTCACCATGTTGCTAATTCAAGCCTTGCTTATTCAACATTTTCTCACCTGAATCAGCTTCCCTCTCCTCTATGACTGGAGGGCTAGAGTGTGGAGAACTAAACCCCTCAAGGTTTCCTTTATCCAGGGAAGGAATTAAACCCTCAATTTACTTAATTTTGCATCTGCTACTCTGCCTGATTTCAACTCCACGGAACAATAAGGCCTCCCCCAACCCTGCACCAGATATCGCTGATTTCTTTTCCCTAACACCATTCTTGCCTTTTAGCTTCCTCTCATGTATTTTTCTCCTGATTAGATTGTAAGCACCTTGATGGCAGAAGCTGTCTTTTTTTCTCTAAAGTCATCTTTTGAGTTGTTGAATGTTGGGCTTTGAGAGTAAAAGTATAAGCAAAGGTTATTGCTGCAGAATCAATTTGCTGTTTTTTGAACTGAGGTGCTGAAGACTTTTGAGAGTTCCTTGGACCACAGAGGAGATAAAAATCAATTAATACTTAGAAAAATTAAATCTTATTTATTAAAAGGACAAGTACTGAATCTGGAGCTTAAATACTCTAGCCACATAATGAGAATACAGAACTCTTTGGAAAATGTGGGTAAGATAGAAGGTAAAAGGAGAAGGGAATAACAGAGGATGGATAGGGAATGTCATGAAAGCAATGAACAGGAGCTTGGGGAGACTTCAGGAGTCAGTAGAGGACAGAAGGACCTAGCATACTATATAGTGCTTGGAGTCATGAAGATTTGGACTGGACTGAAGGAATGAATGACAACACATACCCAGCATATAGCACAATGCCTACAACCTAGTAGGCACTTAACAAATGGTTACTGTATTTATCGTATTGTAAATTGTATTTCTCATCTTTTCCTCTGAACACTTTGTCCAACTCCACAATATTTCTCTCTTAATGTTTTGCCTCATCACTTGTGCTTCTAAAGCCACTCTAGTGAAATGAGTAAAAGTAAATTGCAGTGAAATCACCAACCTGCACTGACACTGAGAGTATTCTTTCCTTAGAGCCCCTATTAAAAAGAAATTACCGGTCTAATTCTTATCTCTAATATTTCGCAGCCTACAAGTCTCCCTAATCCCTCAAAGCCTTCCTTTGAACACAATGCCCCTTCTATATATTATTTACCAACTAAACTCTGATAAAGTTGTTCTTTCATTTATTTGCCAGCACCACTTTCTACCAATCCACTCAGATCAGGATTCCTAGAGATGTTTTATGACCCTACCATTCAACCAAAACTGTTCTCTGAGAAGTTAACACTGACCTCTTCATTGTTAAATCTGGTTGTTTTTCCTTAATTCCTATTGTTCTTTGCCTTTCTCCTCTTGATATTAAAATCACTCCTTTTTTGTGGATATTCCCTCTTCCCTCAGCTTCCTGGATTCTGCACTCCCCCTTTTCTCTTCCTATGCTTGTATTCTTTCTCAGTTTGTTTAAAGGATGAAACGTCACTTTAAGCTATCTTAGGGGTAAGGCCCCAGTGTTCTTTCTTAAGTGTTCTCACTTCTTTCAGCTCTCTTTGCCTTGGTTAAGTCATTATTTCCAATGGATAATGCTACATCATTGTTTTCCATATCAATATATCCAACTAGCCTTGATAAAAAAAATGCCATTATTTCATATTTCCAGTTTTGCCAAAGACATCCCTACCAGTCTTATCAGCACTTCAAACTCAAGTAATACCACATTAAAATAGGTCCTCCTCTCTGTTTTATAATTCCTTCTTTAGACTATGAACTCCTTCAGAGAAAGGAATGTTTTTTTCCTTTCTCTTTCCCTTCCTTTTCCACAGGGGCTTAGTGTCATGGCTGGCAGACAGTAGGTATTTATCAATTATTTACTGAACTTCTCTTCCTTCTCCATGCATGTTCATTTCCTCCCAACTAACATAATAACTTTTTTTTTCGAAGCCACTATCATCACAATCACTCAGACCCAGATACAGAAGTTGTTTTCTATGCCTTCGGTCTCTATCACTACTCATATCTAATTAGTTTCAAGTAATTTGTTTCCACCAATATGTTTTTTCCTATCCTCTTCTTCTGAATCACATAACTCTATTTAGGTCCGCACCATCTTTAAACTGGACTAAGTTAATGGGGCCTCTGATCTTTCTGCTTCTAATTCATCCTTCATTTAAATGTCAAAATATTGTGTAAAGCAAACGTGATGATATCACTACCCAGAACAACATTTAAATGTGACTCTCAATTACTTTTACGATCAAAATGCAATCTTCCCATTCTGACAGCTAAAACTGCACAATATACCTCTAAGTTGACTTCTTCAGACTAATTTTATCTCTCCGCATTGGTAAACTATGCTTTCTGTCCAAATGATTTCATTGTACTCCCTCATCCAGCTCTCCCTCATCCAGCTCTACGGATTTAGGAAAGCAATCCTCGTGCTTGGTATCTCTACATTTCAGAAGCTAACACCATCTCTAGGTAGTGTTCCCATTACTTCCAGGATCAAATAAAAGTTCCCTGTGTTTTAAAGTCTTTCAAAACCTGAGCCCCTCCTACCTTTCTAGTCTTATATCTCACACCACTTTATGTATTCTTTGATCCAATGACATTGTCTCCCTGCCTACAAGCCAATCTGACTTCCCACTCTGAGCACCTTAACTGACTGTTTCCTATTCTTGCAATATTCACCCTAAATTGTTCAAACTGCCTTCTGACTTCCCTGACTGCATTCAAGTCTCAGCTAAACTCCCACCTTCTGCAAATATGTGTGTGTGTGTATGTGTGCTTCCCAGTTGTAATGAAACGTCATACATCCTCTCTGAGGTTATCTACACTTTGTCCTGTAAATATCTGCTTGTACATAGCTATTTTCATATTCTTTTCCTCACTACAGAGTGAACTCCTTAGGAGATAGACACACACACACACACACATACACTAATGTATATGTACACATACACACTTTATATGCTTAGCATTTAGCACAGTTACTAGCATATCGAAGATAGATATAAATGCATGTTGATTGGATGACTAATGGATTGGCTAATTATTGCAAGGGATGTGTTATCACCATACTCTAAACTCTTAGGACATTTCGCACCAAACTCATGTATGTCTCCATATGTAATACACTGATGGACTTGCTAAGAGCAAATAGAGAAAAAAGAAGTTGACAGCATTATTAAACATATTTTTCTTTGGCTTCCAAGGTGATTTGCAATAATCCAGGTCATAATGGAGATGAAAGGAATTCCTTCTTTACAATTTCAGCCAGGTCCATTAGTCTAAGGGACTTAGGAACACAACATAGGAGTTCAAAGGAACTATTAAAATTATGTGTGTACATAATTTTAAAAAGAGTACATAATCAAATGAAGAATAGCTGAAATAATACACCACTAGGTGATGAAATGTACATGGTGTTGTATCTGCAGTCAGGTAGATGTGAGTTCAAATCTAGTTTCCAATGTTTTCTAGCTATGTGATCCTGAAAAATCTCTGTCAGAATCAGTTTCCTCATCTTTAAAATGGGAATGAGTACCTATCATACTGTGTTCTTATGAGGATCAAGTTATCCATATCTATCTGTCTGTGTGTACATATATGTGTATATATATATATATATATATATGTGTGTGTGTGTGTGTACACATATATGAATGCATATGTATATATACATATATATGTTTAACTTAGCAAATCTTAATATAAATATAAAATTGTATAATTATAAATACAGCCAAATTATTGACTAAAATAGAAAGACTTGAGAGTGAAATAAAAAATGAGCTAAATATTTCCTTGAAGTTCATGATCTAAAACTGGTAATAGTGAATTTTCTCAAAGGAGGAGGACACTGTAAAGCACCACAAAACCAACAGATGGCAACAAATGATAGCAGCAACTCAGTAGGGGCATCCTGATGATGGCAGGAGATACACCTAGCAGAGCAAAGTGGCATGCAAGCACCAAGAGCAAGAACAGTAGCACAGAAAGAATGAACAGCAACAGATCACAGCTCGGTGAAGAAAGGTATGCATATCAACTCTATATAGGGGCATGTGTCTGTGTGTCTGTGTGAGAGAGAGCATGTGTGTGTAAATGTATAGATCAAACTATCTGTCTGTTTATCTATTTATCAATCTATCATTAAATCACTTGGGGGCAGCTAAGTAGTGCAGTGGATAGATGGCTGTTCCTAGAGTCAAGAAGAGTTATCTTCCTTAATTCAACTCTGCCCTCAGACACTTATTAGCTGTGTGTCCCTGGGTTAGTCACTTAATCCTGTTCTGTTTTCTCATCTTTAAAATGAGCTGGAGAAGGAAATGTCAAACCACTCTAGTATCTTTGTCAAGAGCCCCCCTACCTGCATGACGTCATAAAATGTCAGACATGACTGAACAACAACAACTGTATTATTTAAAAAGAAACAAATCACCACCCCACCTCCAAACCACTGGCTAATGTAATCTTTCATTTAGCAGGTATTTAAATTGCCTTTATGGAATTATATAAAATATCATGCTCAATACTCATGCCACGTTACCATTCTCCCAGACCATAGAAAACTGATCCTGGAAGGAACATTTTAAATCTTGTAACTTATCTTCTTGGTTTTTAAAGAAGAAAAATAAAATAATGACCAGGGAATTTTAGAAATTTGCCCAAAGTAACACATATGATCAAGGTAAGATTTGAACTGCATTAAACAAAGTCCAAATCTGTTCTTTTATACCACTCTCACTTTGATAGACTCCACATAATATTAACACTGAACATCATTAATAGCTTGGAGTTATAATAGTGCCTGTCAGTCATATGTCCATGTGTTTTATGTTGTTTTAAAGTTTCAGGTTCCTCTATGATAGTTGCCTTGTCTGGTTTCAAAATTCTATTTCTATTACTGTGTTCCACACAGTATTTTATACAGGATAGGAGCTTAATAAATTACTAGCTGAATGAATTAATAAATGAATGAATATAGTAAATAACTTGCTATACTTAAAATATGATCGTGATTTTGTGAAATTTACATTGATCATCAATTTCATTCTGCCATTGCCATAGCTTGAGGAAACTGTTTCATTGGCAGTACAAATAGTTTCTAGAAATATTTTTTTCCTGATATAATTAATAGGATGCTAAGATTTAATTTTAACATGTAAGAGAATGAAAAGATGTTGCTTCTGATCTGTGTCTAATGTAAATAATCTATGGTTTAGAACTTTTACCTTTAATGAATAAGAGACATACTTCAAGGAGCACTGACATCATAAATACAAACAATAATACTGATAATTAGCTAGCATTTACATAGTGCTTTAAGTTTTGCAAAGTGCTTGACCTAAAATGCAAGCTACTTAATGTCATAGGGCTCTGTTCAGTCGTTTTTAGTTCTATCCTACTCTTCCTGAACCCATTGGGGACTTTTTGGGCAAAGATATTGGAGTGGTTTGCCATTTCCTCCTTCAGTTCTTTTTACAGATGAGGAAACTGAGACAAACAGGGTTAAGTAACTTGCTCAATGTCACACAGCTAGAAAGTGTCTGTAACCAGATTTGAACTCAAGAAGATGAGTCCTTCCTGTCATCAGATTTGGTATTATATCCACTGAGCTACCTAGCTGCCCCTAGCCACTCTCTAAAAGTTTCAGAAAAGATGGAGAGAGCTATTGTGAGGAGAGTTGACCTGGGGAATTTACTTCATTTGAGTCTCAAAACAAACTTGTAAGGTAAGTGTTATTATCATTTCTATTTCATTTATGGAAAAAACTGGGGAGTGAGAGCAATGACTCACCTAAGCTCTTGGACAAACTCCTTCGGATATCTCTGAAAGGAGAATCTGACAAGATTTTGGAGTTGAGGAATCCAGTGGGAGACAGCATGTGGTGGAATCAGAGCCCAGAGCACACTGGAAGGTCCACAGGAAGGATCTGTTCCTCAGGGGTGAGCCCACAGAGCACAGCACAGCACATCTAGCACAGCGGAGCAGAAGGGCCCTGGAAAACCTGAGAGCAGCAGGCCGAACCAATAGAGTGGCACCCGAGGGTGGGAGACCAGCAGAGCTGAAGGAGTGGTGGCTACTGAGCAACAGATATCAGTGCAGCAGCTCCTGAGACTTTCAGCCAGCAGATTAAACATAGGTAAGTCACCTACTTGAACTTCTGGGAGCGAGGATGGTGGAGTGATCAGTAAATGCTCTCTCCTCCCCCCTTGATGACCTTGAAAGAACCATAAAATATTTTCCTAGAGGAATCCTGGATCATCGGAAACAGCAGAGGGGGAAAATAGTCTCATAACACATGAGGCTAGGATAATAGCTAAGGGGGATTCCTCCTACTGTGGCAGAGGCAAACCAGAAGGACAGGGGACTGAGGGCAGAAAAAACTCACACTAGGACCCAGGCAAACCTCAGCGCCATGAGAGGAGCCCCAGGAGGGGTAGGAACCTGCACTAGCATCTAGGCATGCCTCAACACTCCAGGGGAAACAGGAAGAAAATAGGGCAGATGTGATCACCATCCCTTGAGACTGCCTTTGCCTCAGTTCAGCTAAGGAGATCTCCTGTGACCAGACGACTCCTCCCTCACATTTAACAAGCTAACCCCAGGGCTGATCAGGGATACACAAAACAAAAAACCTGCTCTGAGCTTTTTTACACGTCAGCTCAGCACCAAGTTCTGCAGCTTCTATTTGAAAGACCCAGAAGCCAAAACACACCATCACCATCATGAATTAAAGAAAGCAAATTAAGCACAAAAAAAACCATAGAATCTTTCTGTGGGGATTAGGACCAAAACACAAATACCAAAGAGGTCAGTATTGAGACTGTACTTCCATATGAAACTTCACAAGGGACTATGAAATGCTCACATGCACAAAAAGCATTCCTGGAAAAGCTGAAGAAGGAAATAGAAGAAAAACTGGCCAATGATTTTAAAATTATAAAAAAAAAAGAATTCAGTGATGAGAATATCAATTTGAAAAGGAAAATTGAAGAAATGGAAAAGGAAGTTCAAATATTAACTGGAGAAAATAACTCCCTAAAAAGGAACAGTTGGTCAAATGGAAAAGGAAACACAAAACATAACTGGGGAAATGGGATAAATGGAAAAGGAAGTACAAAAATTAACTGGAGGAAATAACTCCTTAAAAGGAAAAATTGGACGGATGGAAAAGGAGATGCAAAAGTTAACTGAAAAAACAATTTGGTAAAGAGTAGAATTGGGCGAGTAGAAACTAATGATCCAATGAGACAGCAAGAATCAGTCAAACAAAATCTAAAGAATGAAAAGATAGAAGAAAATGTAAAATATCTAACTAGAAAAACAACTCACCTGGAAAAGAGACCCAGGAGAGAAAATTTAAGAATTATTGACCTGCCAGAAAGCCATGATGAAAAAAAGACTCTGGACAATATCTTCCAGGAAATCATCAAGGAAAACTGCCCAGAAATGCTAAATTCAGAGGGCAAAATAGTCATCTAAAGAATCCACCGTTCACCTCCCAAAAGGGATACCAAACTCAAAATCCCAAGAAATATCATTGCCAAATTTGAGAACTATCAAGTGAAGGTGAAAATACTACAGGCAGCCAGAAAGAAACAATTCAAATACCAAGGAGCTACAGTCAGGATCACACAGGACCTCACAGTTTCTACATTAAAAGACAAAAGGAATTGGAATCCAACATTCCGTAAGGCAAAAGAGTTGGGACTACAACCAAAAATCAGTCACCCAGCAAAGTTCAGCATAAAATTTCAGGCAAGGAGAAGGTCATTCAATGAAGTAAGAGATTTCCAGATCTTCCTGACAGAAATGCCAAAAGTTAATAGACAATTCCATCTTCAAATGCAGGTCTCAAGAGAATCATAAAATGATAAAGGCAGGGGCGGGGGAAGAAAACAAAAAAAAAAAACCTTGCTACTCACTTAGGGTAAACTGTTTACCTCCCTATAAGGGAAGATGATACCTGTTAATCTTGAGAAATGTGCAGCTATTATGAAATATAAAAGGGATATACATAGAGGGAACAGGTATAAAGTAAAGGATGTCATGTAAAATATGATTTAGGTATGCAAAGGGATTGTAACAGGAGGTGTGAAAAGGAGGAAGCAGAAAATGGTATATTACATGACAGGAAGAAGTACAAAATTATAGTAGAGGGAAAGAGGGGAGGGAGAGGAGCATTGTTCCAGAGGTCCTCTCGTCTGATTTGTTTCAAGGTGGGAACAATAAACTTAAGTAAATAATCCTAACTAGCTCTACAGGCAGTAAGAGGGGAAGGGGGAAGAAAGGGGAGGGAAGCTAAAAGGGAGGGAAGAAGCTGTAAGGTTAAAGGGGAGTAAAAGGAAAGGGGCATAAAAGAAGGAAGGGAAGGCTGCAGAAGGAGGTGGTGAAAAGTGAATACTATTGAGGAGTGGAAAGGAGATGAGAGAGCTAAAAGCACAAACGGTGGGAAAGAGGATGGAGGGAAATACATAGATTTTAATCACAACTGTGAATATGAATGGAATGAACTGTCCCATATAACAGGGAAAGACATCAGAATGTATTAAAAGCCATAATCCAACAATATGTTGTTCACAAGAAACACATTGGAAATTGGGGGATACACACAGGATAAAGGTCAAAGGTTGGAGCAGAATATATTCTGCTTCAGCTGTTGTAAGAAAAGCAGGAGCAGCAACCCTAATCTTAACACAAAGCAAAAGCAGAAATGGATCTAATCAAAAAAGATAAGGATGGAAACTATATCCTGCTAAAAGGCACCATAGGCAATGAAGAAATATCATTACTGAACATGCATGCTCCAAGTGGCATAGCATTCAAATTCTTAGAGGAGAAGTTGGGGGAGTTGAAGGAAGAAATTGACAGCAAAACTATACTAGTGGGGGACCTCAACCTCCCCCTCCCTGAACTTGATAAATCAAAATGAACAAGAAAGAGGTGAAGGAGGTAAATAAAACTCTGGATAAGGTACATATGATAGATCTCTGAAGAAAATTGAACGAAAATAGAAAGGAATACATCTTCTTCTCAGCAGTATATGACACATCTACAAAAATTGACCATGTACTAGGACATAAAAACCTCACAGTCCAGTGCAGAAAGGCAGAGGTAATCAATGCATCCTTCTCATACCATAATGCAATAAAAAATATATGTAATGAAAGGCAATGGAAAGATAAAACAAAAATCAATTGGAAAGTAAATAATCTAATCCTAAAGTAAGAGTGGGTTAAAGAAGAAATCATAGAAACAATCAACAACTTCATTCAAGAGAAAGACAATAATGAGACAACCTATGTGTGATACTGCAAAAACTGTCCTTAAGGGAAGTTTTATATCTTTGAATACCTGCATAAATAAAGTAGAGAAAGAGGAGATCAATGTCTTGAGCATGCAGCTGAGAAAGCTAGAAAAAGAACAAAGTGAAAATCCCCAAGTAAATATCAAGTTAGAAATACTGAAAAGCAAAGGAGAGATTAATAAAATTGAAATTAAGGAAACTATTGAAATAATAAATAATACCAATAGTTGGTTATATGAAAAAATTAATAAAATTAATAATCCTTTGGTCAATTTGATTTTAAAAAAGAAAGAAGAAAATCAAATTATTAATATTAAAAATACTCACCTCCAAAGAGGAGGAAATTAAAATTACTTTACCCAACTTTATACCCACAAATTCGATAATCTAAACGAGATGGAGGAGTATTTCAAAAAATACAAATTGCCAAGATTAACAGAAGAGGAATTTGAATACTTAAATAACCCCATCTCAGGAAAAGAAATTGAACAAGCCATCAATGAACTCCCTAGGAAATAAATCTCCAGGACCAGATGGATTTACAAGTGAATTCTATCAAGCATGTAAAGAACAGTTGATTCCAATAGTATATAGACTATTTTTGAAAAGTGGGGAAGAAGGTGTCCTCCCACATTCTTTCTGTGATACAAATATGGCTTTGATACCTAAACCAGGAAGAGACAAAAGAGAGAAAGAAAATTATAGACTAATTTCTCTTATGAATATAGATGCAAAAATTTTAATAAGATTTTAGCAAAAGGAATGCATCATCTTATCATGAGAATACTACATTATGATCAGGTAGAATTCATACCAGGAATTCAGTGCTGTGGAAAACTATTAGCATTATTGATCATATCAACAACAAAACGAACAAAAACCACATGATTATCTCAATAGATGCAGAAAAAGCTTTCGACAAAATACAACACCCATTCCTATTAAAAACACTGGATAACACAGATGTAAAGGGAACTTTCCATAAAATAATAAGCAATATCTATCTAAAACCTTCAGCAAGCATTATATGTAATGGGGATAAGCTAGATGCATTTCCAATAAGATCAGAGGTGAAACAAGGATGTCCATTATCATCACTATTATTCAATGTGATACTAGAAATGTAAGCTGCAGCAATCAGACAAGATAAAGAAATTGAAGGAATAAGAATAGGCAAAGAAGAAACTAAGTTGTCACTCTTTGCAGATGATATGATGATATACTTAGAGACTCTCAGAGATTCAAGTAAAAAACTACTTGAAATAATAAACAACTTTGGCAAATTTGCAGTTTATGGAATAAACATGCACAAATCTTCTGCATTCCTATATATTAGCAACAAACTCCAAGAGCAAGATATAGAAAGAGAAATCCCATTTAAAGCTAGGATACACAGTATAAAATACTTGGAAGTTTACCTGCCAAAACAAACCCAGGGACTATATGAATACAATTAAAAGACACTTTTTGCACAAATAAAGTCAAATTTAAATAAGTGGTAAAACATCAGTTGCTCATGGGGTAGGTCAAGTTAATATAATAAAAATGACAATTCTACCTAAATTAATTTACTTATTTAGTGCCATACAAATTAAAGTATTAGATAATTATTTTGTAGACTTGGATAAAATAATGTCAAAGTTCATCTGGAAGAACAAACTGTCCAGAATATCAAAAGGACTAATGAAAAGAAATGTTACAGAAGGTGGCCTAGCACTACCAGATCTCAAATTGTACTATAAAGCAGCAATTACCAAAACCACTTGATATTGGCTAAGAAACAGAAGGGTATACAAATGGAATAGACTTGGCACTCAAGACACAGTGGGCAAGGAATATAGCAGACTCTTGTTTGATAAACCCAAGGACCCAAGCTTCTGGGATAACAACTCAGTGTTCGACAAAAATTGCTGGGAAAACTGGATATCAACGTGGTGGAAACTAGCCATAGACCCATGTCTGACACAGTACACAAGAATAAAGTCCAAACGGGTACACGATCTAGGTATAAACACTGATACCATGGACAAACTGGAGGAGCAAGGCATCATGTATTTATCAGATTTATGGAGAAGGGAAGAATTTTTGACTAAAGAAGAGATAGAAAGCATTATGAAATGCAAGATGGATAATTTTGATTACATTAAACTGAAAAGTTTTTGCAAAATCAAACCCAAAGCAACCAAAATTCGGAGGAATATAGTAAATTGGGACAGAAATTGTACAGCTAGTCTCAGGGATAAAGGCCTCATTTGTAGAAAATACAGAGAACTGACTCAAATGTACAACTATATAAGTCATTCCCAAAGGATAAATGGTCAAAGGATATGAACAGGCAATTTTCAGAGGAAGAAATTAAAGATATCTGTAATCATATGAAAAAATACTCTAAATCGCTTTTGATTAGAGAGATGCAAATTGGAACAACTCCGAAGTACCCCATCACACTTATAAGATTGGCAAACATGAGAGAACAGGAAAATGATAAATGTTGGAGAGGATGTAGGATAGTTGGAACACTACTTCACTGTTGGTGGAGCTGTGAGCTCATCCAACCATTCTGAAGAACAATTTGGAACTATGCCCAAAGGGCTACAAAAATGTGCATACCCTTTGACCCAGCAATATCACTACTAGTATTGTGTCCCCAAGACATCATGAAAATGGGAAATGGTCCCACATTTACAAAAATATTTATAGCAGCACTCTTTGTAGTTGCCAAAAACTGGAAATCAGGGAGATGCCTATCAGTTGGGGAATGGCTGAGTAAATTATGGTATATGAATGTAATGTATTACTATTGCACCATAAGAAATGATGAACAAGAAGACTTCAGGGAGGCCTGCAAGAACTTATATGATCTGATACTGAGCAAAGGGAGCAGAACCAGGAGAACTCTGTGCACAGCAAAGACCACAGTGCGTGAGAGTGTGTGGTAGACTTGGAACTTCGTAATAACAGAAGAACTTAAAAGAAAAATTCCCAATGGTTTTCTAAGGCAAAATGTCTTCCACACTCAAAGAAGAACTATGGAATTCATTCACAGAATGTAGGAGATCATGTTTGTGTGTGTGTGTGTGTGTGTGCATTATGTTTTGATTTGTTATATGATTTCTTCCATTTATTTTAGTTTGTCTTCACAGTGTGACCATAGTGTGACAATAAGAAAGTATATGTAGATCCTATATAGATTTGTATGCCATCTTGGGGAGGGAGGGGGGTGATGGGGGATAGGTGTGGAGGGGACAAAATCTAAGTTTTATGGTAGTGATTGTTGAGCACTAAAAAATAAATAAAGTAATAGTAAAAAAAATAGAAAAAACCTGAATTATATAATGCTAAGTAACTTGCCCAAGGTGACTCCACTAGCAGGTGTCAGAGATAGGATTCAAACAGTTCTTCCTTGACTCCAAACTCTGTCCTCTATTCACTGTTCTAGGTAGCAGCACAATATCCATGACTATCTATTCATCCCCCCTTTCTTTTTAGCTTCCTGTATACTTGATCAGACCATACCTCCAATAAAGTGCATGTCCAATGGTCCCTTCAGTCCATTCTGATCACCTTGGTTTTAGTACATGTTAATATCATCTGGTTACTTAGTTTTTGTTGTTATTCAATAATTTTCAATCATGTCCCACACTTCGTGACCTTACTAGGAGTTTTCCTGGCAAAGATACCAGAGTGATTTGCCATTTCTTTCTCCAGCCCATTTTCTAGATGAGGCAACTGAGGCAAACAGAGGGAAGTAACCTGCCCGGTGTTGTGCTGTTAGCAAGTGCTGAAGTCAAATTCATGAACATAAGTGTTCCTGACTCTAGATCCAGTACTCTATCCACCAAGCTACCTAGTTTCCTCTTAGCTTGCTAATAAAAACTGGTAAAAAAATTGTTGTCCTTGAAAACATATTCCAGATTAAAAAAAATATTATCTATGTATAGACTGATTACTTTCTGAAAACTTGAGAAAATGGCATGGTATAAATAGAGTAAGGGACTGAATGAGAAACTCTCTACCAATTCTGTTACACACCTTCATTGAAACTTAGAGTATTTTGAGAGTTGCCTAGAGCATTTTGAAGTTAACTAGATTGTGAAGTATCACATACCCAATATTTCTCAGAGGCAGGATTTAGACTCAGTTCTTTCTGGCTTCAGGGCAATCTCTAACCGCTATAATATTTTGCCTCTAAAATATGAGATTAAAAAAAACAAGCCTGGAAAAGAATTATAAAGTCTATCACCGGATTCATAAAGTTTACACTACATGAAAATAGTTTCTGAGAACACAGTGTTGACCAAAGTTATTTGAACTCCATCTATTTCTCTTTGCCCTGTTCCTACCCATCATCCAGCTCACTTGGCCTTTGGGGGAAAAACGTTCTACCTGAAGGGATTGTTTCCATATTCCCAGAAAGTAACGAACGAAATCAGACTTGGAGAGACAGAACATCATTTGTTACTTACATGTTTTGATGTCTACCATTTGGTTATTTGCTACATACATATGTTTAGTAGTTATCCCTTCAGTGGAGGTTCTGAAGCAGGGATTGAGCAACTAGAATTTATTAACTACTGTTTTATCAGGGCCACTGTTTGGAGCAAGCAAAAGAAAGGACAAAAAACAAGAGTAGCCCTGCCCATAGAGAGTTATATTTTACTGATAGCCCACTTATACACTTCATTAGAGAAAGCATCCATATTAGGGTGAGAGCAGCGAGGTGACACAGTCTATGAAGTGCTATGTCTGAAGTCAGGAACACTCACTTTCCTTAGTTCCAATATGGTCTCAGACACTTACTAGCTGTGTGACCCTGGGCAAGTTACTTAACCCTATTCACTTTAGTTCTTCAACTGTAAAATGAGCTGGAGAAAGAAATGAAAACCCCCTCCAGTATCTCTGGCAAGAAAACCCCAAATGGGTTCTCAGAAGGTCAGACATGACTGAAAGTACTAAACAATATATTAAGTTATGGCTGAGATTATGTAATATCAGAAGTGTCTTTCAATCATGAAATTTCATTCTGAAATATGATTTTGGTTAGAAGGATATAAACACCTATATTTGGGTTAAATTTAATAGTATTTTAAACAAAACAAATTTAAGTTTACAACTCTAATAACAACGAAACCTATAACATACACCTCATCATAGAAACATTCATCCCTTGTGCAAATCATTTCTAATAATGCTAAAATCAAAATTGCCTGATTCTCCGCACAACCCAATGAGCTGCCCAGCATGCTAATCACTGTGGAGACCCTCACAGAAATGCCAAGAAAGCCAGCATGACTGCGTGCTGGTGTTGGAGCCAGCTGCTGTTTGGCATCTGCTTTCTCTGATTTCTTTGTCTTTGGAAGGGAGAGAGATTGGGGAATTAGATGTTTGAGCTGAAGATACCTTAGTCTATAGCCCATATTTTTCTTATTAACAGCTAAGTTTCTTTTTTTTAAATGAAGAAATATAAACGATGGAAAAGTTATTTTGTTCAGTTGCAGAGGGCTGGTCCTAAAATAAAGAAGTTCAAGTCTGATCACTAATACTTATTGTTTGTGTGACCAGGGGCAAGTCTCTCATCTCTCTGGGCCTGGGACTAATCTCTAACACAATAGAGACGGGCTGCCAATCTGCATTGAGGAACAGAAATGCGCTGATGGGATCACATTTCCAGGAGGAGGTTTGTATAAGCAGTCTATAAAGTGATCAGCATGCTGGATATCTCACTAAGTAGTGTTAAAATTTCAGGATGTCTTGATTTTATCTTTTGAAATGATGTATGCAATAGTCATATTTTCTATGATGAGTATTTTTTTGTGAAGTTGCAGATACATACATATATATTTATATATGACATATATACACATACATTTAAAACCATCATTACTCTTTTAGAACCATTTTTAAAATCTTTCTCAATAGTACATATTGATTTTCTTTTATTCACAAATACATTATTTTGTGTATACATGCATTCAAATTCATTTTCAAATGGGCTAGTGTTCATATATAATCTCCCAAATATTAAAATAGAAAATAGTTTTATTTTCTTTTTGAAATATTTGTTACAAAAATGTAATGAGAATACACTATGGAATTATAGAATAGAGAATAATAGCATGAGAGGGCTACTAAGAGATCTTATATGAATGTGGATCTCTCAGAAAGGTATGATATCCAAGACCAAACGGTTGATTATTGGTCTTGTACTCAGGCCTGACCTAGAATATTAAACTCAGGTCTGTAAGATATCATAGAAAAGGCAATGCTGAAGTGGAAAGCATCCACATGATAGAGGGAGGAAGCTAATGAAACACAAGGAATGGCTGAAGGAACTAGAATGTTTGGTTGGAGAACAGAAGGCTTGGCAAGGGAAAGAGTTCAAAATGCAAGCTTCCAGTATTAGTAAGGTGGCTGTGTAGAAGATGGTAACTCAATTTGCTCTCTTGAGCCCCAGATAATAAAAGTGGTGCCAAAGTGTGTAGATAGCAAAGAAGTTAATTTAGCTTGTAATGTCAGGAAAAACAAAACAAAATCATTGTCACTCTGAAAGCTATCCCAGGGTACACAGGGCTGATGGTTGAGGTAGTGAGTTTCTCTTCATTAGAGATCTACATGCAAACGTTAGGTGAACACTGGTTTTTCATATTACAGTGGAGGGGAAGGTCAGTTTCTCTTGTAAATAGGTTATACTAGCTGGTAACTGAGGTAGCTGAGTGTTCCAATACTGGGACACTTCTATGAACCCCATAAACTGAAGAAGACATTTTTAAACCATTCTATACATCACGCACAGCAAACTTGGTGACATGCAGTTTTCTGCAAGCTCCTTGCAAGGATCCTTTCAGACAGCTTGATATCTATCCAGAATACCAGGCACCCGCATAATTTTTATTCCAACACAAGATGAAATCAAAGATGACTTGGACTCTGCTCTAAAGAAACTAGAATATCCTCTCTCTCAGAACACAGATCACATGAATGTAGATCAGGACTTTCTCATCAGCAATGTACAGCAAGGTTTTGCCACCAGTGATGTGCAGAATGCCATACTAGCAAGGCACCCTTGAGATGAAATGCACAGCTTTACTGGAACGTATCAATGCTTACATATAATAAAGCTATATCCATGTACATATTTAATCACTAAATATTCTAATCCCTTTCTCTTCATTGCATTGAAATCCTTTCCAGCATGTCTGATGGGGTCTCCCCTGTTGTCATTTCCACAATAAGGGCTGTAAGTCATGCTTAGGCAAATATTTTTAATAGTTTTATTCTGGTGAATCCCCATACACTAATTTGTCACTTTTCTCTAAATCTTCATGCTCAAGGGTGGGTCTACCTCTGCAAGAGAAAAAGAAAACTAATCTTTTTGAATATATGATAGTATCAGCGTTAGAGCTGCAACAGGTTTTGAAGGTCATGTCATCCAAACCCTCCTTGTGTTACAAAAATACATTTATTAACACCCTCCCAAACCCACACACAAACACACTTACACATGCATATTGATCCAGAGTGAAAGGTCCTGGAAGAAAGACTATTATGATTTTGGTTTTGTTTTAAAGTGCTTAATGCAGAACCTGACACTCACTAGGAGATACATAATTACTTATTAAATGATGGAATTTATTAATTGAATTTCATAGGCATTTATTAAGCACTTGTATTTGCCATTGGGGAAACAAAGATAAAAACTGAAATAAACCTTGCTCTCCAATATCTTATATTCTTATGGCAAAACAATAATGAAAATAATAATATTTATATAGTACCTATTATGCCAGGAATGGTGCCAAGAATTTTTATAAATATTATCTCCTCTGATCTTCACAACAACCCTGGGATGAAGTGCTACTATTATATCCAGTTTACAGATGAAGAAATTGAAGTAAACAGAGCTTAAGTGACTCAGTCCAGGTCATGCTGCTAGTAATTTCCAAAAGGCTGGATTCGATGTCTTTCTGACTCCCAGCCCAACATTCCATTGACTGCTTGTGTAAGAACTAGAATCACTGGATTTTAATTATACAATTTATGCCTAGAAAATTAAATTAATATACTTACAAAATAATTTCTAGAAGGCAGTCCCTGATGGGCTTCCTGTAGGAGGTGAACTTGAATGAAGAAACTAGTGCAGAGAGATTCAATTATTAGATCACATTTTTGCAGGGAATCAGTAAGAAAAAGATGGTTTCAAGGAATATCATCTGTTGTCCTCAATGTCTTCATCTGTGAAATAACTTTTCAGGATCAAATGACTTTACATTACTAGGGAAATCGACATGATTATTCAAGTGCTTGCTATATTCTCTTATCGCCAAACCCCTTGACATCATGCCTTATCCAATACTGCTAAAGTGATTTTCCTCATATGGAGATCTGAATATGACACTCTCTTTCTTAACTGCAATGTCTGCCTATTGTTTCTCAGATCAAATATAAATTCTTCTGTTTAGATTTTAACACCCTTCACACTAGCTTCATTTGACCTCATACTCTGTAATCCAGCCAAACTGACCTATTTAAAAAAAAAATTCTATCTCCCATCTACAAGCCTTTTCACTGTCTCTTTCCACTCAAGACTGACATGAATCCCCTCCTGTCACCTATAAAGAGAAGCAATCTTTCATTTTCATCAAGTTACAGCTCAAAGGGGCCTTTACTTAACCCTCCGACTTGGTACCCTCCTGCCCAAATCACTGTGTACTTAACTATTTTGTACTGGGTTTATTTCTCTGAGACAGCTAAATGACACATTGTTGTTGTTTTTCCAGTCATTTCAGTTGCATCTGACTCTTCAGGAGCTTCTTTGTGATTTTCTCTGCAAAGGTACTCCAGTGCTTTGACAATTCCTTCTCCAGCTCATTTTACAGATAAGGAACCTGAGGCAAACAAGATTAAATGATTTGCGCAAAGTCACACAGCTAGCAAGTGTTTGAGGTCAGATTTGCACTTTATGTCTTCCTGAATCCAGGTCCTAGTAGTCTATTCACTGTATCACCAAGCTACCCAAGGTGGCATGGTACACAGAGATCTAAATCTGGAATCCAGATGAACTGAGCTCAAGGGCTAACCTCAGATATTTACTAATAGTGTGATTCAGCACATATCGTTTAAGTTTTGTTTTCTCAAGTATTAAAACGGCATGATAATAACACCTAATTCCCAGGTTAGTTGTAAGGATCGAATGAGGCAGTATTTATAAATGTGCTTAGCAGAGTGCCTAACACAGTAATAGTAAATGAAATAATAAGTTACAATAAATAATAAATATTTCCTTCCCTTCCATCTTATACTGATTCTATGTGTGGATACATATGTATTGGCTCTCTTCTCCATTAGACTATAACCTCCTTAAAGGCAGAGATTGAATAATTATTGGTATTTTTTAATCTCTATCACCTAGCAAATACCTGGCACTTAGTGAACACACACATTGAATGGTTTTTGATTGATTGATTTCTTCTAAGGTCTCTTCCAACTCTAAATCTATAATCTTCTTGGCTATTTAAACTTAATTAAAATGAATGAACAAATGTATAACATAGTTGATCAGGCAACAACATTCTCACTAACAGTGTTTCAAGGAAATAAAGTCATTAGCAGGGTAGAACTAGCTTTCTGAATGAGGTTTTGCTAGGAGGCTGGATTCTGAAGTAACTCTAGAGATAATTTGTGTGAAGTTGCATCTGTGCCATCCCATTTGAATTTTTGAATTCTGTGGCCTCGACAATCCTTGGCAGGTTGACAAAGGAAGGGCAGAATTAATTTTTCTGCTGGATTAAGGAAGCACCTCCAGACCACAGGGATATTGGTCAAGTTTGGAAGAAGCAGCTAGGAAGATTTGGGTGGAACTTTGGTTGGAAAGGCAGTTTTCTGATTACTTTTGTTATCACCTCTATAACCTGGGTGGAAATTAAGTCTTCTGAGTAAAACTGAGAGATAGTGTCATACTTCGGATTTGGAAAACATCCCTTTCAATGACCAAGGCAGTTAAAAAATGTGGGGTTGGGGGAGGAACAGAGAGAAAGGTAAAGGGGGTGAGAGAGATGGAGGGGGAGCGGAGGGAAAGGGAAGAGGAGACAGACACAAAAAGAGAGAAAGATGGAAAGATAAATGGAGAGAGAGAGAGACAGAGAGAGAGACAGAGAGAGAGAGAGAGAGAGAGAGAGAGAGATGCAGAGACAGAGACACAGAGAAAGACAGACAGAGAGACAGACACGCAGTTAGGAGGGGCAGTCAACGCTGCGGGGAAACAGGGATCAGCCAGTAGGGCAGAGGGGCCAGATCACGAGTTTGCGCCTAGCAGGCACTGAGTCTTGAAGGTTCAGGGAGTTTTTCTCCCTGCCCAGGTCTCCCAGATTGTGCTCTGACTTTTTTTGAGGATACTGTAGAAGCCAGGGGCGAATACAAGAGAGAACATCAGTGCGCTACCTCGAGTGCCTCCAGTGGCTTTCCCCGTGGCTCCGAGGCTACTCTGGCTGCTCCGGCTGCACTTTGCCTGCTCGCCGGAAAGATTCAGGGGCGCCATTTCCTAGCTTCTGTCCAGAGGTGCACTGGAATCCACTGTGACTAGATAGCAGTCCACTAGCAACTCTCCTGAAAGGACCTTCATCTCTGCCTCTGTGCATCCCTAGCAAAGCGCACTTGTCCTGGGGAGGGGGGGGGCGGGGCGAAGGTTAGTATGGCAGTGGAAAGGACAGGTGGGCAATGAGGAGGGGTGAGGGTCGAAACCCTCTTCTGCCACTTACTCTTTGTGTACCGTTGGGCAAAGCAAGTCAATAGGCATCAGTTTCTAGGCGTCTGTAGAATTCGTGGTATTTAGATTAGAGCATTAAAATTTCAAATGCCAATCTCTGGTCTTACTTGGGCAGACCATCAAACTTTTCTGGATGTATGATGGGAATGAATTCGGTCGTCCTATCCAGCTCCAAATCTTGATCAGTGACATTCTCATCCTCCACCCTGAATCTTACCAGTGAGTGTATAGCTATTTTCCTGTACTTCCATCAGCAAACCCCCAATGGATCTATCCTGTCAGGAATATAATAAAAATAGACCCAAAAAGTTATTAGCATGGTAGAGAGGTAGGGTATAAGTCAAGGTCACCAGGGCAAGCTTTCCCACCAGGAAAGTGGACTTGGATTACTTTGGAATCCCTCCTCCTGGTGTTTGTAAATTGGAGCCTCTAGTCCAGTATCTGGGAGCTGCAAGGTACCTGTCTGGCTTCTTCTCCTCTTCCCATGGCCAATATTTACTAGCTTTGTGTGACTTCATTGGATTGTAAGCTCCTGAGGGCAAGGGATGAATTTTACCTTCTGCTGGATCTCCATCAAGGAGTGTCTTTCTCCAGGTTTTGTATAGTCAATGTAAGTACAGTGCCTGGCAAATAGTAGGTGCTTAATAAATGTTTATTAATTGATTGACTGATGTTTGGGGAAGTCACACTACCTCTCTGGATTTTAGAGAGGTTCCAATCTGTAAAATGAAAGGATTGAATTTGATGGCCATTAAGGCCCCCTCTAGCTCAACACATAGTACCTCATCACCTCACTCAGGATGAACTCTTTGTTGACTTCCCTCAGTCAGGTTTAAGGTTGTTGCATCAAATTCAGAAGTGTCTTTTTGTGTTTTGCTTTGTTTGTCAGTTTATTAGTTTGGTTTGGTTTGATTTTCATGCAGGAGGCTGGACTGGGGCTTGCCAGGGCAAAGCTAGGATGCTTGACTGCAAGATCCTATTTTTCTGGGAAGGCAGAGCACAAGGCTAGGTGTGATATGTTTGAGTGCTTTATTCTGCTTGTCTGTGGTCATCCCATCTTCCACTTTGCTTTGTTTCTTCTATCCCTTGCCTTACAGCCCAAATCTGTAAAAACCTCTCAGAGAGTGGCAAAATGTGATGACAGTTTGTATTTCCATTTCTTACAGTATGAATGCCCCATTGAAGTGCTCTTTTTCATCACAAAAAGAGTTGAGGGAGAAGAATATGAATCAGCATTGAGGAATGAACACCTGACTACTGGAACATGAGTCAATTTCTTGCATTTCACCAATCTTCCACTTTCCTAGCTCTGGAGAAGAACAGAATGTAGTCAAGAAAAGGCTTAGGTTCAATCTCCTCACTAAGTGAAGTTGGGTCATCTGTTTTCTACAGGAAACAACTACCAAGTGTAAATAGCTAGAGGTCTAGGACTGTCCCTTTCTATCTGCCTGTCTCTGCATCTCTCTCTCTCTCTCTCTCTCTCTCTCTCTCTCTCACTCACTCTCTCTCCCTATCTCTCTCTCTGTCCCTCTATTTCCTTCTCTGTGTTTCTCTGTGTCTCTGTGTGTCTATTTCTTTTTGTCTTTATGTTTCTGTCTCCCACCTAGGAGAGTGCCTAGCACATAGAAGGTCCTTAAGAAGTGTTTGACTGCAGCATAGACAACTTCATTGGTATTCTCACAGTGAAAAGCATCCCCAAAGAGAAGCAGAAGACACTTTCTTTTTAGGAAATTCATTTGTTGGAAGAAAAAGTAAGACTTTCATAGTTCACCTATAAAAGGAATGGTCAGCTCAGTTCCCTAAAATCTATAAAGCACTAAAAGAAGCCTGTTTATATGCATATCCACCACTTAAATCAGTTCTGTGTCAGTGATCATGTTCACACTTTCTACCTTGTGGTTTAAATTCTGGAAAGTTTTGGTCCCTGCCTTGACACTTTATAATCTATCTTTCAGAGTTTTCTCCTCTTTGCCATATGAGAGAGGGTACATTGGGAAAAGCAAACACTGGCTCTGTTTGTTGTCCATAGTTTAAATATTTAGAAAAGTAATCTACTCCCCTTAGCTGTACTGCAGTCCTCTCTGGTTAAATCATGACGGCACTCTCCTGGTTTACTAGCTAAAGATATGTTGTGTGAAGAAAATAGGAAATATGGGTAATGAAGAAGAGGGAGCCACCAGGTGGTCATTATCCTCCAGGGATTCTGGGCATGTTTACTGGAAAAAGTAAACTTGTTGACTTCCTGATGGATTCAGGATTAGAGTATCTCAGCATTTACAATTAACAAGGACCTTAAAAATCACAAAGCCAAAATCTGCTGTTTTGCCAGAGAAAGAAACAAGAAATCGAAGCTTAGAAATGAAAAGTGGCTTGCATAAGCTCCAGCGTTCTCGTTCTCTCTCTCTCTCTCTCTCTCTCTCTCTCTCTCTCTCTCTCTCTCTCTCTCTCTCTCTCTCTCTCTCTCTCATACACACACCTCAAAACTCTCCTTATAATGGAAGTTTGGGAAATCTTTCTTTTCTAGGTGGCTTGAAATCCATTAGAGGGAAATATCATAAGATTGTAGATTTATAGTGGGAAGCGGTTCCCCCATTATTTTTTGATAGTGAGGATACTGCAGCACCAAGTAATTAAGTGACTTGGCTAGGCTAGTGCATGCTAAAATATCACTGTCTTGATCAGAAGTTATCTTTTTACCTCGAAATTCAATTCCTTATGCACTACAAATGCTTCCTCTCCTATAGAGGTGATACAGGGCAGAAGAGAGCTTATTTTGGGGAGTTCATTAAAGTAAGAAGCTGGTAAAAATAGAAGGTACACTGCCTCACTTCCAATTCTAATACCTATTAAATTTGGCTGAGGGAAGTGGGAGCAGAGAATCTTGTTACATATGATCAAAGGGCAAAACCAAACAAAATCACCGAGAACTTCCATGTCAGAAACAAGACCCTACAAGATCTTCTAGAGCTTTCCATAATGCCGATTTTCCACTTTTCGGAATGCTATGTCCCCTGCCCCCTATCCACAAATGTTGCCCCTATGTAGGACATGCAGAGAAACGTTGCCAGGTTACCCCCCCCTCCCCCCAAGGAGGTTTGAAGTGGTGCTTTTATAATCAGGCTTATTCCACACCTCCTCTCCTAACCCCCACTGGATTGCTCTAAATTACCTAGATACAATATAAATAACACTAACAACAACTTGTTTTTAAAACACTGCACTTTACATAGTTAAAAAGGTGTGCATCTCTTTCCCATTTTGAATCAGGACACCCCACTGCTCATCGCCAACTTGGAAATATTCTGTGAGTTGACTGAAAAATGTAGAGTGGAGACAGCTATAGAAATCCTTCTTCCTTCCCCAAAGCCCCAGGAGCTACAAGTGGGTAACTAAACATCCCCCTAAAGGCCGCACTTGAGCACACCTGGATTATTTTCAGATCTTTTCCCTGTGAACTTATTTCAGCTATCATCCCTCAACCATGGACATGCGGACATTGGGCTCCCAGTTTTTTCACTTTCATGGAAAGCCTCTCTATGCTTTCGCTAAGGGCTCTCCAGGGATTTGCGGCTTACTTTGTAAAATTAAATCTGTTGGGGATTCAAATCAGAACCGGGGCGGGGAGGGCAGGGGGGAAATACTGCCCTCTCCCTTCCATAATGCTGATTTCATTCAATATCCATATTGTATATACCAGTATACAACATCTGTAGAAACAGGAAAAATATCACTGTGCAGTGCTAGTTCAAAGCTCTCGATCAGCAAACTAGGAGCAGCAGAAGCTACTTGGCACTTTCCAGGTTTTTCCTCCAAATCCCCCTGCGTCACCTCCCCCTGGTACCCCCAGACCCCAGTGGTGCCGCTCTACATGTGCGTTTCCTCTCCTCGCTCCACACCCACTCGCGCCCCTCTGCCTGTATCTGCAGCAGGAGAAACCAGAAGCCGGCTCATCTCACCCAGGGCACAGATTGGCGCACGCCGCCAAGGGGAAGGGAGGAGGAAGAGGACGAGGAACAGGAGGAGGACGAGGAAGAGGGGGGGCGAGCCCCCTCAGCTGGCTGTTGACGTCGGCTGAGGCTTTAAATGTGTACGCGAGCGCTAGCGGAGGGAAGCCTGTGGCAGGCAGGCGGGCGCCTCGCCGGGCTGGAGCAGCCAAAAATCGGGTCCAGAGGTGGGCAGGCTGCTCCTTTGCCTGGCCACCGCGCCGGGGCTGGCGCTGCTGCGGATCCCCAACCCCGTACTGCCGCTTTCTCCTGGTTGGCACGATTGCCAGGGAGGCTGCCGGGCAACCTCGGGGCGCATCAGCCTCTCGAGGTGGGGGAACCTCACCATCAGGATTGGCCTCGGGAACACAGAAAGGTGTCCAGCGAGAAGCCCCAAGCAGACTGGCCGGGGAAAATCGGGCGCACACAGCATTTGGCAGCCGGGTTATTTGTTTTGGGGGGGAGGATCTTTTCTTTGGATGGCCAGGGAAGCTCCCTACCCCCTCCTGCCGCCCCTGCAACTTGCCAGCTCTTGAGGTGCCTCTCCAAGCTGAAAGTTTGCCTCCTTTCCCCGAAAAGCAGCCGGGTGCCCGCCTCCCTCCCTATCTGCCCAGGTCCTGACTGTTGCGCAGTGAGTGGATAGCGGGGCTGGCCCGGAGGGAGCCGCTGCTGGTGGAGATCTGAGCGCTTAGGGGGAGGAAGAGGGGGAGGAGAAGCAGGGCGAAGGCCAAGAGGAGCGCGAGCAAGAGCAGCAGCAGCAGCAGCGGCGGAGGCGGAGAAGCAGCCACTCTCAGGTGCCCACGGTGACCCCTACTGTGGGATCTGAGCAGCAGGGGCACGCGCGAAGCAGTGCGACTTGGAGCCCGTAAGAACCCCCCGGCGTGGCTCAGGCGCGGGGGACTGCTGGGAAGGAGCCTCTGAAGAAGGGCTTGCCTGGAGTGCGTGGGAGGGTGTCAGAGGGTGTTTGTGTGGGGCTCACACCCCGCTCTTCCTCTGGGAACCACCGGCCAGCTGAAAGCCTGGCACCGGGGAGCCTGCCCGCCTGCCTGAGGGACCTGGACTCTCTGGCTGGGAGCTGCGGGCAGCCCAACCTCCGAGGGAGCTGGCACAGGCAGCAAGGACAGAGGCAGCAGCGGGCAGAGGTGAACAGAGGCATCGCAGCTGGTGCTAGGGGATGAAAGAACGGTAAGAGTGACTATCGAACTTGCCAGGGCACTGCCCACATTCCCAGAGGGCTGTTGGGGTTAGGACTACTGTGTACTCTTCCTGGTCCTCGTGTTGCTCCTAATCCTACTCCCTCCTCCCTTCTTGGATCCCCACCCCCACATTCACCATAAGGGGAGTTGCCATTGGGGCAGATGATAGCTTGGTATCCCTTTTTGCAGTTTTTCGGGATTCAACTCTGCGAGGAAGTTGATTGTAGGTGAATTTTTCCAAGGTTCAACTTCTCTCTTTTCTTTCTTTTTCTTCTTTTTTTTTTATTAAAGTGATGTTTCCATATGAAAAGAATTGTGAGAAATAAATAAGATATCAGTGTCAGATGAAGCTCCAGTGATATCAGAGGATTCCCCTTTCCCCCCTCCCAAAATAAAACGAAGAAAGAAGTTTCATATAAGTTTTCCTTGGGGTCCCATATTCACTGGCTGCAACATCTTGCTGTATATCCTCTATTTGTAAATATATATGTGGTTCTTCTCCCCCAACCTTGATTGTTTCTTGTTTAGCAGTGCCTGGTGTCTGGGAAAAGATTTAATTTGTGACAGTAAAAACCGTGTCTAGTTCCAACCTCTACTAAAGTTCTTATTTAGACATCTGGTTGTTTCTTCAACATATGGTAGGAGTTAGAAGAAAGACCTAGAAGAAGGACCACCTTAAAAACAGAGAGTCTTAGGAAGCCTAACAAACACGGGATTTGATAATCCTGGGAACCTGTGAGTTAACCTACTGTTCCATGCCAGTTAACACAAGGTGATTGAAAACACCTCTGGCTTGGCAAATTAATGATGCAAAAGTCTTGGGTGGATTTTAGAACCTTCGAGACAGGAATCTGATAATGGAAAAATAGTGTTGTGCAAAGTGTAGTAGGAAAAAGCTCCTTGCCTGAGTATTAATATCTGTATGTTATAATCAGGGAAGTAAATGAACCAGTTAGTATTCCGATCTTGTAAGACTTCGCTTGGGAGAGAGACTGTTGTTATGTTTCCTTTCCTATTTCATTTGTGGAAGCAGAAAAATGTCGGATGTTTTTTGCATTGTGATACGTTTGTACATGTGTGTGAACTTCAATTCCCATGCTATTGTGGAAAGTAGAGAGAGCCTTTGAAAAGACACTAGTTCTCTATTTCCAGGACTGCACCATGCCACAACTAAGTTATATGTTCAGAGCTTTGTCTGGGTTAATTTTCTCTTCCATGTGTTAATTTCAGCATGGCTTTAAGTCTCTGTCTATTACTACAGGCCCTGTCACATTTCTCTTCCCATTTAGAGCTTCCTTGCGTTGTTATGATTTGATTTTCCTAAGGTATGTTTTATGATGCCTTCATGTATGTTTCTTGTTACCAAAACTACCCTGGAGACAAACTCTTGACAAGCTCATGGTCAGAGTGGGGGTACAGATGACATGCCTGAATTTTATCCAGGGGAAACAAGAGTAATCTAACATTGGAAAAGTTCATAAGAGTCCAGGGCACTGCAAAGGATTTGAGCTCAGTAGAAGTTCATGGCATGACTAGAGACGAAGCTCTGAGTTTGAGATGAAAATGGAAACGTATCTTCCAAGACTATTAATCCACAGAGCTGAAATGAATAAACTAGTTTATTTCATAGAGCTCATTTTACTGGGGGAATAACTCCAGAAGGATTGAGGATTCCACTACTGTTCAGTAAATCTTCTTCAGGGAAAACATTTTGGGGGTCAGGAATATTTAGGAGCATGTCTTTTTGAGGACACAGACCAACTTTCAATTAACAGAGAGGATAACTCCCCCAGTCATACTTTTGTCTCACAACTGGCCTCATTTCACTTCATTTTATTACTTTTATTCCCTGTGGTCTGATGTGCCTTCTGGGCTATCTCTATGTTGGAAGGACAATCCCTTCTAAATTTGCTGCTGTCTCTACTTAAAGCTAGTTTGAGCTATGATAAAAAGTCCAGGTAACAATTGTATCCCCTTCTCTACTCCTTGGCTATAAATGGATGACTCAGGAGTTTTATTCCAATTTCAGATCAAACAGGCATCCATATTCTAATGGTATCCATAGATTAGAGTATGACAACTCACAATTAAAAATCAGAATGGACAATTTGAACAGCATAATGAAGGAGCCTGCAACCAAGTAATCTTGAGCACAATTCCTTAAGTTCATTTCTCTTCCTGGTGACATTGACAAGATTGCTAAAAGTCTTTTTGGAGCTTTGGATTTCACAAAGCTGATTGATGCATTTGGATCTGGTTTCAGTGGAGGAACAGAAGAGAGTGACTATAGGTATTTCCTGTAAGTTTTCTGGAAAGTAATTGACAATATCCTGCAAGTGAGTTTCTCTGTAGGATTTTCCTCCCTCTTCCCAGATGTGCAGAGGTGCAGTAATTACTGGGAACACTTGATTACCATGGTTTGCTAGTCTGGCTAACTCTGGTTGCAAATCCTATGAGTTAATTGAAGATCAAGGCTGTGTTTGTTTCTGCAGCTTGTTTTAACCATTTATTGTGGTACTACACATATGTCCTTGACTAGATTGGAGCATTCCTTGTGCGACTGACACAGTCTGAGCAGTAATAATTTAATAAGTAGCCTATGCTTCCTACTGTATAAAAGGATGTCATGCCTGTTCATGGTCTTTAGAGAGAAAAGGCATAGTCCTCCTGCCTTCTGCTATAATAGACCTTCTTTGTTGTATGAGAAGGTTAGATGAAAAGAAAACATGACTGCTTATAAACAATATGTTTAACCTTAACAGGGTAATTGAATACCACTGTGGGATTTGACTTAAACTTGGTGAAAACTGACTAACAGAATGTTGAACTAGTAGTATTATATGACAAAAGGGGGACGTGTCAAAGCAAAGTAGCTCAATGAATAACTAGTCCTTTATTTCTTGGTGATGCTTCTGATTGCCTCTAGTTTTGTTTTCTATGACTGACTTCTACATTATTATTATTTATCTGCTATAGTGGGCATAGAGGTGGACTTGGCATCAGAGCATTTGAGTTCAAATGCTTTTTCTGCTACTTATTAGCTGTATGACCTTTTTAAAAATTTCCTAACCCCTCTGGCTTATGTTTTCACCTCTGTGAAATGATCATGTTTTCCTTAATTGTATCTAAGGTTCCTTATCCCTTTAAATCTATGGTGACATGAATTAAAATATTTTTCAGACTTTTTTTGAACATTAACCAGATTTTTAAAAAAGTTCATAAAGTGATTTTGATTTAGTATGAAGCATTGAAAATAAAGTTGATGAAGGGCTAGTCTATTAAATCTTATCAAATCCAGGTGAATCTCAGTTAAGAAAAGATACTCCTTCAATTTAAACTGCTAAATTCAAATATTATAACTAGATATCTTATCTGAATGAATCCAAACCTCCACATCTGCTGTAACCCAAAGAACATTTCTACACATTTGTGACTTTGTATATTTTATTAAATTTCCAGTCATTAAGAAATATTTTAACCTTTGGAAAAGGGGGAGTAAAATAAATTTAGAGTTTTACCAAAACTCGTAATTTTATGTGTTCCCCATTATGGTGTGCAGTTTAAAAAGAGTCACCACATGGTGGTGATGTTGTGCTGAATAATATGCTTTGGGACCTCTCCACTCAGGACTAGACTCTTGATATGAAAAAAAAGTAATAGTATGTAGTTAGCACTTTACAGTTAGAACTTTAACATTTTCTAAAGTCTTTTTTTTTAAAGCACTTGGTTTAGGAAGGATATATACATATGTCCCTTATATACAAATTTTTTACTTTATTTTTTCACTTTTGCCAGTGCATTTTATTTATAATAATTTTGAAAGTCTAATATATTTATATAGAGCATATTCAAGTCCAGTGAATTTCAACAAGTTTAAGGGATACTGAAGTGGTCTTGTAACTAAAAAGATTTAAGTCCATGTCTTGTCTCTGATACCAACTGATTGGAAAACCCTGAGCAAGTCATTTATTCTCTCTGGGATCTAGTCAACTTTCTTCATGCCAACCGACATGGGTAGAGACACTTAACTGATTAACAGTTTCATATACTAATACAATTATACAGGTCCAGTTCCTATCCTTCCCCCCTTCCTCATCTAGGAATAACTAGTCTATGTTTTCAGCTTTTGTTATGGTACCTAGAATTACACAATGGAAAGAGCTTTGGCTTTAGAGTCAGAAAACATTAGTTCAAACACTTTCTCTGCTGCTTATTATCCATGTGCTATTGGAAAAGTTATTTAATCTTTGTTAACCAAATGTTATTTAAGTGTTAAATGAAATCGTTGGTCTAGAGGTTTTCTCAGGTTCCTGAAAACTGGATATGTGATCTTTTTTGCCTACAAAATAAAATGAATAACATTCTAACGTTCCAGTAACTGTCTGACCCCAATTTCTCTTCAGTCCTATTAGTCTTTTTTCACTCTATTGTGCAGCCAAAGTGAATGACTCATGTCGCTACTTTTGATTTTAAGTCAACAATAACTTAGTGACAATTATGTTCTGTACACTGTGCTACATATAGGGGAAGCTATACAGGATAAATAATATGAACATTAAGAAAGTGTGAATGAAATTCTATGATAGGTCTAAGGAGAGTGTTAGTGGTTGTAGGTGATTAAATTAATACCATGTACCCACTGAATCAAATACTTGATTTTAGATTGGAAAAATAGAATCTTCTGAACAATTTTTATTATGTAAACTACACCAAGAATTTGATGCATTATTTTATTCAAGTGTAAAATAAAAATTTAATGTTCACAATAACATATTTTAAAATCATAATAAGTATGACAAAATATTTACTCATAAAATCTTTATAATTTTCATATCCTTAATATATGAAATAGTAATTCTGATAAAAGTAATATGATTGTTTATATAGGACCATAGATTAAGTGTTGCAGTCAACATCACAGGTCATAAATAAAATTTTAGCAGAGGGAACTGAGGCACGGAATAGTTAAGTGACTTGCCCATGGTCACATTGCTCTTAAGTGACTTAGGAAAGACTTAAATCTTGGATTTCTTGAATCATAGTCCAGGATCTCCTTTATGAAAGATTGTATGGATTTTGAACATATTTTCTCAGAATGTGCTATAATTATTTGTATTGCTAGTAGAATTAGCATTCCCTAACCAAAATTGCTATCCATCCATTTATCTGCCTATCTATCTATCTTTCATTCTTTTAGAAAGCTATACCTGAATGAGTTTTAACCATTTATATTACTATCTGGGAAGTTGATACTTGTAACTGCTAATACCTTTTCATTATTAGGGTAGTTAGGAGTATGCAAATAGTTAGAGGACACAGATACGAGTTTACTGTGATGGGATGTGTTTTACTTTTTAATTAAGGGGTGAGAAATGGGGATGCACTGGAAGAAGGGGGAGGGAAAACAGGAAAATTATTTCACATTAAAGGGATGCAGAAGGAAGAATTATTACAGTAGAGTCAGAAATAGGGGATTAGCAAGCTAACTTCAACCTTAGTCTCTTAAGAATTGGCTCAAAGAGGGAACAACATATCCACTCAGTTGAATATAAAAATCAGTCTCACCCAACAGGAAAGTAGGAAGGGAAGGGATAGAAAAGAGGGGATGATAGAAGAGAGGGTGGATTAAGGGATGTAATAGTCAGAAGCAAAACGTATTTTTGAGGAAGGGCAAAAAGTAAAAAGAAAGAGAGAGATGGATCAACAGGGGAAGATAGGATGGAGGGAAATACACAACTAACAGTTTTAACTGTAAATGTGAATGAAGTGAACTCACTCATAAAGGGGATAGCAGCATGGGTCAGAAACCAAAATCCAATGATCCTTTGTTTATAAGAAATAAATTTGAAGCAGGGAGACACACACAAAATAAAAATAAGAGGTTGGGGCAGAATCTATTGTGCTTAAGTTAAAATTAAAAAAATAGGGGTATAAATAATCTCAAACAAAACAAAAGCAAAAACTAAATCTAATTAAAAGATATAAAAACAGGAAACTTCTTGTTAAAATGTATCATGGACAATGAAGTAATAACAACACTAAACAAATATGCACTAAATAGTATAACATCTACATTCTTAAAGGAAACGTTAAATAGGTTATAGGAGGAAAAAATACAATACAACTATACTAGTAGAGGACCTAAATCTCCCTCTCTCTAAAATTGATAAATACAGCAATTAAAATAGAACAAGAGAGAAGTTAAAGAGACTAATAGAATTTAAGAAAAGTTAACTATGAAAGACCTCTGGAGAAAACTGAATGGTAATAGAAAGGAATATAACTATTTCTTAGTAGTCAATAGCACCTAAAGAAAAAAAATATAAATGCAGAAAAGGAGTTAAATGCATCCTCTTTGGACCAAAATGAAATAAAATGCATTCAATAATGGGCTATGGCGACATAGGTTAAAAAACTGCAAAGTAAATAATCCTAAAAAACCTGAAAGGTGCAAAGAACAAATTATAGAAACAACAAATGATTTTATTAAAACAAATGGCAACAATGAAACAAGATATATAAAAATATGGGCTACAGCCAAAGCAGTACTTAGGGAAACCTTTGTTTTTCTAAATGCTTATATCAATAAAATAAAGAGTAATTCAGAGAATTGGTCGTGAAATTAAAAACAATAAGTAGAAAAAGAACAAATTAAAAATTCTCAGTTAAACACCAAATCAGAAATCATGAAAGTCAAAGGAAAGATGAATAAGATTGAAAGTAAGAAAATCATTGAAGTAATACAAAAAACTATGATCTGGTTTTATAGAAAACCAATAAAATAGTTAAATTATTGGTTAATTTGATTAAGAAAGAAGAAAACCCAAATTGCCATTGTAAAAATGACAAGAGTGAATGTACCACCAATGAAGATTAAATTAAAACAGATATTTGGAGCCATTTTGCACAAATATATGTTAATAAATCTAACAATCTAAGTGAAATAGATAAGTATTTATGAACATAGGAATTTCTCAGATTAACACAAGAGCAAATAGACTACTTAAATAATACCATCTTAGAAAAAGAAATTGAACAAGACATCAATGAACTGCCTAAAAAAAATTTCCCCAGGACTGGATGGATCCGAAAGCAAACTGTACCAAACATTTAAGGAACAATTACTCTTAATCATATATAAAACTTTGGAAAATTAGGCAGAAAAAAGAGTCTGTCCAAATACCTTTTATGATACACATATGATTCTGAGACCTGACCAGGAATAGTAAAAACAGATGAAGAAAATCATAAACCAATTTCCCTAATGAATATTGATGCAAAAATTTAAACAGAGAAGTAGCAAGGAAATTATAGTCATATGTCACAAAGATCATATTCTATGACTAGGTTTATAACAGGATTTAACCAGGAATACAGGACTGGTATAATATAAGGAAAGCTAGAAACATAAGAGATCATACTACTAACAAAACACCAAAAAATCATATCAATATCTTTATAGATACAGAATTAAAAAATATATGACATTTATTCTTATTAACACACTAGAAATAATAAGAATAAATGGACCTTTCCTCAAAATAAGTATTATCTAAAGAAAATCATCAGCAAGCATCATCTATAATGAAGATGAGCTAGAAGCCCTCTCATTAAGGTCAGAGGGTGAAACAAGGATGTCCATTATCACCACTATTTTTAAACATTGTAATAGAAATGTTGACTATAGTAATAAGAGGAGAAAAAGACAGAAAGAATAAAGAAGGAGAAAACAAAAGTATTATTCTTTGCTCATGATATAATAGTATATTTGGAGAATTCCTAGAGAGATATATAAAATTGAAACAGTTTAAAAATTAACAATTTCAGCAATGTTGGAGGACATAAAATAAATACACATAAATCATCAATATTTCTTTACATTACCAAAACAGTCCAGCAGGAAACCATAGAGAAATTCCATTTAAAATAACTATCTGAAACATAAAATATTTGGAGGAGTCTACTTGCCAAGACAAACCCAGGAATTATATAAACAATCAGAAAATACCTCACACAAAGTCATATTTAAACAATTAGAGAAATATTAATTGCTCATGCTTAGGACAAGCCAATATAATAAAGGTAACAATTCTATAATTTCCTTATTCAGTGCAATACAATCCAGCTAGGAAAAATTATTTTATAGAACTAGAAAAACAATAACAAAATTCATCTGTAAGAACAATAGGTCAAGAACATCAAGGGAATTATTTTTTTCTGAAAATATGAAGAAAAGTGACCTAGCCATACCATGTCTCAATCTGTATTACAAAGCAATAATCATCAAAACAGTGTGGCACTCTTCAAGGTACAGAAGGGTAGATCAGTGGAATAGATTATGTACATGATAAATAGCAGTAAACAATCATAGTCATCTAGGGTTTAATAAAAACAAAGAACCATGTTTTTTGGGACAAGAACATACTCTTTGGCAAAAAAAAATATGCAGGGAAAACTTAAAAGTAGCTTGATAGAAACTAGGTACAGACTAACATCTCACACTAAAGTGTAAAGTAAGATTTATACCAAAAGGCTATCAACAACAAATGAGAGAAGCATGGAACATTTTGCCACATCATATAAGGATGAGGAAAGAATTTTTTTATGAAACAAGAAACAGAGAACATTACAGGATATAAAATGGATTATTATGATTGCATTTATTAAAAAATTATGCACAAACAAAACCATAGAATAAAAGTAAAATAACTTGAAGGAAAGCAAGAGATGGGGAAAATTTTACTATACCTAGTTTCTCTATTAAAGGCTGAATTCCTCAAATGTATAGAGAAATGAGTCAAATTTATGAGTCATTCTTAAATTACAAATTACAAATAGTAAAAAGATATGAACAAGCACTTTCTTTTAAGAAGAAATCAATGCTATCTACAGTCATCCAGGAAAAAAAAACGCTCTAAATCACCATTGGTTAGAGAAATGCAAAGTAAAACAACTCTGAGGTACCAGCTCATCCCTGTCAGTTTGATGAATGTGATAGAAATGGAAAATGATAGAAGTTGGAAGAGATTTGGAAGTACTGAGACTGTAATGTTCTATTGGTGGAATTGTGAACCGCTCTTTTTTTTGTTTATTTTTTTTAATAATATAACTTTATTTATTTAACTTTTTACATTCTTTTTCACAAAATTTTGGTTCCAAATTTTCTCCCCATTTGTCCCCTCCTCACACCCCAATACAACCAGCATTCTAATTTCCCTTATCACCAATCTGCCCTCTCTTCTATCTTCCCTCCCTTCTCTTGTCCCCATCATCTCTTTTGTCTTCTAGGGCCAGATAACTTTTTACACCCCATTACCTGTATTTCTTATTTCCTAGTAGCAAGAACAATACTCAAGAGTTGATCCTAAAACTTTGAGTTCCAACTTATCCCCATCCCTCCCTGCCCACCCATTCCCTTTGGGAAGGCAGGCAATACAATATAGGCCATAAATGTGTAGTTTTGCAAATGGCTTCCATATCAGTCATGTTGTGTAAGACTAACTATATTTCCCTCCATCCTATCCTGCCCCCCCATTGTTGCTATTCTCCCTTTTGATCCTATCCCTCCCCGACTGTTGACTTCAAATTGCTCCCTCCTGCCATTGCCCTCCCTTCCATCATCCCCCCCCACCCTGCTTATCTCCTTCTCCTCCACTTTCCTGTATTGTAAGATAGGTTTGCATACCAAAATGAGTGTGCATTTTATTCCCTCTTTTAGTCGAATGTGATGAGAGTAAACTTCATGTTTCTTTTTTTCTCAACTCTCCTTTCTCCCTCCACTAAGAAGTCTCCTGCTTCCCTCTTCTATGAGATAATTTACCCCATTCCATTTCACCCTCTCTCTTCGCACTACATTTCTCTCAGCGTTTACCTTGATTTCTTTTAGGATATGATCCCATCCTATTCAATTCACTCTGTGCTCTGTCTCTGTGTGTGCATGAATGTGTGTGTGCATGCACGTGTGTACATGTGTGTGGGTGTGTATGTGTGTGTGTAATCCAACCAACTACCCAGATACTGAAAAGTTTCAGGAGTTACAAATATTGTCTTTCCATGTAGCCATGTGAACAGTTCAACTTTGGTAAATCCCTTATGACTTCTCTTTGCTATTTACTTTTTCATGCTTCTTCTCATTCCTGTGTTTGAAAGTCAAATTTTCTTTTCAGCTCTGGTCTTTTCATCAAGAATGCTTGAAAGTCCTCTATTTCATTGAAAGACCATATTTTCCCTGAAGTATTACACTCAGTTTTGCTGGGTAGGTGATTCTTGGTTTTAGACCTAGTTCCTTTGACTTCTGGAATAT
>CM053769.1:474798496-474846033 GCA_028658325.1 Potorous gilbertii | reverse complement strand
GGCTAATTCTGCTTTTGAAAGCATTCTTCTCCTCATTGGCTTTTTGAACCTCTTTTGCCAATTGAGTTAGCCTATTTTTCAAGGTGCTATTTTCTTCAGCATTTTTTGGGGCCTCCTTTATTAAGGTATGTACCCGTTTTTCATGCTTTTCTTGCATCTCTCTCATTTCTTTTCCCAGTTTTTCCTCCACCTGTCTGACTTGATTTTCAAAATCCTTTTTGAGCTCCTCTATGGCTTGAACCCATGGGGTATCTATTTCAGATATTTGGGATACAGAGGCTTTGACTCCTATGTCTTTACCTGATGGTAAGCATATCTCTTCGTCGTCCTCAGAGGGGAATGACGCAATCCTCTGGTCACCAAGAAAATAACCTTTATGGTCTTAGTTTTTTTTCCCTTTTCTCGGCATTTTCAAGCCAGTTACTTGATTTCTGAGAGTCCTCTCCACCCCCCTGGCCCAGATCTGCTGAGCTAGTGCTTGGGGTCTGGGATTCAAATGCTGCTCCCCAGCCTCAGGGCTTTTGGAGTCAGGCCTGACTGCTCTTCAATGGGAGCTTATCTGCTGGTTCTCAGGTGGGGGCAGGGCCGCCTCTCAGGCTCAGTTCCCTCAGGGGGTTTATGCAGAGATCTTTTGTATTGGAGCTGGGGTGGAGCTCCAGCCTGTTCTTCGGGCCTCTGGCCTTGTGGCCTCTGCCTCTGGCCGAGGGACCTCTGCCTCTGCCAGGGCTGCAGCTTCCCGCGAGGGTCTGAGTCCCGGAGATCCCCCGCTCCCCTCTCAGCCCGTCTCTCTCACTGACCTGTGCGTCTGTGGGTGGAGGGACCTTCTCGGCCACTGGAGAATCAGGTCCCTGACGCCTGCTGGGCTCTGCTCGCTCCTCTCAGTGCCGTGTGGCCGGGGCGGGGGAGGGGAGGATTCTGCAGGGCAGGGCTCTGCTCCTGTCTGGGGTACCTTTGTGGTTGGTTTTTCAGGGCTCTCTGCAACGGAAGTCTCCTTCACTGTGTTGCTGCGCGATTCCGCTGTTCCAGAATTTGTCAGGAGTTCTTTTTACAGGAAATCTATGGGCTCTGGATTCGGAGCTAGCAAATGTGAGTCTTTCTACTCCGCCATCTTAGCTCCGCCCCCCTAGGCTCTTTTTTTGATCATGGCTTTCAGGTAGTCCCATAATTTTAAAAAATAGTTATTTTTCAAGTTGTTATGTTCTGCAACATTTTTGGGGTCTCCTTTATCAAGGTAATGACTTGTTTTTCATACTTTTCTTGCATCTCTCTCATTTCTCTTCTCAGATTTTCCTCTACCTGTCTAACTTGAGTTTCAAAATCCTTTTTGAGCTCTTCCATGGCCTGAGCCCATGGGATACCTATTTCAGATGTATGGGATACAGAGGCCTTGACTCCTATGTCTTTACCTGATGGTAAGCATTGTTCTTCCTCATCAGAAAGGAAGGGAGGTAACATCTGTTCACCAAGAAAGTAACCTTCTATGATCTCATTTTTTTTTCCCTTCTCTGGGCATTTTTCCAGCCAGTTACTTGAGTTCTGAGAGTCCTCTCCACCCCCGCCTAGGTCTGCCCAGCCCAGCTAGTGCTTGGGGTCTGAGATTCAAATGCTGCTCCCCAACCTCAGGGCTTTCAGAGACAGGCAGGGCTGCTATTCAGGGTAAGATTAAATCAGGTTCTCAGGTGGGGACAGTGCTGCCTCCCAGGTTCAGTTCCCTCAGGGGGTTTCTGCAGAGACCTTGTGTAATGGAGCTCCTGAAGAGTTCCTGCCTGCTCTGGGAGCCTCTGCTGCTGCCTCCCGAGGGGGCCTGAGTTATGGAAACACCCCTCTCCTCTCTCAGCCTGTCCAGACTTCTCTCTCACTGACCTGTGCGTCTGTGCGTGGAAGGACCTTCAGGGCCGCTGGAGATTCCATCCCTGAAGCCTGTTCGGATCTGCTAGCTCCTCTCTGTGCCGCATAACCAGTGAAGGGCTGGGATCCGCTCCCATCTGTGGCGTGATGGACCTTTGGGATTGTTTTTTCAGGGCTCTCTGGAACGGAAATTTCCTTCACTACGTAGCTGGGCGGCTTCCACTCTTCCAGAATTTGTTGGGAGTTCTTTTTCAGGTAATTGTGGCCTGCGGGTTTGGAGCTAGCATATGTGAGTCTTTCTACTCTGCCATCTTGGCTCCTCCCCACAGGAATTTTGAACTTCTTTAAGCATTTTGGAAATCAATTTGGAACTATGGCCAAAGGCCAAAGGTGTACAAAACTGTGGATCCCTTTTGACCAAGGAATGCAAGTACTAGGTCTGTATGTGAAAGAAAGCAAAGAAAATTGAAAAGAACATATATGTGAAAAATATTTATATCACTTCCTTTTGTGATGGCAAAGAAATAGGAATTGAGGAGATGGCCTCCAATTGGGCAATGGCAACATATGATTGGGATGGAATATTATTGGACTATAAGACTATAAGAAATGACAAGGAGATTGCTTTCAGAAAAACCTGGGATACTTCCACAAACTGATGTAAAGTGAAGTGAGCAGAATCAAGAGAACATTAACATTAACAGCAGTATTGTAAAAATGATCAATTCTGAATGACTTAGTGACTGTTCAATACAATTATCCAAGATGCTTCCAAAGTACATATGATGGAGCCTGAATGCAGATTGATGCTTTATTTTCCACTTCTTCAATTTTCTTGTTTTTCTTTTTTGAAATATGGCTTACATGGAAATATGATTTGCATGCGTTCACATATATTTTTGCTTGATATCACATTTCTTGTCTTAACAACTGGTGGGGAGATTTGAGACGTGAAGGTGAAAATTCAAAACTCATTTTTTTAAATGAAGATTGAAATCAATACAAGTTAATTTTTTAGGTAAAAAACTGTATATGGAAATACCATGTTATGCATATAGGGTATAGTGAACAATGATAAAATATGCATCATTTGTTTTATAAACCAAAAAACAATTCTCTATCTACTCTTAGCCAATGTATTTTATGTTTCTTAGATTCAAATAACTTTCACTGTACTATAAATGAGATAAGGTTATTAATTTGTTTAAAATGCAGTAATACAAAAACAACCTCATTTGTCTAGGGCAAGAACCTTTTGCATCCCTTTACATACTGAATTGTTCAAATTAAGATAAAGTTGTACATTGCAATTAAATGATTAATAATCCTATCTCTTTCATTTGCAGAATATTTTAAAATTGTGAACCATTATCATATTTAAAAAGTGATTGTCCATAATTTTTCATAAATATTTCTTGAAATTTTTCCTCAATAAAATTATGACTCTAAGGACCTTGAATTCATTAAGAGTTATTCTCTTCTTATTTTTTCCTTTTTTCTTTGCTCTTACATTCCCTCCTTCTCATCTCTCATCTCCTTTCCTCTCAACTTCTCTCCTCTCTTTCTCCCTCTCTCTCTCTTTTCTCGCTCCTCACACACATTAAATATGTTAATGGTCAACATTTAGGAAGAAATATTTGTTATGAAATAAATTTAATTACATTTTATTATTATAACTAAGATAAAATATAATTTATTTTTCTTTTAGCATAAACAACCTTCATAATAATTCAACCCACAAAGAACTGGAACTGTACTTTTCTCAGTGATATGGGAATGCCCTGTGTTTTGCTTCCATTTATTCACAGTTTTTCTGAAAATTTTTACTTTTATTGTACTTTCAGTTTGAAAAAAAAAGCTATATGTAACTAATTCTTTACTAATATTTATCAGTGTAGGTGAAGCATAAGATTTATTCAACCTGTAAAAGGAGTTATGTGTTAGCTTTTTTAGATCTTCATTTTAAAACTAAAAATTGAGCTTCATAAATGAAGAATCTGATACAAGCTGCTACATTGGTTTGTTTTCATTAAATTATCTCAAATGTATGATGATATTTTCCCCTGAAATTTTCCTATCAATATATTGACAAAATAATGAATCTTCCATAACACCAGTTCTAGCAACACATGTATTTGAATGAGCTTCTATAATTAAGGCTGTTGCTTCCTCCACTTGACATCTAAACTGGGGAAGAATTTAATTTGTCAATTAAATTGTCACTAAGATTGTCTCCTACCTCTTGTATTATCTGAATATAGAAGGTTTAGAAAATCCATTTCAAATAATTAAAAAAGGAATCATTTCAACTGTATCAATAGCTATAGAAACATCATTTGATTCATTTCTCATATTAAATAAGTTTTAAAAAATAATGTTATGTGATAAAAATAGTCCTTTTAGTATAATATGGAGATGAAATGAGAGGTCTGTTTTTGTTTATTACAAGGCGCTATTTGTATGTGGAAAAAAAAATATCCTGATATTCATCACATTTAACATATCCACTACCAAGACAAATGAATTTACTGTTTCATGATGTTTATATGAAATATGTGTGTATATATGTGTATATATATATATATATATATATATGTGTGTATATATATGTGTATATGAGTATACATATACTCATGCACGTACATACTTTTGCTGGGAAGATAAATATGTATAGACATGTATATATACACACAGATATAACATTCTTATATGTGTATTCTTTTGAATATATACAAATATATATACATATATATATATATATACCTACACATGTATACTGTGTATATATGAGTACATTTACATATATACAGTAAATAAATTAATAATTTCTTTCCATCTATAATAACTTTTGTAAATTTCAGTGTGTATAGTGGATCAGATTTCTGGATTTCATTTTTTTTTGTCTAATCTAGCAGATTTCCTTTTCAAAGGTGCTACATATATATATCTTTCATCCATATTTCACTTTATACTAAGAAATAACATTAATGACATCTACAGTTCCTTTTAATTGTTGAAAACTCAGAAAGTTATCTAACATCTTATTGAATTATTTAAATTTTAAATTATTTTTGGAGATGCATTAGTTACATTCACTTACGAAAATGATGTTAAAACATAACATTATGATATTATTACTTTCCACAAAAATTCACTTAACTTTGATTTTAAGCACTCATTTTTAAAGTTCAATAACCAAGATAATCATAGAATACGTTTGTAATAAATACATATCTTCATGATCACTAGGGAGGAAGTGGAGGAATTGAAACATTTGATGGCAAATTGCTGCAGTCTTCTCTTTCACCTATTTTGTAACAACCCTTTGATTCTTCAGTATTCATCAACAAATTTGAATGGGAGTAGGCCCAGCTACATAGATATAAATACCTTCAGTTTTCTAGAGTCCAATATATCAAGTCCTGGAGACATGAACTCATTTAAAACATCATGTCATTCTATTCATGCTTTCTAATTTTTTCTTCAGCTACAGTTTTCTTTTGACAATATTTGTTTTAGTCTTCCAGATGTGAACATTCTTCTCAGTAGAGAAAACAATTAAATTTGGAGTTGTTTCTGTTTTTGCTTTTATTTGGTGACATTAGACCATATATCTCCCAGGATTAGGTCTAGACCCTGCTATTCATATCCTTCATCCAGGTGTACTGGCTCCTTGGCATATCTGACAAATTCAGTTCATGTCTCATGTTTATTTTTTCATAGTATTTTTTCAAGTCTGTGATTCTCTTTTGTATTTTTCCTTATATGCTACATCTTCCACATGGTATATGTGCCCTTTAGAAATATAAAGGCACTGAATAATTTCTTTTCTAGCTATATTGATCCATTCAGATAACTATTCTTTCTTATCAGAATAGGTAACATTTTATTTTCACAATTTCACTTTTAAGAACAATCAATTCCTTTCAGGCTGCTTTACCTCTGAGAAACTTTGACCGTGAAAGTAAACCATATTTTTATATGTATTAATGTCATATGGATAATTTAAAAAGTAATAGCTAAAATCACTAGAATTTTTCTATCTGGAACTTATAATTGAGTTTTCATGATTAATTATCTTGTAAACATTGTTGTAATAACTTTATTACATATGTAAAGGGACCAAAATATATTAATCAAGGAGTATGTGCATACAAGTGTATACACATAACCTTCTTGCTGAATACATTCTGTTTAGAAATTAAATTTTTCCACAGAGAAATAGAGAATATGTAATTTCAAATGGCATGCAAATATATAGTAGCATAAAATTCTAAATTAACTTTCTTTTTTTAACCACTACATTCTCTTTTAATAAACCATATTACTTAACAAACATACCGATACTGTTGATCACCATCTTCTCTTGAATTTTCTCTCCTGGTTCTCCTTCAGTCTTTCTTCTCCAAAGTTCTTAATCTTTGTTGTTGTTCAGTCATATCTGGCTCTTTGTGACCCTATTTGGGGTTTTCTTGGCAACGATATTGGAGTGGTTTTCCACATCCTCTTCTAGCTCATTTTGCAGATGAGGAACAAAGGCAAATATGATTAAGTGACTTGCCCGGGTTTACACAGATAGTAAGTATTTGAGGCCAGGTTTGAACTCAAGAAGATGAGTCTTCCTGGCTGCAGGCCCAGTGCTTTATCTACTCTTTTACCTGTTTGCCCTCATTCTCCTTTTACGTCATGATCACTTACCTGCAGGTTCCTTTTGGGTCTATGTTCGGCCCTCTTCCTTCTACCCTTCTATACCTGGGAAAGACTTTACCTTAAAAAGGCTAAGGTCTCCCACTGCATCCAAGAGGCCATCTCCAGTCATTCTAATTTATATCTTGCCACTGAATGCACATAGCTCCGGCTGGTGGCCTTGAACAGCCATGCCTCACTTAAGTCCAATTAGCTTGCAAGTCAAGACCTCATGTTCCTGATGGAATAGTTATTGTATTATTCCAAAGGACAAGCTCAAAATAGCATCATCCGATCTTATCAACTCCCACAAATTGAATAATCATTTCTATGCATTTGATTATCAGTTCTATGTATTCAGCCTTTATCCCTTTCCTGATCTTCAATCTCACATCAACTTCCTATTGGAAACCTTGAACTGGAGGTCCTGTAGAGATCTCAAACTCAACATATCCTAAATAAATTCACAATCATCCCAGTCTCTCCCCTTCCTAACTTCCATGTTATTTTGAGGGTTCCTTTTTCTCTCCTTTACCAGGTTGGAAATCTTAGTGTCAGCTTCAGCTCTTCAGTCATTCTCATCTCAGTATCCAGTTAAGCATCAAATCTTGCCATCACATTCCACTCTTCCCACTCACCCAGCTGCTCCACTGGCACCTACTCTTATCAACTCATACCTGTGATATTCCAATACTCTTCTGGTTGATCTTTCTACCTCAAAATTTACCCTCTTCTAGTCCCATTTCCCACTCAGCTGTCAAAGTGATCTTCCTAAAGTACATTTTACATAATATCCCCCTACTCTATTGTTTTCCTATTACCTACAAGTAGAAAGTGCTCTGGATTTTAAAGCCCTTCAAAACTTGGTTGTTTTGTTGTTTTTTTCATTTTCAGTCTCCTTACGCTATTCTGTCTTACAAATACTCTACAATTTTGGAATACTGGACTATTATAACTCACACAGGATATTCTCTCTCCCAGCTCTCCATATTTTCTCTTGCTGTCTGTCATATCTTGAATTTTCTCCTTCCTTGCCATATACCTACTGTTTTTCCCTTACTTCCCTCAAGACTTAGCTCAAATTTACTGTCTACAAGAGCCATATCCTCACTCCCATGTTCTTGTACTTTTTCTCTGGAATTAACTCTTTCTATAGGTTCTCCCTCATTAGAAGGTATACTTCTTGAGGGAAGGGAACCTTTCCTCTCCCCTCTCTTTGGTCTTGTTCTTGGCATAGTATTTGGCATGTGTGTGATTAATAGAAGTTAGTTGTTGAAAGTGATCACTAATGCCTATACACACACACACATACACACACATACTACATCCTTTTAAAACAGTTAAATAATATGGCATGTTAGTGTGAATGATAGTATACATTTTTGTAATTTTCGTAAATTTTGGCTTGCTAGATAAGCATAGTATAGTTAGCACTTGGTAGTTTGTCTTATGTGTTGCAGAAGGATACATCCTTTAACTTTGGGTGCTTTATGACAACATAGGTCACTGTTTTGAAGAAGGAATGGAAAACTACTCCACTATCTTTGCCAAGAAAACTGCAAATGGGTTCATGAAAAATCAGACATGACCTAAAAATTAAACAGCAAAGTACATTGCTTATTCTTGTCCATATACATTGCTGCAGCCATTTTATGTAATGGCATTTTAGGTCTTTTTCACTTGATTTCACTTCATACAAGTCCTATGTTACTGTGAATTTTTCATTTTTGTCATTTTTATATAACACAATACTATTGCATTATACTCATATATAATACTTCAGTCATTTTCTAGTCATGAGGCATGTATTATTACAGTTTATTATCACAAATAATGATATGATGTATATTTTGTATAAATGGATTTTTTTCTTGTGGTCATCAATCTTTTTGGGTTATAAGTCCAGCATGGGAATCTCTGGGTAAAATGTTATAAACAGATGAATAACTTTTCTTGGATAATCCCAAATCATGTCCCAGAACAGCTGGACCACCTCATAGCTCTATCAGCAGTGAATTGCTGTGTCTGCCTTCTCGTTGTCTCATATAGACATATACATTGAATTACCATTTTTCCCCACCTTTACTAATTTGATCAATATAAGGTAACATCTGACTTATGTGAATTTAGATTTTTCTGATGTTTTAATAATTTTTGAACACAATTTCCAGATCATTTGTAATTTGAATTTATTATCTTGAAATTCATGATGTCATTTCCTTGAACGACCCTTTTTATTAGTGAATTAATTTATTAGTGAATGACCCTTGACTATTCTATCAATTTCCTATTGATTTGGGAGGTTAGGCTTTTAGAAGTTCTGTGAGGAAAATACTTTGATCTAATTCAAATCTTTTCTAATGAATGCATTGATTTTTTTCGCGAGGTTTTGCCTTTTCAGAAGGTGCTTGGAGAAGTGTAAAGCTTTGGACTTTTACTTGATAAATTATAGTTATGTATTCACAAATGATAGCTCATTATTGTTAAATAAGGAACATTTATTTTGATAGGGATAACATGAATTATGTTGTTTTATTTAAAATGAGTTGCATTGTTCTTTTGTCAGGAGAAAAGCCCTGAGTTATGAAGGTGTGCTTAGCTGAATGATGGAAAATTTATTCCCAAATGCATGTATTCTTATTTTTAAGCCTTAACCGAAGTGCCACCTGAACAATACAGTGAAATTAGTAGTAGTGGTAGTAATAGTGGTAGTAATAGTAGTAGTAGTAGTAGTAGTAGTAGTAGTAGTAGTAGTAGTAAAATAATATTTACATATGACATTTCATTTACTCTTCAAAAGAAATCTAAATGATAAGTTTTATTATCATCCATATTTTAGAGATAAGAAAATTGAGATGTGAAGAATGAGTTGTCCAACGTCTTGCAGTCATATATTTCTCCCTTATTACATTTCTCAGAACTAGATCTTCTCTTTTCAATTATATGATACTCCAATTCTAATTTATGCACAGTTGTATGTCATGACATCGTTTAGATTGTATGGTCACTGAAGGTAGCATTTACAGCAGGTATATCTCTATGTGACCAGCATAATGATACATACACACACACACACACACATACACACACACACACACATTACATAATCAAAATGTTTTGAGTTTACCTTACCTAAAATTGTGAAGAATAATCACCTTAACAATTTTAACCCAAAAGTTATTCCATCATGAAGTACAGTTGTTGAATTATGAAGTGCTGACTGAAATTATGTAAGATTATGGTGTTACTAGAAATTATTGAATTATAGTGCTAAAGCAGGCATCCTACTGCAATTGGTTGGCCATTATTACTTTGCATTTTCTATGATTTTGAAAATCATTAAAAATTGATAAATTGGTTTGATGTTGGAACAGAGAGAAAGTGAATTTCTTCAGAAAAAAATCTGGTCAATTTTTTTTTATTATTCAAACTGTTACAAGTAGTTATCGCCTAATAAATGTTTGTTGATTAGATTTGAATAAACACTCTTGGACTTTTCATTGTTTGGGAAATAGACTGCCTATGTCACAGAAGACACAATATTCGACCAGAGAAAATGAGATCTGAATCCTAACTTTATTTCTACTAACTAGGTAGACAAACTCAGGAAAGGCAGAAATTCTTCATTGTTCCTTAGTTTTCTCATTTGTTTAATGAGAAACAATGTAAATTCTAAGGACCTTTCTGTTTCTGAATATTTGTCAAGATATTTAAATGGGATACATGGTAATTGCCCCATTTTTAATGTTTCCATTATTCTCTTTGTATTTTTGGCATTTAAAAAAAATTTAATTCTCTTCCCATCATCACTTGGTGTATTTGTAGGTCATTTTATCCTGTTCTAAATTTGCATGAACGTGCACTATGCAGGCCAAATTCTATTAGACTAAGCTTCTTAATCTGACCAATGAACAGGATGCATTCAATCACCTCCAAAGGCTCTCTAGGTTTCAATCAAGGATTGCTTGACTCCAATTCCACAACATTCTTTTTTAATGAAAGATTTTAGTCTTAGAACATTTTATCAGAATATCATTGAGAATAAACCCCAAAGGTAAAAGCCACATTGTTATTAGAGTGTTTCCTGTTTAAATGACCATTATCTGACAGATTGTTGAAAGGATAAGCATTAGCCAAATGAGCCCAGGAACAATTATTGCTCCTAATACTACTCTAAACCAATATCAAATCAATATCTTTCCTGTAGATGGGGATATAAAGATGTCAGATTTTAATTATAAGAGAAAAGAAAGTGGATAAAGATGGACCCTTTCAAGTGATAATATTGGCTCTGTCACCAAGAGAGTTAAGAACTGGGTAGTTGAATGCTTGTATTATAACTCACTTTACAAAGTAGTCCCACTGTATTCCACTTATATTATATCTGGAGTTACACATGCTATTTATTCATTCATTTATGTTTGCTTATTTATTTAAATTTGGCATGAAATATTTTATCTCTTAAAACTACTGCTATGGAAACTCCATGCTGAGAGACAGGGAGGAAAAGCATTATAGGGTTTGGAGTTTTGATGAAGACATATAAGTGTCTATCAAATCCTGAATTCTGCAATTAAGAAGAAAAAACAGAGTATAAGCATGATAGAATAGTAAACCGACAGGTCACTTCCTGCTCTTCTGTATTTCATGGACAATATAACCAGAATAGTAAAGAGCATTTTGACAGAACGGGGGTTAGAATTTAGTAGTGTGTCAATTCAGCACAAAAAGATCACAAAAAGAACCCACTGTAAAATAATAATAAGAAGAATAAGAACTTACATTTATGTAGTATTTACTATGTACCAGGCTGCGGCAGCTAGGTGGTGCAGTGGGTAGAGCACCAGTGCAGGAGTCAGGAGGACCTGAGTTCAAATCTCACCTTGGGCACTTGACACTCACTAGCTGTGTGACCTTGGACAAATCACTTAACCCCAGTCGCCTCATCCTGGGTCATCTCCAGTCATCCTGATGAATGTCTAGTCACTGGATTCACATGGCTCTGTAGGAGAAATGAGGCTGGGACCTGCACAGCTCTCCTTCACTGAAAACCAAGTCAAGTGCAAGTCATGTCATTATTTCTCTGATGGCATGGTCTTCTTCGGCCATGAAGGATAAACACACATGTACCAGATGAGATGTACCAGATGATGTACTAAGTGTTTCACAAGTGCTATTCGATTTGAAGCTTATAGCAAACATGAGAGATGATGCTATCATTTTCCCAATTTACAGATGGAGAAAGCTCAGCTTTCCCCAGGAAAACAAAGATTCAATGATTTGTCTAGGTCACAAAACTAACAATTGTCTGAGGTTGAATTTGAACTCATGTCTTCCTGACTCCAGGACTGGTGCTCTGTCCATTGTACAACTCACCTGCCCCAGATTAGGAAATGTGTAGATTTCACATTGTCACATCCATTCTTTGTTCAGCATGCACAAAGCCACACCCCCTGTTCTAGTACTCATCACTTCTCTCCTTCCGTATTACAACAGCCTTCTAACTGACCACATTCCATCTATCAGGCTCTCCCATCATGGTTCTATCCTTTATTCAGCACCCAAAAATGATCAGTTTCTCTCTCTCTCTCTCTCTCTCAAAATTACTTTATTTTTTTTGTTTTTAACATTCATTTCCAGAAGATTTTGAGTTCCAAATTTTCTCCCTACCTCTCCCCTCTCTGTCACCTAACATGGCACATATTTTGATTACCCCTTTCCCCAATCTGCCCTCTTTTTTGTATCATCACCCCCCTTATCCCCTCTTCATTTACTTTCTAGAATGACAAGATAAATTTCTATACCCCATTGCCTGTATAACATATTTCCAAGTTGCATGTAATTTTTTTAATATTTGTTTTTTAAAATTTTGAGTTTCAAATTCTCTCCCTTCTTCCCTTCTCACCCACCCCTATTGAGAAGGCAAGCACTTCAAATAGGTTATACATATGTAGTAAGGCAAAACCCATCCATAATAGTCACAAGGTAAATGATTAACTATATTTCCCTCCATTGTGTCCAGCCCCCAAGAGAAAAGAAAGATGGCCTGTTCCTTTTCAAGTGTTCACTTCTGACTAACCCTTCCCCAATCTGTCTTCCCTTCTATCATGCCCTCCTTATTCCCATTACCTCTACTTTCTTGTAGGGTAAGATTTCCAACTGAGTGCATATGTTATTCACTCTTTAAACCAAATTTGGTGAGAGTGAGGTTCACTCATTCCTTCTCACCTTGCCCCCCTTCCCCTCCATTGTAAAACCCTTTTCTTTCTTATGTCAGGTAATTTACCTCATTCTATCTCTCCCTTTCTCCTTCTCGCAATATATTCCTCTCTCACCCCTTAAATTTAGTTTTTAGATATCATTCCTTCATATTTGACTCACGCTGTGCCTTCTATCTATCTACCTACCTACCTATCTACCAACCTATCTATCTCTCTGTCTATCTAACTATCCATCCCTTTCCTCCAATTACACTAACACTGATAAAGATCTTATGAATTATAAATACCTTTCCATGTCAGAATGTAAACAGTTCAATTTTAATAAGTCTTATATGATTTCACTTTCATGTTTACATTTTCATGCTTCTCTTGATTCTTGTATTGAAAGTCAAATTTTCTATTCAGCTGTGGTCTTTTCAGCAAGAATACTTGAAAATCTATTTCATTGAATGTCTCCTTTTTTTCCCTGAAGGATTATGCTCAGTTTTGCTGGGTAGGTGATTCTTAGTTTAATTCTAGCTCCTATGACTTCCAGAATATCATATTCCAAGCCCTTCAATCCATAAATGTAGAAACTGCTAGATCTTTTGTTATCCTGATTATCTTTCCACAATACTTGAATTGTTTCTTTCTGGTTGCTTGCAATATTTTCTCTTTGATCTGGGAACTCTGGAATTTGGCTACACTATTCCTAGGAGTTTTCTTTCTTTCTCTTTCCAGAAGTGATAGGTAGATTCTTTCAATTTCTACTTTAATGTCTTCTTCTAGAGTATCAGGGTAGTTTTCCTTGATAATTTCTTGAAACATGATGTCTAGGTGCATTTTTTTTTATCATGGGTTTCAGGAAGTCCAAGAGTTTTTAAATTATCTCTCCTGGATCTATTTTCCAGGTCAGTGAGTTTTCCAATGAGATATTTCACATTATTTTCTATATTTTTGTCATTCTTTAGGTTCTGTGTTATATTTTATTGACTTATCATGAAGTTATCAGCTTCCATTGGTTCCATTTCAATTTTGAAGGAATTATTTTCTTCAATGGGCATTTGGACCTTTCTGTCCATTTGGCCAATTCTGCTTTTTAAGAGAGTCTTCTCCTCACTGGCTTTTTGGACTTCTTTTGTCATTTGGATTAGTCTATTTTTAAAAGTGTTATTTGCTTCAGTATTTGTGTTTTGGTTCCCCTTTGGCAAGCAGTTGACTCATTTTTCATGATTTTCTTGTATCACTCTCATTTCTCTCCCCAATTTTTCCTCTACTTCTTTTACTTAATTTTCAAAATCCTTTTTGAGCTCTTCCATGGCCTGTGGCTAATTCATATATTTTGTGGAGGCTTTGGATATAGGAGTTTTGACTTTGTTGTCTTCTTTGTCTTTGTTGTCTTTTGATCTTTTTTGCCACCAAAGTAAGATTCTGTAAGTCTGAGTTCTTTACAATGTCTACTCATCATCCCAATCAAATACTTGATTTTCTTACTCTTTGTCAAGGTAAGGTTCTCCTTCTAGTGAGGGTGTGGGTGACTGTGGGTGTAATGTCTCAACCTTCAGGGATTTTGTATCAGCTGCTTTATCCCCCACCATCTGTGGTTATAGAGCTCCAGTAGCACCCTCTGCTTCCACTGCCACTACTACTGCTGCTGCCATGCCACTGCCACCACCCACACTACCCTGGGGCTGGGGCCAAACTGGTTACATGGCATACTCCTCTTTCATTCAGGTCCCACAGAATTTTCCTATTGACCTTTATGGTGTGCACACTGCTCCCTGTTAGGAGTGAAGGATGCTTCCTATCAACTTCCCAGGTTTTCTTGGGATGGGGATTTGTCTAACTGTCATTCCATGAGTTCTGTAACTATAGAATTTGTTTAGAATAATTTTTTCCAGGTATTTGGAGGACTTCGGGGAGAGCTCCAGGAAGTTCCTGCTTTTACTCTGCTATTTTGGATCCTGCCCAATCAGTTCTCTTAGAGCACACCTTCTCACTCCCCTAATTATCCTTGAGTGTTATTCCATTGCTTCTATGCTAACAATTTCCATTCCTCAGTTTGCTATGTAAAGCTTTTTCAGTATGATTCTAGCCTGCCTTTCACATATTGTTTCATCCTTCTTCTCTCCACATTCTTTTCCCAAGCTGGGCTATTGCAGATCCCCTAATATGCCATCCCATCTCCTTTGTCTATTCCTTTTATAAGTCTCCTTTACCATGCCTACTCCTCACACTGGAATGCCTTGTTCCTTAATTCAGCTTCTTTGAATTCTTAGTCTTTGAGATGCAGCTCTAATTTGTTTTCCAGGACCATTCCCCATTCTATTTTAAGTGCTCTCATGCTCCTCAAGTTGTCACTTTCACAATTATTAATGAAAAGATGAAATTCCTCCAATGGAATATAAGCTCTTTGAGAGCAGGAGTTAATTTTTATTTCTATTTACAAGGCCACCATATCTTTCATAGAACTTTTATATTGCAGATGTTTGTTATGTACTGGTTGGATTGAAATGAAAAGAAATAGCCATGATATAGTTTCCTTTTTTTGAGGGAGGAAGAAGGCAGTTCTGGGATTTTTTAGGTCAAACTGATAGAAAGTCAAGTGTATTGTACAACTTCCTAGACTTTTCATATAATATGTATCTGGCATTTCAGAAGGAACCACTTGCTGTCATATCATTCTGCATTAATACGAAAACTTAAAATTAAGCATGTCTTGTAAGGAGATTGCTGTAATCAAAGAATGAGAGAGGGACTGCTATGAAAGTCTGCTACTTCAAAGGTTTGAATGATGTCCCTGCCTCTCTGTGTTCTCCTTTGGAAAGACAGGATATAGCCCTCTGAATAGATGAGACTGAAGAAGACTCAGGAAATAATGATGTACTTGATTTTAGGATTGAATTGTCCTATTTATTCATAGTGCCTCACTGGGAAAATATATGTGTATTGTAAAACAGGAAAAATAAGGGACAAATGTTGCATATTATAAAATAATATAGTCAAACAGGACTTTGCAATTTTAATGACATTTGTAGTTATTAGTTCCATTGAGCTTTTCAATATCTCTATGAAGTCAACATAGAGAAATTGCTACCCCTGTTTTGTATACCATCAGATCTTGTGATTTCATTGACGTTGCTGTTCTCTCAGATGATGCCAATTCCAGACCTTCTATATCAGCCCCATTCTATGTGACTTTTGCTAATGATTTGCTACAAATTTGTCTGCAGATACTGAGTGGATAGTAATAGTGTTGAAGAAGAAAGGAAGGAAGGAAGGAAAGAAGGAAGGAAGGAGGGGAGAAAGGGAGAAGGAGAGGAGAGAGAGAAGGAGGGAGGGAAGGAAGGGGAGAGAGAGAGAGAGAGAGAGAGAGAGAGAGAGAGAGAGAGAGAGAGAGAAGGAGAGAAGATAACTTAGTGGAAGAACAAAACTACACAGACAGTAAAATTAAGTTCAGAAAGGGACACAGAAGTAAGGTTATTAGGAATCTTTTGTTGTTGTTCACTGTATATTGAAATGCCCACTTTTATGAACGTTAAAGTTCATGATAAAAAGTAATTATATATCATATATAGATAAACTTATATAATTTTATATGAATCCACATAGCTAACATATTCATAGACAAGTATCTGTATACATGTATGTATATCTATGTGTTTATGTGTGTATAGATACATTTATCTATGTGTATATATATGTGGTACATATGTACATATATGTGTGGTTTATATGAATTTGCTAAAGGGCATCTAAGCCAAAACACTTGATGCCTATCTCATTTGCTGTATACATCTTAAAGATGCTAATAGAATATATATGTATTCCATCATTTTTATCATACATTTATTTCCTTTATCGTTGTATTCCATTTTTCTAGTTCATACTCTACCATAATTTATACATATCTGGAAGTGACTTTTTATTTCCCTCTGAGTTATATTAAATTTTAGTTCTTTGGAGACTGCAATATTGTGTGTCTTTCAGGGATACAACATGTTCATTTTAAAGATGAGCTCCAGAAGTAAAATGACTTGCTTGGAGTTATATGAGCTATTAAGAACAAATATTTGTGTTCCTATGCAAGTGTATATGTGTGTATAAAACAAGAGATTTAGAGTTAGAAGGAATATCAGACATCACCAAGTCTAAACTCTTCATATTGCAGATGTGGAGACTGACAAATTGGTTCAATGACTTGCACAAGATCATACAGCTAGGAAGTGCTTGAGATGTTTGATGTAACAGATCTACCTTGGTCCAAGTGATTTTTCCTATTCACTGAACCGTCTTCTGCCTTTGCCTTTATTTCCAAATGGTTTCCTTCTCAGTATCATCCCTTTAGCAAATGAGGGAGGGAGATGGAAAGGAAAGAGAGAGGAGAGAGACAAAGAGACAGAGATACAGAGTAACACAGAGGAATAGAATGAGAGAGAATACAAGTTCAGAAAATCTAACTACAGCATCTGAAAATATGCACATTGTTTCATACCAGTAGGCTTTCATGTCTACAAAAAAGATGTAGGGGTACTTTTCATCTTTTCTATAGAGCCAGATTCAGTCATTGTAGTTTTTTCATGTTGCACTGTTGTTAGTGAACATAATGGCTTCTTGGTTCTGTTTACTTCACTTTGCTTCAGTTCGTATTATTCTTTTTGGGTTTCTCCATATTCATCACTTTCATCTTTACCTCTGATTTAGTAAGATTCCATTATATTCATATACTAGAGCCTGTCCAGTCCCCAAATAATGAGCCCATGTTTTCTATTCAAACAAAAATCAATGGTTCAAGCTAGATCTAATCTAAAGATGATTCCACTGCCAGCTTCTTCTGATATCTCACTCTGGTATGAAGTTGAACTCTTAAGCAGTAGTCAGAGTGTGAGCTCTAGCTGATTCCACAAAAATCAAAAGACTTAGAGTAGGGCCCTGTAATGTAGAACTTTTTTAAAGACAAGACTATTAATTGCTATGGGAAGCTGAGGCCAGACATGGCTTAAAACTCCTCAAATTACCTCCAGTGCTTGAAAAGTTAATGTCATATGTTGTTTGGTTCATGTAGAAATAGATTGCTGAAATGTTCATGTATTTTTGAGGGAATATGGATTCAAAGAGAGTGGTGGTACATTTGTTCAAGGAACTTACAGTAAAGTTGTATGACTAAATCACATATATAAATGATTAAATTGAATAATGAATGTTGCTGGTACAAAGAAGAGAGTCTCAAATAAAGTTCTATAAGAAGCTAATAAGATACATTTAAGGTAGGGTCAGGAAAGAGACTTCCTTCTTGGAAGAGGTAACACTTGAGTTGGTTCTTGAATGGAGGGAAGGTTGAGAAAAAGAGGGTACTACTACCATGAACAGGCCACAATGAGTGAAGGAATGGAGGTGGGAAAGGGCCCAGAGTAAATTGGGATCAAAAATGAGTAGTTGAAAAATACAATAAAGGCACAATTATAAGGTAAGTCTGGGATGGTGAGGGGAGGATAATCAGGGTTTGGGGGAAGCCCAGAGGCCAAGATAATGATGTGTTACTTTACACGTTAAGCTCAGAAGAGCCACTATTTTTTTTGTGGAATAATAGCATTTGAATATCACATTTTGCAGAAATGGTGTTGATATTAAATGATAGGAGGAGTTCTTCACTGATTATATAATTTCTTTTATGAGGCCTTCCCTGACTACCCATCAGCTGCTGGTAAACTGCCACCGAACTTTTCATGTATTTGTTTGGTACATACTTATACATGCACATACTGTCTTCCTGTGTTGAATGTAAATTCCTGAGTGCAGAATCTCCTTCCATTTTGCCTTTGTATTTTAGTTTTCTACCGTGTTGCTTTCCTCACAGTAGGTACTTAATTTATGATTGAAAAAAATAATATGCAGATGGTATTTAGCTGAATTCTAGAAGAGTCTATCCTCAAGAACGTCTGCTTCTTATAATTCCCACACACAATTGTTTTTGTCAGTTTGTTTTAGGAATACTACCACTGATTTTGACTGAGCTTTGGGAAGCTGAAGATCAGGTTCATTAACCTGGTAACCATAAGTGTCTCCTGAAGAAAATAGAGATCAGACCTCCAGAAACTTCCTGTTGAGTAAAAAGCTGGTTGTTACCCCCTTCCATAGCCAACTCATTATACGTTTTAGTGATATGCAAATTCAAGTTCAGGTGTTAAGGGGGTTACATAATGGAACACTCAGTCATCTTTGAAAAAAACTCCACTGAGTAGGTTCTGTACATTGCCTTTTAATCTCTTAAATAAATACAATGGGGAAAAAAATCTTATCCTTTTATTTAAATAACTTGAAAATCTAAAATAGCTTTGTGAACTTAATGAATACTTCAGCAACTTGAAATGACTGGCACTTATCCTTTACCATCATTCAATCCATAATTTTCTTGAGCTTTTACACCATCTGTAACTGAAGATTATAAGATAAAATCAGTGAGTTAAAGCTAAGTCAAAGTCATTAGAGCAGACACTTTTGTTCTTTTCTTCTAGTGGAGCATGCATATTGATTGGTTCAGCCCAAGGGAAGAAGAACTGTGAGAGAGGGAGTGTGTTACTTGCAATGAAGGACTGGGGAAGAGGTATCTTGAACGGGAATCCAGAAGGTGGAGTTTTGAGTTTCTAATCTTTGACATTGCTTTTGTGACCTGGAATCAGTCATTTCTTTCACTCTGGGCCTTCATTTTAATTTGTTTGCTTCTTTTTGTTTTATCTTAAAAAGAATTTTTTGACTCAATTGTTGCTGCCTCAGATTTCTCTCACCTTTGCACAACTACCAACATGATCTTCCTTCACAGAGGCTGTGTCTGTTCCTTCTTGTACTTAATTGTTCCAAATATCTCTGTTTAGGTTTTATAGAATTTCACAACCAATCTTTCATTGATCTCTCTGTTCCTCACAAATGACAGTCCACCTGCTCCTATGTTATTTTCATTGCACTCTCCATGCCCCCATACCTGATAGGCATTTCTACCGCACTCCTATCTCTTAGACTCCTTCTCTTGAAGTGTTATCGGGAAAATGAGAGGGGGTGAAGCCAAGATGGGGGACTAGAAAGACACACAAAGGCAGGCTCTCCCCACACAGCCCATAAACTATCTATAGAGAGGGACTTTTAACAAATTTAGGAGTAGCAGAAGTAATGAACAACAGAGTGGAGGAGATTTCCAGCCCAGGGTGACCTTAAAGGCCCACAGGAAACATCTGTTGCATACGACGAGGAGCAGAGCCCAGCTCAGCCTTGGCCCCGAAATGCAGCTCTCCTCTGTATTGGGGAGGAATCTACAGTCCTCGAATCTCCAGTCCCCAAATCTCCAGTCCCCAGCAGCAGTGGGTACACAGATCCCTCAACATACAGGTGCCAAAGGTCAGTGATGGGTTTTTTCAGCTGGCCAGAAAGCGAGAAGGGCCTCCCTTAGCTCCAGCCATGGGCACCAGCCACAGAGGCCACACAGCAGCTGATCCAGCCTCCCACATCCATTGTTGGAGCATGAAAACCCCTGGGGGCACTAAGGAGCTGAATATTACCTCAGCCTTGTGTAGAGGCCCTGAGGGAACCCGTCTTTGTCTCACACTGAATTGTGGTCCTGCCCCCACAATTTAACCGAAAATCAGCCCCCAGTGCTGACTTGGCAAAGCTGGAGATCAGGTGGCTGTACAGAGGTAATTGCTAAGATTCTAGGCACAAAAATCTCTCTCTCTCTCTGCCCCCAGACCAGTGTACACACTTGATTGTGACACCTTGGAGGAACTGAGATTTTTATAGATTCCCCAGAATATACCCTATTCTTGAAAAAAGATCTAAAAGTCAAATAACTAGTCAGGAAAATGCCCAAAAAAAGAGAAAAAAATAAGACTATAGAAGGTTACTTTCTTAGTGAACAGATATCTCCTTCTATCCTATCAGATGAAAAAGAATAATGCTTACCATCAGGGAAAGACATAAAAGTCAACGCTTCTCTATCCCAAACATCCAAAATAAATATCCAATGGACGCAGGCCATGGAAAAGCTCAAAAAGGGTTTTGAAAATCAAGTAAGAGAGGTGGAGGAAAAACTGGGAAGAGAAATGAGAGAGATACAAGAAAAGCATGAAAACCAGATTAAAACCTTGCTAAAGGAGACCCAAAAAATGCTGAAGAAAATAACACCTTGAAAAATAGGCTAAAATTGGCAAAAGAGGTTGACAAAGCCAATGAGGAGAAGAATGCTTTAAAAAGTAGAATTGGCCAAATGGAAAAGGAGGTTCAAAAGCTCACTGAAGAAAATAGTTCTTTCGAAATTGGAATGGAACAGATGGAGACTAATGACTTTGTGAGCAACCAAGAAATCACAAAACAAAACCAAAAGAATGAAAAAATGGAAGATAATGTGAAATATTTCATTGGAAAAACAACTGACCTGGAAAATAGATCCAGGAGAGACAATTTAAAAACTATGGGACTACCTGAAAGCCCTGATCAAACAAAGAGCCTAGACATCATCTTTCATGAAATTATCAAGGAAACTGCCCTGATATTCTAGAACCAGGGGGCAAAATAAATATTGAAAGAATCCAACCATCACCTCCTGAAAGAGATCCAAAAAGAGAAAGTCCTAGGAACATTGTGACCAAATTCCAGAGTTCCCAGGTCAAGGAGTAAATATTGCAAGCAGCTAGAAAGAAACAATTCCAGTATTGTGGACATACAATCATGATAACACAAGATCTAGTAGCTTCTACATTAAGGGATCGAGGGACATTGAATATGATATTCCAGAAGTCAAAGGAAGTAGGACTAAAACCGAGAATCACCTACCCAGAAAAACTGAGTATAATACTTCAGGGGAAGAAATGGTGTTTCACTGAAATAGAGGACTTTCAATATTCTTGATGAAAAGACCAGAGCTGAAAAGAAGATTTGGCCTTCAAACACAAGAATCAAGAGAAGTATGAAAAGGTAAGCAGCAAAGAAAAATCATAAGAGACTTACCAAAGTTGAACTATTTACATTCCTGAATGGAAAGACAATATTTGTAACTCTTGAAATTTTTTTCAGTATCTGGGTAGTTGGTGGGATTACACACACACACACACACACACACATACACACATACACACTCACGCACGCACACAGACAGAGAGCATAGGGTGAATTGAATAGGATGGGATCATAACTTAAAAAAATGAAATTAAGTGGTGAAAGGGAAATATATTGGGAGGAGAAAGGGACAATTGGGATGGGGCAAATTATCTCTCATAAAAGAGACAAGAAAAAGACTTTTCAGTGGAGGGGAAAAGAGGGGAGGTGAGAGAAAATACATGAAGCTTACTCTCATCACACTCAACTAAAGGAAGTAATAAAATGCATACTCATTTTGGTATGAAAACCTATCTTACAATACAGGAAAGTGGGTGAGAAGGGGATTAGCAGGGTAGGGGGGATGATGGAAGGGATGGCAGTGGGACGTGTGAGCAATTAGAAGTCAATACTCTTGACAAGGGACAGGATCAAAACAGAGAGTAGAAGTAATAGGGGGCAGGATAGGATTCAGGAAAATATAGTTAGTGTTACACAACATGACTGTTATGGAAGTCATATGTAAAACTATAAAGATATGACCTATATGGCATTGCTTGCCTTCCCAAAGGGAATGGGTGGGGAGGGAGGGATGAAGACAAGTTGGAACTCAAAGTTTTAGGAACAATTGTTGAGTATTGTTCTTGCAACTAGGAAATAGGAAATACAGGTAATGGGGTATATTAAGTTGTCTTGCCTTGCGCTACAAGACAAAAGAGAATATGGGGATAAGGGAAAGGAAGGATGGTAGAAGGGAGGGTAGATTGGTTATGGGGACAATTTTAGTGCTCGGCGTTTTGGAGTGGGGGAAGGGAAATGGGGAGAAATTTTAAAACCCAAAATATTGTGGAAATGAATGTTTAAAACTTAAATAAATAAATTTAAATATAAAAAATAAAAAAGGGAAATCAAATGAGATAATATCACAAACTTTAAAGTTCTGTAGAAATGAGTCATTTTTATTATGATTGTTGTTAAAGTTATATAGAAACAATAAAAGAAGTGTTATCTGAAGTGACATCTTCTGCATGATAATTTTCTTGGTTCTTTCATCTTATAGGAAGGTCCTTTGCTAACCTGATCATTTATTTATTTGTCTTCATTCTTTTTATATTTGTAGCATTCCTTCTGGGTTCACTGTCTCAATTCCATTCACATTTTATACCTATTCCCCAGAGGTCAGTTAGATATTACACTCAAATGCTGTTTTCCCCCTGCCATGTTACCCTGCAAGATTTTACTATAATCTTAAAAAGTTTTTGTATTCTAAATTTATTGCTCATGAACCATCATCTGTGCGGATTCTCCCAATATCTATTTATCAGTTGTTATTAATATTATATTTTAAAAAGACTTTTTGCTGAGGAAATGCAAGGGCAGTTACAAAACCATGCTTCATGTGGGGATACATTCTCATATTCAGTGCCCTAGAATGGAGGACTGAAACATCTGCATGTTTCACAAAAGTACTGAGGCACACAGATGTAGATGGTATGGGGCCTAGCAGTTACTTGTGACTATTGACCTCAAGAGTATTTTTCTCCCATAATGTTGTCCCTCCCAAGTTACATTCTCGTGTATTGTTACCAGTGGTTGTCCCTCTCTTTCTTGGCTAGACTAGGCCCATCTTGATTGGCAAATCATCCCACTGTTGATGGAATCAAATACGTTTTATCCTCAGAGGTAAGTCCTAAAGAGAACCAACTATTGCCACTATGGGTCTAAATAATTTCTGTCAGAAACTTATTTAATAAGGATACTTCAGAAGACACAATCTTTCAAAGCTCACAATATAATAACCTGATCTATTCCTTTTCTACTGTTCAGCATATATCAGAGGAGGAAACATATATACATATATATATATATATATGAAATAGGCAACATTCACTAAAGAATATGTGTTAACAAGATGGAAAAACAAAGTAGACAGATCTTCTGTCAATCTCCAAACTTGTAAGCTCAAGCCTGTTTTTCTTACTTTAAAGTATACATGGAATAGGGAACTGCAAAAGGAACCATTAGAGTGGGCATTTCAATATTCCTTCTATATATACTCATTTTCTCTTTTGCTGTTTGTCCCTCTAGTTCTGAAATCAGCCAGAAAACTCTGTGTAAATATCCAGAATGTGTCCATAACTATTCAGCCCTTCATAGTGGGGAAAAGGCTGCCCAAAGTGCCAGATGTTGAATTGAAACCAGACAGGGAGTGTCACCTACATTTTAAGAACTGCACCCTCTTTGATCAGTCTCTCATTATATATTTTCCATCTGCTTATCATTGTCTATCCACCAAACATGTAAATAACTGCATATTATGTATTTCATCCTTTGGATTTGGATCCCCAGAGGCTAGTAGAGTGATTAGAATGCACAAAGTACTGAATAAATGCTTATTTTGTTGTTGTTGTTGTTTGTTTAAATAGATAACCTCTAAGATGCTTTCCAGGTCCCAATTCTATGATTTCATGAGGACTTTCCTCTAAAAAGAAGAGTAAAATGGAAAATAAAAAGAAATATAGAAAAAATCTCGTTATGATATTTAGGAAAAATCTTTATTGTTAAGTAAATTTAAATGTATGTTTAAAGTGAAAGTCCATATTGCAATCATAGACTTTAGTAAATAGACCATACAATCATAAACCTTCATAAATGGAAAATACTTGAAAAGCTACCTTATCCAATCTGCAACCAAAGAGGAACCTACTTCCCTTCCAAATACCCTGTCAGTGGTCATGTAAACTTTATTTGAAAAACTCCAGTGAAAGGAGACTCATTAGAGACCTAAGTATTGAATTTCAATTTGGTGCAAATCTACAAGTAGCTCCAAGATGTACCCTCAGCCAGGAATTAGGAACCCGTTTTTACAAAATAAAACAATCTATAGCTCACATTCTAATAGGGAAATAGAACATTCTTAGAGATGAACAAATACTGTATATATTCAAATGAATAAAATGTAATTGGGGTGATCACTTATAGTGAGGGCATCAGGAAAAGCCTTTTTAAGTGGAAGAATCATTTGAAGTAAACTGGGACCTCAAGGAAAACTGCCCTCACTTAGAACCTAAAATATCTTCTTGAAGTTTTTACGTAGTACTTTGTACCATCTCTCCAAGAAATTTTTGTATTGACCCTTGGTATGAGATCAGCCTTAAAATTTCTGCCTAAATTATTCACATTTTGTACTTCCTGTTCTCCATTATAGTCTTTTCTGAATTCTATAGAGGCTAAACCAATATATACGTTGTTATAAGAATGCATTCTCTTTGGCTTGTTATTTTCTGAGAGTTTGGAATATTTTTCTATTCGTAATGACAACTTAAGTACTATACACAAAGTTACTCCTTTTGACAACTGGACTGTAGTTAGTGGACTATTTTCATCACAATTGTTATTTTTTTTTCTCCAAATAATGTTCCATTTGAACAGTTTTGTTTTTTTTTTGGTTAACTCCAATAGCATTTTTTTTTCTCAAATAAGAATTTGATTTTCAGTTTAAAGGAAGTTTCAGCTCACTTCATGCAAAATTCATGACTTCAAAAAAAACATTGTTGTTAAAGGATCAAAAATACAATTGAATCTTTGCAGATTTTTCATGTAAATCCTCTACTAAGTCTTGTTATTGATGCTTCTTTTGGGGGTGAAGGTGACCCTGATTCCCTGAAGACTGTGCCAGTGGGAGAATGTAACTTTGTAGATGCTACCAATCTGAAAATAAGCTGAGATGGGTATATCAGTGTACTGAATGCCAGTTGTGTGAGGAATGACCTAAGACTGTTCACAACCACAGTATCTTAGAACTGAAAAGGAGCTGTCATTGGAAGAAAAACTCCTTGAGAGTTGTATTGTTATATAGTCATTTTCAGTTGTGTTTGACACTTTGTGACCCCTTTGTGAGTTTTCTTGGCAAAGATATTGTAATGGTTTCCCATTGTCTTTTTCAGCTCATTTTACAGAGCACATTAAGCAACTAGTAAATATCTGATGCTGGATTTGAACTCAGTTCTTTCTGGCTCCAGTCCTAGCACTATATGCACCGTGTCATTTAGCTTTCTACTCACACACCCCCAAAAAAAGCAAAAGAAAAAAACAAAGAAGTACTTCATTTGATCCTTGTGACAACCCTAAGAAGTGGGTGCTATTAATTATCCCCATTTTAGGAATAAGGAAATTGAGGCACATAGATGTTAAATGACTTGCCCAGGGTTACACATCTAGAAAGTTTCTGAGACTAGATTTGAATTCATGACTTCCTAATTTAAGGTCCAGTACCATTAACACTCTGAGAGGGATTGTTTGCGTGTGTCCCTATTTGACGTCGTCAGATTTTGATGAAATATTGGAAGAGAGTTTGAGTTGAGAGCCCGTTAATTTTATCTGCACATCACTAGGAATCTCAATTCAACCCATGTCAACAAACATTTATTAAGTTTCTGCTTTTTGCAGGGCAGGTGTTGTGTGCTAGGAACTGAGAATACAAAGACCAAAATGAAAAAAAGCTCTTTACCTCAATGAAATTACCTCCCTGGTGTTTTGTTCAATCATGGCCAAATCAATAAAAATGATTTATAGAATGTCTCAGCCCACCACCATTCTATTGACAGTTTGATCCATAAGTGATAAGCCAGTCATCTAGAAAGCATTTATTAAGACAACTGGTGACAGACACTATCCTACATATTTTGAATAATAATAAAGTTATAAAAAATCCCTTTACTCAAGGAGCTTTAATTATAATGATGTGGTTATATTTCAATTTCATTAAATATTGCCATGCAAGATACATACAACATCTAAAGATGTCAGCCTTAGGGAGAGAAGGACTTGCATCTTGGTGGTCTCTGAGAGTCTCCTGCTTAGAAGGTGTTATTTTGAGTTGAGTTTTGAAGGAATAAAGGTATACTAAAAGATAACATTTATTTTTTAAAATTTATTTATTTGTTTTCAGTTTTCTACAATCACTTTCATATAGATTTTCCCTCCTCCTTTCTTCTCCAAACCCTCCCTGAGATGGCATGCAATGTTATATAAGCTCTACACATACATACTAATTAAATACATTTTCTCCTTAGTGATGTTACATGGAAGAATTAAAATGAATGGGAGAAACCATGAAAAACAAAATAAAACATAACGCAAGAGAAAATAGTCTGCTTCATTCGGCAATCCAGTTCCACAGTTCTTTTTCTGGATATGGAAGGCATTTTGCCTCAAGGGTACACTGGGAATTTTTAAGGTCCTTGCGTTGCTTTGAAGGACTAAGTCTACTAGAAAAATTCTGCTCATATTGTGGTTGTTGCTGTGTAGAAAGTTCTCCTGGTTCTGCTCCTTTCACTCAGCATTAGTTCATATAAGTCCTTCCAGCCCTCTCTGAAGTCTTTCTGTTCACCATTTCTTATAGCACAGCAGTGTTCCATTACATTCATATACCACAACTTGTTCCAGCCATTCCACAATTGATGGGCATCCCTTCAATTTCCTGTTCTTGACCACCACAAAGAGAGCTACTCTAAATATTTTTGTACATGTGGGACCCTTGCCGATTTTTATGATCTCTTTGGGATACAATCCTAGAAGTGATATTACTGGGTCCAAGGGCATGAACATTTTTGGAGCCTTTTGGGCATAGTTCCAAATTCCTCACGAGAATGGTTGAATCAGCTCAGAACTCCACCACCAATGAATTAATGTTCCAACTCTCCCACATCTTCTTCAACATTTATCATCTTCCTGTTTTGTCATGTTAGCCAATCTGTTAGGTTTGATGTGGCACTTGAGTGGTTTTAATTTTCATTTCTCTAGTCAATAACGATTTAGAGCATTTTTTCATATGACTATAGATATCTTTAAATTCTTCCTTTGAAAACTGTCTGTTCATATCCTTTGACTATTTATCAGTTGGGGAATGACTTGTATTGTTGTACATTTGACTCAGTTCTCTCTATATTTTAGAAATGAAGCTCTATCGCAGACACTAGTTGCAAAAATTCTTTCCCAGTTTTCTGCTTCCCTCCTAATTTGGATGCATTGGGTTTGTTGGTACAAAACTTTTCAATTTAATGTAATCAACATTATCCATTTTGCACTTTATAATGCTCTCTGTCTCTTAATTATTCTCCATAAATCCATTCTCCATAAATCTGACAAATACACTATTCCTAGTTCCCCTAGTTTGCTTATAGCATCAATCTTTATGCCTAGATCATGTATGCATTTGGATTTTATTCTTGTGTAATGGGGTCAGGCATTGGTTTATGCCCAGTTTCTGCCACACTGTTATCCAGTTAAGATAACATTTATGTAGACAAATTTCATATACAAATTCAATGCTATCTCATTTGATTTTTACATCTCTTTGAGGTAGTTACTCTTATTTTTATCCAACAGATGAGGAAATTGAGGCTAAGGGAGGCTAAGTGGTTTGCTTGGGATCAAAGAGCTATGTATCAGGTTTCTGTGGCAAGACAAGAGCTCAACTTTCTCTAAGTTCAATATTCATTCCCAGGATCCAAATATGAGGAATTTTCAGGACAAAGATACGGATTCAGGAGGCAGAAGGATGGACCTGTGTGGAAACAACAAACAGATGATTGGAGTCAGACCTGTTTCATAGTGTATTTTGGAATTATTGACTATTGAAGAAATGTGAGGGAGGCAGCTCTCACACTTTAGGCTATAAGGTAAACTAAAATGGCATAGTATTTAGGAGTTAGAGGGTGTCCACTTGAATCTCATTTGGGATAGCCATTTAATTTCCTTCAGTTTTCTTGCCTCTTAAATGAAAGGTCAGACTACAATGCCTAGATCTCTTCTAAACTGGAGTCAATATTTTGTTATCCCATCTGGTATAAATATTACTTTTTAACATGAAAATATTTCGTGGACCCTTTTTTGACAATAACCAATCTCATGATATGCAGGTATGCATGTATGTAGATACATGTGTATACACATACACATATTATACACACATACACATATATATATATACAGTGCATGAATAATACACATATACATATATACATATATTTGTGTATGTGTGTTTTGTGGGGATAAATAAAAAATAAAATGTTACAATGGGTTCAGGAATTCTTTTAGGTAAATTTTTGTCTTATTAGTCATAGAAGTGCAAGCTTATGTCATGTTTTAATCAATCTGTGATCACTTTCATTTGTGTACTTACTCCAAGTATGGTGATAATAGGAAGAAAAACATTAGTGCAGTTAGAGATTTTTCCCTTTTATTGTACCTACCTTTGCAACCTTAGGAAATCTTTCCTGTACCTCAGTTTCCTAATATGTAAAATCAAAATTGAATTCACCTCCAGCTCTAGGTCTATGTTCCTTTGATTCTATGACTATTCTTAGTCTTGATATTTGTATTTTTACAAAGGACACATTCACCTACATCTCCTCTAAGCTGTTCTGCTCTCAATCTATAACCCTATGACCTCAACCATACTTTCACATCTTAATGATTCTTATCTATTTCTTTGCAAAAATCTCAAAAAGAGTCAACCAACAACCTACGCATGCTCCTAGGTAAATAGCTAGAGCTAAGTTTCTTTATCTCTTTTGTGGCATGATGCACTTTAGCATGATGAAGCCAATGAACTCCTCAACATAATGCAAATAACATATGCTTTTAACCTTAACAATTTAAGGACATGCTTAATTTCAGTGGTTAACAATTTTTTTCCTGTGAAAAGAATTTGTCTCACCCAATTGCATGAAACTTCCAAAATCTCTTCATGGATCCTTTGCTTGTGTGTTTGTGAGGGTGAGAGGTGCATGGTGGCAGAGGGTTTAGAACCCATATTCAGAATATCTGAGCTAGAAGGATAACCTATGAATATGTGTATCTTTAGCAGCCGTTCAGTGTCAAGAAATTCTAAGGAAAAACATGCATACATTAGAAAATGGTAGGTCTTTTCCCTTTAATTTTGAAGAGAAACAATGCCATCATGGGTGATGTCTTGACTCTTGTGTGAATTGGATTTAACCAAGGGAGAGTTACACAAACTCATCAGCTTCTCTCTTCCTGAGTCATTGAAGCCCAGTTGCAGGACAAAATTAAGATGACTGGAAATAGCATGGGATGCAGTAGATAATGTTGGCATTTTCCATATCTGATCAAGCTCTAAGTTCTCCACAGTAACTGCTTCAGCTGACTTCATGGCCATTAGAACAAAGTGTTTTCATCCACTTATTCCTCCAAGGAAAGCCACCACCTGCTTTGGGTAGACTTCTAATGACTTCAAGACCTACTGGTAACCCTTAACCTGGTTTAGCCCACCTGTTGAGGTGATTTTACCGTGTTGTGGACCACTATACATACTACAGCTTCTAGGAGCCACAGATGAGAGTTGGTGAGTCAAGTGGACACCAAACATGAATCTGCATCCCTGAAAAGTCTCTCACACAGGAGGTGCTAGTTCTCTGGCACATTTATACAGTCACAGATCCCCCATAAAGATTCTGAGGCCTCCTGTGAGTCTTTGGTCAATGAGTTAACAATATCTTGCTGTGACACTTTACAGTGCCCTCAAGATTTTTTGATTATTTGGTAATTTGTTTCTTTCCTGAACTGTTGCACAGTATCATGCTTTTTGCAGGTGTTTAATAAATGCTGAATTAAATAATTCACTCTGCCATGCACGGTGCACTCTTGTGGTTTCCTGATGAACCCGTACCATTTCTGTCTTAATTTGGGTGACATCAAACCAGAAAACTTTTGAAAGCATAAGAGCTAAAACAACAGAGTAATTGAATTCCTGGAATTAGTAGTCAGATTGGGAAGAGAGGTCCAAAACCTTTATGCTTCTCTCTGGGGAAATGCATGAGAATGAAGAATAACAAGGCCTGGAATTTGTTTCAGAATAGAAATACATACGTCTCAATTTTTTCCCAGGTATCTACATAACCTGTATGCCACAATGCATTCTAAATGAAGAGACAGCTTTCCTATAACTTGAAAATAGTAATTTCAAAACAAGTTTAATATTTAATTGCTACTGGATCCAGGTAGCTCTGGAGGAGAAAGTGAGGCTGAGGACTTGGGAGGTAAAAATGATGCTGATGACTTTATACACCCCTTCCCCTCCACTCAAATCCAATTCACTTGCATGTCATAGCATCACCTCCCTGATGTCAAGGTCTTCTTTGAGAATAAAAGACAAGCAACAATAACAATGTTCTGTACATGTATTCATGACATAGTGTGTTTTCCTTTCTTCTTGCTCCACAATTTTTTTGCATTTTCACTTTATATTTATATGATTTATTATTGTTTTGTATCTCTTAATACTTCAAGAAGCTGATTTGGTCAGTGTGGGAACTCTGGACATGGGAGGTAGATTACTGCCCATTTCTAGTATATTGGACCATTCTTAAAGAGATGTTTGAGCAAAGAGAAGGTGTGAAACTAAATTGTAGCAACAGAGCTAGATATTAATAAAAAAATCATGGATCAAATACCTATGGTATGCCTGGTACTGTACTAGGAACTGAGAATATGAGAAAAGTAAAACAGCGATTGTCCTCAAGGAGTTTATATTCTGTATGAATGGTCAGGGAACTAAACATAATTCACTAAATGATAGGAAAACCCTGTTAGGATAATTGAAAAGGATAATTTTTAAATGTTCACATAAAGTTTTCAAAGCTTCTTTTATTTACTTTTGCTTTATTTTAATATCTACACAGAAATGCTATCTTATAACAGAGAAAATTTTAACTTTTCAGTGTAGAGGTAGATGAACAGAACACATGAATGGGAGTTCCTCTTTTCCCTACATTACAGTTTATTGGAGTAACTAATCTGATGCCATCACACCTTCCAAAGTTCATATGCCATCATAATTTTTGTGTATATATTCATATATATACACATATTAATTTATTTATTTAACTGTTCATTGATTTTGCCTCTCTTTGTATTGCTGGTGATTATTGCAGTACCTTGCAGGCATTAAATGTTTACTAAATGTTTGTTGAGTGATGGGGTGACCTACTGACTCCACCTTGCCATTCTCAAGTAGATTACTTTGCCTGCAAACCATATACTATTATCCTAATTTTGTGTGGAACTTGTGGTACTAATAATCATAGAAAATAAAAAAAAAGAATTTATGGTTTGATATTATTGTTTTTAGATGGGCAAAGCAATATAATCCCCCCAAAGATTGTCATTTATTCTTGTCTTATGGCCAGAACCCTAATGAAAGAGTCAGGAAATCTGAGGATTTCATTTATGAATCATATCCTGTTTTAAGGAATTACTCTGAGTCAAAAATGTGATGTCTCACTTCTAATATTACCATCAAGAGGACTGAGTATTCAAATCCAGTGATTATAAAAAACAAACACAAACAGAAACACAAATAATCATCAATATAATTTAACCCATTCTCCCTCTTGAAATTATACTACAAATATGTTATTTTTGTTGTATGTCCATGGAAAAGATATTTCACCCCTGCTATCAATAAGCAAGTATTTATTTGATGAATACTAAGGAGGGTCACAGTGCTAAGTGTTAGGGATAAAAAGCCACATGAGACAGTCTTTGCCCTCAATAAATTTACTAGACTGGAGGGGGGATTCAACATGTGAGTAAAGTGATTCCCAAATTATATATAATAAAGTGATTGATGTGGGAAAGGGAAAAAAACCCCAGGGCAAAATAGGAAAAACCTCTTGAAGTAGGTGGTATTTTATCTAAACCTGGAAAGGAACCTGGAGCTTTAAAGAGGAACTGGCAGCTCAAAAGAATGAAGGCAGTAGATATAGTGCTGTGATTAGGGAACAGCAAGTAGCTGGAGTAGAATATCCAGTATTTGTGTGGGAACACTGTTAAGATAAATATGATAGAAGGTAAATTATTGGAGAGCAAGTTCTCTGTTGTCTTTATATGCATGGTTTCTATAACAGTCAATAGTGAATTAGGGCTGGAGATGATGATGATGATGATGACGACGACGATGACGACGCATTTCTATAGTACTTTAGTGTTTGGAAAACTCTTTACACATTTAAGTAGATCTTTACAACAACCTGTGAAGTAAATTCTATCATAATTTTCTTTGTATATATGAGGAAAACTAGACTGAGAAAGGTTAAAGGGTTACATAAGTGGACAATATTTGAGTTTGGCAACTCAATGGTGAAGTGACTAGAGAACCAAGCATAGAATCAGGAAGACCAGTATTCAAATATGATCTCAGATGCTCACTAGGTGTGTGACCCTAGGCAATCATTTAACCCTGTTTGCTGCAGGGGGTATGGCCAGTTTCCCTGAGTGGTTCAGTGAAGTGGTGACAAGGAAAAGAATAACGTGTCAGGCGGGTAAAGTAAAGGACGGTTCTCATTTATTAACTGAGGCCAGGGGTTTATATAGACTCTTACAAGCAAGCAAGCAAGCAAGGTGATTTCTTTGAGAACATTTTTAGTTTACTTTTTTGGACATCCCATTCCCAGGGTAGATATCTTCATGAACTTCTATCTCTTCATGCAAAGTCCTTGTACTCTGCACATTCTCTGGGTTCCCATGGATACAACAAAGGAAGAGGTCGAGGAGAGCTGTAACAGATGATTGTGAGCAGGCTTCAGAGAAACTCTGGCCTGGATTTTACCTGCACTCCACCTTGGCCCTCAATAGTTTGCCTCAATTTTCTCATCTTTAAAGTTAGATAGAGAAGGAAATGACAAATCACTTCAGTATCTTTGCCAAGAAAATCACAAATGGATCATGAAGCGTTGGACATGCCTGGAATGACTAAACAACAATAAGCATATGAGTAAAGTTTCCAATTCAAATCTCTAATTCCAACTGGTATTCTTTCCACCACACCTCCCATTTGCCATAATTTGAATCTTATACTTTAATTGTATTAAATTTCATCTTTCTGCACCTATTCTGTCTTATATTTGGCAGATATTTTGCAGATGCACAGGAAGAGAGTGGAGAAGGCTGGTAAGGGTAAAATATGTGGACTTGGGCTATACTATGTATGTTTCTTTTTCTTTATTTTGACAGTGAATATTATTGCTAAAATTGTTCCCTTACAAAACCATGGAAGACCAATGCTTTTTGGCATATTGAGGCATTTAATTACCGAAGAAGATCTTTGTAAAAGAAATTGTTTATAAGTTATCAAGGCACAGCATTTGGAGAATTTATCATGGTTTCACATTCTTATACCCTTCCTTGCATGTGATTTCACCTCCCAGGAATGAAGAGGTGAACAAAATCAGTAGGCCATGCTGTTATTTTTGTGGAAAAAGTCATTTATACCTAAAACCTTTTCCCTGTAAGAAACACTCTTATTTTTTTAAACACCAATATCTCTGTGATGCTGTTTTTAAGTCTCTGAGTCATGGAACACTAGTCTGTAAAGGATTAAAAATGAGAATAGTTCTAAGGGAAAAGAAGAAAAGTGTGGTAAAAGCATTATAAACAAATAATTATGGAGGAGAGGTAGAATAAAGGAGGTCAAGAAAGAAATATCTAGGGGAAAAAAAGAAATGGCCTGGTCAAATGTCAAGAGGGAAGTTGAACCGTGGAGTTTCTCTTGCCCTCTCTTGAGCAAGGTAAAGCATGGAATGTTCAGCCTGGCAGGTGGTCCCACAGTAGCAGATTGAGAAGGGACATAGATCAGAGTCACACAGGGTGGGAAGGCTTGGATTAACTGTGATTTTTCTTGTGGCAGGAAATATCTATATTCATGAAATCAAAGATGCATTAGGATACTTCGAATAACGAAGTATTGACGCTCTCTCTCTCTCTCTCTCTCTATATATATATATATATATATATATGTATATTAGAAAGTTTAAAATATATTTGGATGGTGTACAAATAATCACGTGCCTTTGGGAAGCTTCTCCTTGAAAATAAGTGCTGTTGGACTCTTTGTATTTGTTTCTTGAATGTCCAACAGAACCCATCTACATAGTAAGCTCTTAATAAAAGTTTGATAAACAATGCAAGTTTTGATAGACACCCTGGAACAATTACCTTGAAACTCTACTCTGTGTTCACATAGATCCATTCTTTGTTATGTTACAACTATTTCTTTCAATTTTCCTGGATTCTATTATAGAAATTATCATCTAGCCATATCTCACAGTATCACATCTCTACTTTACTGTTGTTGTTTGCTATTTTCAGACCTATGCTCAAGCCTAGGTGTCATGTTTGGGAAAGATATTGATGTACCGGAGGTCATCCAAACAAGGGAAATGAGAATAGTAAAGGCATTAAATTTATGCCACAAGAGGCACAGTTGAGGGAACTCGGGACATTCAGCATGGAGACAAGGAGGGGGCAGACAGGTGGCTCAGTGGATAGAGTATTGGCCCTAGAGTAAGGAAGATCTGTCTTCAAATCTGATCTTAGCTATATACTAGCTGTGTGACTTTGAGCAAGTAATTTAATTTCTGTTCACTTCAGTTCCTTATCACTGAATTTGAGACACCATGGGGTCATGAATGTTTAGACTTGATTGAACAACTTAATAGAAAAAAAGTAGGGATGGAAAAAGGGGAATGATAGTTGGCTTCAAGTTTGTGAGGAACTATCTTATTTACAATGGATCTTTTCTTCTTGCATGGCTCCATAGAATAGAAATGGGTACAAAAGATAGAATTTGTATGGGGAAATACAAGTTTGATGGAAAGAAAGAAAAATAAATTTTAGTGGGAACTACTTCAAAGTGAAATGAGTTGTATTGGGAGGCAGCAATTACCTCTTGACAGAAGTCAACAAACAAAGATGAATGACCACTTGTTAGGATCATTGTAAAGGGGAGTCTTATTTAGAAGTACAATGGGATAATGTCCTCTGAGATGCTTAGAACTCTGAGATTCTATAATTCTGTTTATCTCTCTATGTAGCTATTTACTGAGAGGGAGCATGACAGTAAAATTAAATACTTGATATTGACCAGCTAGGTTATGTGGTTGACAGGGTGCTGTACTTTGGTTCAGGAATATCTGAATTTGAATCCTACCTCACACACTAACTATTTGTGTGACCTTAGACAAGTCACTTAATTTCTATATCATTTTTCCCATATGTTAAATGGGGACAATAACAATGATAGAGACTTATATTCTAGGGTTGCTTGGGGATCAAATGAGATAATAGATGTAAAGTGTTTTGCAGACCTTCAAGCGCAATATAAATATCAGTAATGATGACTTTGATAATGGCAATGATGATGAAGTCGATTAGAAATATGACTTGACAATAATAAATGTGATTTAATGTCTTGGTTCAGATATAAACAGGTGATGAGAAGATGGGCAAGGCTTTCTACTTGTCAGTACATTACGCAACTCTTAAAGAATATGAGGGGTGGTGATCTACACTGGCTATGGTGATTTTATCACTAGGAATTATTTATTCTAAATTAAAAATCAAAAGATGCTATTAATGATTTTTATCTCTGGTAGAAACACACATTTTATAAACGAAAAGTAAGCATCATTTTACTATGTGAGGTTAGCTTCTAGATAGACCATGTAATAATTTCCATTTGGTTGAAGGGTATTCATCTGTACTCTTACTATGTCATCTTCTGGAATTGCCATTGAGATAAAGTAAATAGAGAACTGTGCTAGATGTAATCAGATTTGGTTTACAATTTCTTCAGTATTCATGTACCAACTACAAAATTTAAGTACAAACTTGAATGAGTCATTTGATTTTGTGATCTTCATTGGAAAAATGGAAATGGCCATGTCAGTTTATATTACATTTACATAAAATATTATTCAACTATCAATTATAAAGTTAATGTGCTTAGTTTTTATTGTTAAGAATTTGAAATGGTTACATGAACATATCTCACATAGTAATAATTAATATACCCCTTGCTTCATCATAATATTTATTTAGGTATATTTAAATCCATATATATATATATATATATATATATGGATTTAAATTTAAAATTTAATTTAAAATTAATTTATTATTAATTTATTAAATTTAAATTTAAATTTAAATTAAAACTTCCTCAAATTTATTAAAAACAGATAATTCTCTTTCAACTTGGGGGCATTAGGTTTTTTTTAATTTGTCATGCTCATTTTTGTTTTGAAAGTAAAACAGAAACAAAAGAAAATGTTTAATTAGTCTATTAAAATCCAAACTGTCTTAAGATTAAGTTTAGACAATTTGAAATTTTAGAAAGTTTAAGGGATTAATTGCTAGTCAATTCTTCATGAAAATGTGTAATGAAAATTTAACATTTTTAAAAACAATATAGAAAGACTCAAGAAGTTTTCTTCCCCCTCTATTGTACATAATCGAAATTCAATTCAATAATCTAATTCATAAGGATGAATTCATATAAATGATAATTCATTAATTGTGATAGTCACACTAATTCATATTATAACTACCATAGCCATATTAATTCATAAAATTATTCTTTTTGACGTAGACTTCTGGAATGTACATGAGATAATTCTTATTGAAAATATAATTGTCCACATAGCTATATTAGGAGCTATGGGATTGGGAAATAACATGTTTGCCTCAAGAATCAAAATAAATAATGGTCTCTTTTGATGCATAAGTGGAAAATACAACTTCTTATGTCTTAAATTTCTTTCATGGGTATCAGTGAAGATGCAGTTATTATTGTTTAATAATATATTTCCTCACTTACAGATCAATAATTTTTTGGCATTCATTTTTACAAAGTTTTGTGTTCCACATTTTTCTTCTTCACTCCTCTCCTCCCCTCTTCTGAAAATGGTAGTCAGTTTGACATGGTTTACATGTATGCTATCATGTAAAACGTATTTACATAATAGTTGTAGTAGTGAAAGAAAAAAACACATGAAAAGAAAAATAAAACACCAGAAAGACTAGAGTAAGTGGGAATAAATATGCTTCAATCTGCATTCAGAATCCATTAGTTCTTTATCTGGATATGGTAAACGTTTTCCTTCATGAGTCCATTGAACTTGCCTTGTATCAATGTGCTGCTGAGAAGAGCTGAGTGATTCATAGTTGATCATCACTCAATGTTGCTGATACTGTTTACTTTGTTTCCCTGTTTCTGTTCATTTCGTTTTAGCATCAGTCTGTAAAAGGCTTTCCAGGTTTTTCTGAAATCTCTCTGTTCATCATTTCTTATTGTGCAAAAGTGCAATTGCACAATTCCATTACATTCATATGCCACACCTTGTTCAGTCATCGACAGATTGATGGGCATCCCCTCAATTTCCAATATTTTGCTACCATGAAAAGGACTGCTATAAATATTTTTGTACATCTGAATTATTTTCCTTTTTTTTTACGATCTCTTTGAGATACAGACATTGTAATGGTACTGCAGCAACCAAAGTTATAGGGAGTTTGCTTGCCTTTGGGCACAATTCCAAAAAGCTTTCCAGAATGGTTGGATCAGTTCAAACTTCAGGAGTCAATTGGTGTCCCAATTTTCCCATATTATCTCTAGTGCTTATCATTTTCCTTTTCTGTCATATTTGTCAATCTGATAGGTATTACGTAGTACCTTAGAGTTGTTTTAATTTCCATATCGCTAATCAAAAATGATTTAGAACAATTCTTCATATGCCTAGAAAACTGCCTGCTCATATCATTTGACAATTTATCAAGTGAGGAATGGTTTGTATTCTTGCAAATTTGACTTTGCTCTCTACACAGTTCAGAAATGAGGCCTTCATCAGAGATACTTGCTGTAATGATCATTTCCCATCTTTTTTGCTTTCCCTCTAATCCTGCTTTCATTGATTTTTTTGTATAAAAGCTTTTGAATTTAATATAATCAAAATATCTATTTTAAATTTTGAATGCTCTCTTTCCCTTGTTTTTTCATGAATTATTCCCTTTCCCATATATTTGACAGGTAGACACTTGCTTGCAATTATAATTTGCTTATATTATCATCCTTTAGGGTTAAATCATGATGAAGGTCTGTCATATTTAACCTTTCTAATATTCTGTTTATCTCTTTAGTTTCTTTATGGTTGGATATACTGAATTCTGAAAGGGGGAAGTAAAGGTCATCCACTTATAGAGTTTTGCTATTTCTTTTTTTTCTTTGTTATTAATAAATTTTTTATTTATTTTGAGTTTTCAACATTCATTTCCACAAGATTTTGAGTTTGAAATTTTCTCCATATCTCTCCCCTCCCCCCCAAAACACCATGCATTCGAATTGTTCCTTCCCCCAATCTGCCCTCCCCTTCCCCATCTTCTCTCTTTTCTTTTAGGACAACATAGATTTCTATACCCCATTACCTATATTTCATATTTCTGAGTTGCATGCAAAACCAATTCTCAACATTTGTTCCTATAATTTTGAGTTCCAACTTTTCTCCCTTCCTCCCTCCCCACCCACCCCCACTAAGAAAGCAAGCAATTCTGAATACTGTGTGTGTGTGTGTGTATGTGTGTGTGTGTGTATACACAGATACGCATATGTATATAGTTTTGCTAAAGACTTCCATAACAGTCATGTTGTGAAGGACTCTTCTATTATCTCTTTTGACCTTGTCCCTCCCCAAAAATGTTAACTTCTAATTGCTCCCTCCTCCCATTTGCCCTCCTTTCCATCATCCCACCCGCACCCCACTTATCCCCTTTTCCCCTGCTTTTCTGTAGTGTAAGATATATTTTCATTCCAAAATGAGTGAGCATATTGTTCCCTCCTTAAGCCAAATGTGATGAGAGTAAGTTTCACTTTTCCCCTCTAAACTCAGCATTATCCCCTGCATTGATAAAGCTTTTTCTTGCCTTTTTTATGAGAGATAATTTGTCCAATTCCATGTCTCCCTTTCTCACAATATATTCCTCTCTCAGCCCTTAATTTTATTTTTTTATATATCATCCCTTCCTATTGAACTCACTTTGTGTCCTTTTTCTATATGTATAAAATTCCTCCAACTACTCAAATACTGAGAAAAATCTCAGGAGTTACAAATATTATCTTTCCAGGTAGGAATGTAAACAGTTCATCTTTAGTAAGTTCCTTATGATTTCTTATTCCTGTTTACCTTTTCATGCTTCTCTTGTTTCTTGTGTCTGAAAGTAAAATTTTCTGCTCAGCTCTGGTCTTTCAATCAAGAATGCTTGAAAGTCCTCTATTTCATTGAATGATCATTTTTTTTTCACTTAAAGTATTATACTCACTTTTGCTAGGTAGGTGATTCTTGGTTTTAATCCTACTTCCTTTGGCTTCTAGAATGTCATATTCCAAGACTTTGATCTCTTAATCTAGAAGCTACCAGATCCTATGTTATCTTGGTTGTATTTCCACAATTCTTGAATGATTTCTTTCTGGCTGCTTGCAATATTTTCTCCTTGATCGAGGAACTCTGGAATTTGGCTACAACATTCCTAGGAGTTTTTCTTTTTGGATCTCTTTCAGGAACTGATTGGTGGATTCCCTCAATATTTATTTTACCCTCTTCTTCCAGAATATCAGGGCAATTTTCCTTGAAAATTTCATGAAAGGTGATGACTAGGCTCTTTTTCTGATCATGGATTTCAAGTAGTCCCATAATTTTAAATTTCTTTTCCTGGACCTATTTTTCAGGTCAGTTGTTTTTCCAATGACTTTTATTTTTCCATTCTTTTGGTTTTGTTTTGTAATTTCTTGGTTTTTCATAAAGTCTTTAGCTTCCAACCTCTCCACTCTAAATTTTAAAGAACTATTTTCTTCAGTGAGCTTTTAAACCTCCTTTTTCATTAGACTAATTCTGCTTTTTAAAGCATTCTTCTCCTCATTGACCTTTTGGGCCTCTTTTGCTATTTGACTTAGTCTGTTTTTAAAAGTGTTATTTTCTTCAGCCTTTTTTTTTGTCTCCTTTAATAAGCTGTTGACTCATTTTTCCTGATTTTCTTGCTTCACTCTCATTTCTCTTCCCAATTTTTCCTCCACCTCTCCTACTTGATTTTCAAAATCCTTTCTGAGTTCTTCTCTGGCCCCAGACAGTTGTATATTTATTTTACAGATTTTGGATACAGAAGCCTTGACTTTTATATTTTCCCCTGATGGTATGCGTTGTTCTTCCTCATCCAAAAGGATGGAAGAAAATACCTGTTCATGAAGAAAATAATCTTCCATAGTCTTGCTATTTTTCCCCCCTTTTTGGGCATTTTCCCAGCCAGTTACTGGACTTTTGATTCCTTTGTCAAGAGGAGGGTATACTCTGGGGACCTTTAAGTTCTCAATTCCTGCAAAGTGGCACAATCAAGGCATAGCAATTTATTTTTCTCCTGGCCTGCGCTCTTGTCTGGGAGCAGCCACAAGCACTCTGTTCTGCCCAGGATCTGCTAGTAACTTTCCAGATATTCCACCATGTCAACGGCCACCTCTCCTCCTCACCCCAGGACCACAACTGAAGGCTGAGAGCAGATCAACAGCTCAATTTCCCCAGGATCTTCAGGACAGTGCTCTTAAAATGGATGCTGCCATTGCTGCTGCTGTTTTTCCCTTCTTACACAAGTGGAAGAGCTTTCTCAGTGACCTTGGAAATTGTCTTTGGTGTTTGTGGGTTGAGTAATCTGGGAACCACAGCTGTTCCTTGTGATTCTGCCCCCTGAGGCCTGCTCCACTTCTGTCTGTGCTGTGGGGCCAAGGTTGGGTTGGGTTCAGTGGGCTGGGCTTAGGTCCAAGTCCAGTGCGATGGACCTTTCCTGTTGGCCTTCCACCCTACCTTGGACTGGAAATCTCTTTCACTGTTGTTTTGTGGCTACTGCTGGTCTAGAACTTGGTTAGAGTTATTTTTATAGCTATTTTATGGATTGTGGGGGGAGAGCTTCTACAGGCTGTCCTTCTACTCTGCCATCTTGGCTCTGCCCTCTGCTGTCTATTTCTTTCTGAAACTCACTTATTTTGTCCTTTAAAATTTTTGATGCTGTACCCCTTGGTGCATATATTTTTATTATTGATATCGCTCCATTGTCTTATGGTACCTTTTAGCAAGATTCAGTTTCCTAAATTATCTCTTTTAATTAGTTCTATTTTTGCTTTCATTTTTGCCTGACACAAAAGTTGCTATTCCTGTGGTTATTCTTAACAAATGCTTCAAGTATGAGATTTTTAAAGCTGGACTTTTCAATCATGCAAAAGCTTTTTGATTCAATTTGCTCATTTATATGCCACCTACTATATGTATTTTTCCAGGTTAGGTTTTGTGGGCCATAGAATTGTGAATAAGTCACTGTTCCTCACTGGATATTTTAAACTTGGAGAGCTAAATTACAATCTCCTTCTTGTAAAGATCAAATTTAATTATATAGAAATAACAAACATTTCTTTTTGTCAACAGAATGAACAATAGAAGGAGATGGTCTAATTTTCTGGGAAACCATATAAGTTTGTGTTACTTTGTTCCATTTACAAAATGAAACAAATAATATAGAACTATCCTTAGTAAGAAGGACAAAGGTGGCTGCACTACAATACATTATATTAATAATGTGTATTAATAGAAGTGATTGCAATGTGCTTAATCAATGCCAAAAGCATTTTAATGAAACTTAGACCTCATTGTTCAGGAAGGAAAAAACAGTGATGTTTGTTACAGACAGTTTTGGTTTTTACTAATTTTAGAAATCAGGAAGTTGAACCACACTAAAGTTTCATTTTTTTTTCTATTGATTGCTATTTAATTCAAGCTATTTAATCCTTGAATAGTTGTAAGTTCTTAAGAATTATCCTTATTTTCCCATATGATGGTAATTGTTTGAGAAGCCATGACTTCTTTCATGTCCACAGTATGCTGGTTGCCTAGGTATTTTATTTTATCACTGTCATTTCACTAGATTATGAAAGTAATAAAGCCAATTGGAAGAGAGAGTAAAGAGATGGCTCCTTTCTATTTCAGGAGAGAAAGCAGCTAGATGTCATAGTGAAAAGACTACTGGTCTTGGAGCCTGGAATTCTTATCTTCCTTAGTTCAAATCTGTTCTCAGATATTAACTGTGTGACTATGGGAAAGTCATTTAACCCTGTTTGCCTCAGTTTCCCAATTTGTAAAATGAGCTATAAAAAGAAATAAGAAATGAGTATCTATGCCAAGAAGACTCTAAAGGGGATCATGAGAAATCATATAAAACTAAAATGGCTCATTTTAGGAGAGGAAGAGTCATATGAATTTAAGATTTTAATATTTCAACAAAAATTAATAACCTTCACAGCAGCTCTGTTATTTATTTAAATTGGAAAATTTAATATTTCAACAAACATTCAGAACCTTCCAAGAAGCTCTTTTATTTCTTTATTTTATGGAACTCCATGCATGAGAACTTCCTTCTCCTGTTGCTCTTGTGTTTGTCCTTCATTTTTGAAGAGGAATATGACATCAAAATGGTGACATGACATGCAGTTGACTGAGCCGTCTGGGTCCAGTGGCCTGATATTCATCAGGATTGCTGGAGATGGCCCAGGATGCAGTGTGAGATCCTGGCCCTTTCAGGCTAAGGTCTTATCATATTCTCACTTTGGATGAATAGACTTCTTGAAGTAGTTACTCAAGGGATGGCCCCTGTGAGCTTATCAGAACATATACCTGTCTTTAACAGTGTAGAAATCATCATATGGACTCATCGGGACTTCATTACTTAAACCAACTCTCATCAAAATAAGATATGAAGGAAATCTGAACCTACTATCACCTATTTTCCTTCCATGGGAAAGTGAAGATGATTAACCACCGTTGAAACTTGGAATCATTCATGACTTGTCTTTACCTGGAAAAGGAGACCAAGTTGAATAGAGGTTTTGATCTTTACAATGAAGTAAATTCATTTTTCTTGCTGACACTCCAAAGTTGAATCAGATGACCTTTGGGGGCCCTTTCAACTTAAAAATGTATGATGCTTTTAAAAATCTTTTGCTCACAGAGAGTAGCCCAAAGCTAGGAGATGTTAAGTGACTTGCAGTAACCATACAGAAAGAAAATATCAGAACAATAGATGATTTTTAAGATTTCAAGTCTAGAATTGTGTTTACTATATCATATTTATTCTGAAATTTGTATTTCTATGTTTTGCATTGTTTGATAAAGAAAGAAATATGCATCATTGTTTCAATTTGCTTTATTGTTGATAATATCAAAACAACATTTTGAATATACCCTAAACCTATAAAGAACACTAAATAGGAAACAAGTTTACCAGTGGTTGTGTAGTCCTCCTTAACAGTCATTATTCTATGTTGTCCAAGACATTTCTGCATGACACAAGTTAAAATTTCCCCATGGTTGCAAGGTTCCTAGATTCTATAACTTGATAGTATAGAATTTCAAAGATGAAAACTACTATGGTTATCAACATTGACCTCTGGATCAGTGTAGAATCATATTGATCAACTATATATTCAGTGCAATTGGAAGACAGAGTAATGGTTAGTGAGATTAGATGGTTCATTTTAAGGAAAGATGTAAAAATGTTTGTAAGGTGAAGGAAATAATTAAATGAGATATGCTGAAGAGACTTACCACAGAAAATGACTTCTTTGAATAATAGTACATCTACATATTCAAAAGAAAAGATGAAAATACTTCATGGTGTTACCTCTTCCATCATGAATCTATTCTTTCAGTAGTATGTAAGTCATAAAGCAGTTAACACTCTTAATAAATTGAATTTGTTGAAATTCTTGTCTTATTAATGTGACTTTAAAAAAGTAAATATTTGATTTGAAGATATTTACTTCTTTTGTTTCTTTGACTAAATTCTGTTACTTGGAATGAGTATAATGAATGATTCCTATAGTCCTTCTGTTGTGTCTTGGAAAGTCAAAATATTAGATAAATAATTCCTTTTAACCTTTGAGTTTACAATAAGTAGGGACATAAAAGAAAACAGAAAAAAAACAACTGTGATATATAGCATTAAATGATAAGTTTATAAGGTCACAAAAATTGCTTTTTGTTCTAACAGGAAAAGATACTACCAATTACAGAGATCATGAAAAGCTTCCTAGAGAAGATGTTTGAGTTGAGCTTTAAATCATGCATGGAAAAAACAGCTAGTGGCACAATAGATAGAATGCCAAGTCTGAAGTTAGGAGAACTCATATTCCTGAATTCAAATCTGTCTTCAGTTGCTTATTAGTTTTGTGACCCTGGGCAAGTCACTTAACCCTATTTGCCTCAGTTCTTTGTCTATAAAATGAGCTGGAGGAGGAAATGGCAAGCCACTCTAGTATCTTTGCCAAGAAAAACTCAAATAGATTCACAAAGTATCATGATTTAAAAAGGACTGAACAACAACAGGAAAAAAAAAAAAACTAAAGCTAAGGTGAAGAAGGAATGATGCTCTAGAAATCATTCTAGTCATAGGGAGAAACCTGATAGAGGTTGGAAATGCGTATTGCATTGAGGAAAGTTATTTAATTTAGATACTGTGCATTTGGAATTGATGACAATCATCTGGGTTCAGTTGATGGATTTCCCTTTATTTAGCTCTTGGCATGAATCATTTTTGTATTTGCATCTTAAACAGTACCTCACATATATTAGTGATTCTTTTATATGTTTAGATTCTTTGATTTTTGTCAGTATGAACAGTTAGATCATTGTCTCAAACCCACAGTACTCATTGCTACCCTGATCCAACTTAATAGTCTTTGAGAGTTTCTATTTGGGGAAAAAAAAAAAAACTTTATCTTGTTGCTGGTCTGACTGAGTCTGCCTTCCCTCACAGATGGAGGCTGGTTCTCAGGGGCCCAACATATAGTCCATCATTGGGCTTCTCCATTCATTTTACTAGTAGGGCCTGCCAGAAGTTGAACTTCATGAGGAAAGTTTTGAGGATTCAAGGTTACTTCCATGTACTTATGAGATATGCATAAGGCTTACCTGGAAGCTAATTTCCCATAAAGAAAAAAAAAATTATTCCCTTTGCAAATTACACTTGTAAGAAAGATTTCCAAAGGGGATGTTGCAACAATTTCAGAGGGAAACAAGACAGAATTTTCAGATACCTTCAAAGCATTTATTTACATATAAACAATTGATATGATAATTGCATTTTTTTTCTTTTTCTTATCTGTTCATTGAAGCACATGCTCTAAGGGCCTGTGCTAAGCAGCTCTGCTGAAGTCAAGTTCTGGCTTCCCCATAAATTTGCAAAGTTATAAAACCAAAGTTATTTACAAATATTTTAATATTCAAAGTCTCTGTTGACTCAGACCATTCTTCCCTTCAAAATCACCTGGATCAATGAGGCCTTATTACAAAGTAAGTGTTCACTGAGTGTTTATTCTGGGCCATTAATTGGTCTTTTCAGTTCTACTTGAAATGGAGCCACATAATAATATTTAAAATATGTAGAGAACTATGGTACATTCCCAATATTTTTTTTCCTCTCATTTATCTCAAAAGATATTGTTTGAGACAAAGGCTTATGGGAGTGGGTTTAGTTTACTTATGGGATTTTTCATTAATGTTTAAAAGATTATTCTTGAACTTTTATTATATTAATATTATTTTTTTTGACACAGGAAGACTGAGAAGCAGCCTGAAATGTTGGTTGGGTTGTTGCCTCTGGTTCAGGAAATGGACTAAAATGGCATCACTATGTTGGGGTCAAGATACAGTGTGTATGACTAACTGATCAGACAAGATGAGCTCCAAAGGGTCAGGCACAAATAGTCCATAAGAATATCTGCAGTGAAGATGTATCTAAATTTGTTCATTTCACATTTCTTTTGAGCTGTTACAATTTTGCTTTGCTCATAGATCATAGCACTTTCTTTGATGTAGCTCCCCATGCTCAGTAGTACTGATGGAAAACTGACATTAGAGACTAGAAAACTTGTCTCTGATACCAAGTAAGATCCTTATCACATTACTTAACACCTCAGTGTCCACAGGCAACTTTCTGACACTCTAAATTTTAAAGCAATTTACATCTTAATGGTGGTATGTGGGGGTATTCAATATACTCCCCCTCTCTCAACAAAATTGTCTAAAACTATCAAAAGGAAATATCTCCAACTTGGTATCTCTCCCCTTTAGAAGCCCTTCCTATTTCACTTCAGGATAATGTATAGCCTCTTCAGTTAGTCTCTTAAAGCCCTTCTTTGTCTAAATCCAGCATCTCTTACCCCATTGGCCTACATCCTATTTCTCATACTCAACATTCCATCTCCCATGTCCTTATTTAGCACCAGGCTTCCCCAATGTGTGAAATGCATTCCCTCTTTACCTTTACCTCTTATACTCCCTGAGTGACTTTAAAACTCTTCTCACTTTCTGTTTCTATAAGAGTTCTCTCTGGATTAAATAGTTTTTAATGCATCCTGACCTGTCTCCAATTATTTTCCTTTTACCGGATAGACAGACATTGATATAGCATTAACTTCTCTGTATATTTATTCCCAGCTAGGAGAATGTCATTTCTTTGAGGGGAGGAACTTTTTTCTCCCATTTTTGCCTTTGTATATCCCCATCAAGCAGCCTGACACCTAGTAGGCACTTAGTAATTTTCTACTTAGTTGAATAGACTTTGGAGGGAATTGGCCTGAACTTGAATCCCAGAATTGAGAGTTTAACTATATCATCCATTTTTTCTTTCTTTTTTTTTTTAAATAAATTTATTTAACTTTTTACATTAATTTTCACAAGATTTTGGGTTCCAAAATTTTCTCCCCCTTTGTCCCCTCCCTCCTCCCCGATACACTGGACATTCTAATTACCCATATCACCAATCTGCCCTCTC
>CM053769.1:474780317-474797996 GCA_028658325.1 Potorous gilbertii | reverse complement strand
CTCATTGGCTTTTTGAACCTCTTTTGCCAATTGAGTAAGCCTATTTTTCAAGGTGTTATATTCTTCAGCATTTTTTTGGGTCTCCTTTATCAAGGTATTGACTTATTTTTCATGCTTTTCTTGCATCTCTCTCATTTCTCTTCCCAGTTTTTTCTCCATCTGTGTAACTTGATTTTCAAAATCCTTTTTGAGCTCTTCCATGGCCTGAGCACATTGGATATCGATTTCAGATCTTTGGGATACAGAGACCTTGACTCCTATATCTTTGCCTAATGTTAAGCATTGTTCTTCCTCATCAGAAAGGAAGGGGGGAAACATCTAATCACCAAGAAAGTGACCTTCTGTGGTCTTATTTTTTTTTCTCTTTTCTGGGCATTTTCCCAGCTAGTTACTTGACTTCTGAGATTCCTCTCCATCCCCGCCTAGGTCCACCCAGCTAGTGCTTGGGGTCTGATATTCAAATGCTGCTCCCCAGCCTCAGGGCTTTTAGTGGTGGGCACAGCTGCTATTCAATGTGAGCTTAAGTTCTGGTGATCAGGTTGGGGCAGCGCCACCCCCCAGGCTCAGTTTCCTCAGGGGATTTATGCAGAGACTTTCAGGAATGGACCCCAGCTCCTGCCTGCTCCGGGATCCTCTGGCCACCCACTGCCTCTGCTGCTGCCTCCCGAGGGGGCCTGAGTTATGGAGACACCCTACTCCCCTCTGAGCCAGTCCAGAAGTCTCTCTCACTGACCTGTCCATTTGTGGGTGGCGGTACCTTTGTGGCCACGGAGTTTCCGTCTCTTAAACCTGCTCCGATCTGCTCTTCTCTGTACGACACGGCCAGGGAAAGGCTGGGCTCTGCTCCCATTCAGTGCGTAATGGACCTTTGGGATCGGTTTTTCAGGGCTATCTGGAATGCAAAACTCCTTCACTCCATTGCTGCATGGGTTCCACTGCTGCAGAATTTGTTGGAAGTTCTTTTTACAGGAAATCCATGGGCTGTGGGTTCAGAGCTAGCATATGTGAATCTTTCAATTCCATCATCTTTTCTCCTCCCCCCTTTATATTTATTATGAAATATAAAAGGGATATACATAGATAGAGTGATTGGGTAAAAATTAAGTGATATGATGACAACAAATGTGATTTAAGGTTGCAAAGGGATTGTAATGGCAGATGTGGAGAGGAGGAAACCAAAAAAAAAAATAAATTCCATCATTGGAAGAGCACAAAAATAAATGAGTAGAGGAAAAGAGGGAAAGGAGATGAACATTGTTTCAGAGGTATTCTTATCTGATTGAATCCAAGGACGGTACAACAAACTCGGCTAAGTGTAGAAGAACAACTAGTTCTATAGGCAGTAGGAGGGGAAGGGGCAAAGTAAATGAAGGTGAGGCTAAAAGGGAGGGAAGAAGTAGTAAGAGAAAAGGCGCTTAAAATGAGGGAGGCAGTGGTCAAAAACTGAAACTCTTGTGGAGAGGAAGAGAAAAGGGAGAACTAAAAGCATAAACAAGGGGAAAGGGAGTGGAGGGAAAGACACAAATGGTAATCGTAACTATGAATGTGAATGGATGAACTCTGCCATAAAACGGAGACAGATAGCAGAATTGATTAAAGATCATAATCCAAGAATATGTTGTTCACAAAAAACACATTTGAAATGGGGCCTACACACAAGGTAAAGGTAAAAGAACAGAATATTTTGTGCTTCAGTTGATCTAAAAAAAGCAGGGGTAGCAATCCTAATCTCAGACAAAGCAAAAGCAGAGATAGATCTAATCAAAAGAGAGGAAGAAGGAGACTATATCCTTCTAAAATTCACCATAGACAACGAAGCAATTTCATTACTAAACATACGTGCTCCAAGTGGTATAGCATCCACATTCTTAAAGGAGAAGTTATGGGAGTTACAAGAAGAAACAGAGAGCAAAATTATACTAGTGAGGGACCTCAATGTTGCTCTCTCTGAATGTTTTAAGTCTAACCTCAAAATAAACAATAAAGAAGTTAAGAAGGTGAATAAAACTTTGGATAAAGTAGATATGACAGATCTCTGGAGAAAATTAATGGGGATATAAAGGAATACCCCTTTTTCTCATCAGTACATGGTACATATACAAAAACTGACCATGTACTAAGCCATAAAAACCTCCCAATTCAGTGCACAAAGACAGAAATAGTTAATGCATCCTTCTCAGATCATATTTCAATAAAACTGATATGTAATCAAAAGCCATAAAAATATACATCAAAAACTAATTGGAAACTAAATAATCTAATCCTAAAGAGTGAGTGAGTTAAACAATAAATTATAGAAACAATCAACAATTTCATTCAAGATAATTACGATAATGAGGCAACCTACCAAATCTTATGGGATACTGTAAAAGCAGTTCTTAGGAGAGGTTTTATATCTTTGAAAGCCTACATGAGTAAAACAGAGAAAGAGGAGATCAATGAATTGGGCATGCAGCTTCAAAATGCTCAAAAAAATAAATTAAATATCTTCAATTAAATATCAAATTATAAATAGTGAAAACCAAAGGAGAGATTAATAAAATTGAAATTAAGGAAACTTTTGAACTAATAAATAAAACTAAGAGTTGTTTTCATGAAAACAATAGTAAAATTAATAAATCTTTGGTCAATTTAATTTAAAAAAAATAAGAAAACCAAATTACCAATATCAAAAATGAAAATGGTGAAATCCTTCTCCGCCTCCAATGAGGAAGAAATTAAAACACCAATTAAAATTACTTTGCCTAGCTGTACACCCATGAGTTCTATAATCTATATGAGATGGATGACTATTTTAAAAGATATAAATTGTGTGAATTAACAAAAGAGGAAATTGAATACAGAAATATCTCCATCTCCAAAACAGAAATTGAACAAGACATCAATGAACTCCCTAGGAAAAAATCTCCAGGTCGGGATGAATCCACAAGTGAACTCTATCAAACATTCAAAGAACAGTTAATTCCAATACTATACAGATTATTTGGGGAAATTGGGGAATATGAAGTCCTAAATTCTTTTTATGATGTAAATATGGTTTGGACACCCAAACCAAGAAGAGTCAACACAGAGAAAGTGAATTTTAGGCCAATTTCTCTAATGAATATAGATTCCAAAATTATATTAAGATTTTAGCAAAAAGAGTACAGCAACTTATCACAAGAGTAATACATTATGATCAAGTAGGGTTTATACCAGGAATGCAGGACTGGTTCAATATTAGAAAAACTATTGGCATTATGGATCATATCAACAATAAAACTAACAGAAACCACATGATTATCTGAATAGATGCAGAAAAAGCATTTGACAAAATTCAACACCAATTCCTATTGAAAAAACTGGAGAACATAGAAATAAGTGGAACTTTTCCTAAAATCATGAGCAGTATCTACCTAAAACTTTCAGCAAGCATTATATGCAATGGGGATAAGCTAGATGCATTTCCAATAAGATCAGGGGTGAAATAAAGATGTTTATTATCACCACTATTATTCAATATGGGACTGGAAATGTTAGCTGTAGCAATAAGAGAAGAAAAAATAATTTGAAGGAATTAGAATAGGCAAAGAAGAAACTAATTTATCATTCTTTGCAGATGTATGCTTAGAGAATCCCAGAGAATCAAGCCAAAAACTTCTTGAAATAATAAACAACTTTGTCAAATTTGCAGGTTACAAAATAAACCGACAGAAATCTTCTGCATTTCTATATATTATTAACAAATTCCAAAAGCAAGAGATAAAAAGAGAAATCCCATTGAAAGCTAGGGTAGACACTAAAAAATATTTGGGAATCTAACTGCCAAAACAAATCTAGAGACTATATGAACACAATTATAAAACACTTTTCGCACAAGTAAAATCAGGTTTAAGTAAGTGAAAAAAATCAATTGCTCATGGGTAGGCCAAGTCAGTATAATAAAAATGATAAATCTACATCAATTAATTTACTTATTCAATGTCATATTAATCAAGCTATCACAAAATGATTTTGTAGAGCAAGAAAGAATAATGTCAAAATTCATCTGGGTGAGCTAAAGGTCCAGAATATTAAGGGAACTAATGAAAAGAAATGCGAGGGAAGGTGACCTAGCTCTACCAGATCTCAAATTGTATTATAAAGCAGCAATTATCAAAACTACTTGGTACTGGTTTAAAAGCAGAAGGGAAGGTCAGTGGAATAGGTTATGTTCTCAAGACACAGTAGTCAATGAATATAGCTATCTACTTTTTGGTAAATCCAAGGACCCCAGCTTCCAGGATAATAACTCTGTGTTCAAACAGAAATTGGAGAGAAAACTGGATAATGATTTGGCGGAAATTAGTCATAGGCCAATGCCTGACACCGTACATAAGAATAAAATCCAAATGGGTAAATGATCTTGATATAAAGATCGATACCACGAACAAATTGTATGTATTAGTCCTTAGTTGCCGAAGAAGACCATGCCATCGGAGAAATAATGGCATAACTTGCATTTGACTTTGTTTTGAGTGAGGAAGGGCTGTGCAGGTCACCAGCCTCACTTCTTCTCCAGAGCTATCTGAATCCAGTGACAAGATATCCATCAGGATGACTGGATATAACCCAGAATGAGGCAATTGGGGTTAACTGACTTGCCCAAGCACACACAGTTAGTGAGTGTCAAATGTCTGAGGTGAGATTTGAACTCAGGTTTTCCTGAGTCCTGCACTGGTGTTCTTATCCACTGCACCACCTAGCTTCCCCCATAAACAAATCAGTGGAACAAGGAATAGTATATTTATCAGATTTATGGAGAAGGGAAAATTTTTTGAGTAGAAATAGAAAACATTATGAAGTGCAAAACGGATAATTTTGATTACATGAAATTGAAAAGTTTTGCACAATCAAACGCAAAGCAAAAATACAAGTCATTCAACAATTGATAAGTGGTCAAAGAGATGAACAGGCAGTTTTCAGAAGAAGAAAATAAACCATCTATAGTCATATGAAAAACTGCTCTAACTCATTCTTGATTAAAGAGATGCAAATCAAAACAACTCTGAAGTACCACATCACACCCATCAGATTGGCTAACATGGCAGAACAAGAAGATGATAAATGTTGGAGAAGATGTAGGAGAGTTGGAACACTAATTCTTTATTGGCGGAACTGTGACCTGATCCAAACACTCTGGATAGCAGTTTTCAACTGCCCAAAGGGCTGAAAAAATATGCCTACCCTTTGACCCAGCAAAGTCACTTCTAGGACTGTATCCCCAAGAGATCATAAAAATGGGAAAGGGTAAAATTATTTATAGCAGCTCTCTTTATGGTGGCCAAAAACTGGAAATCAAGGGGATGCCCACCAATCGAGGAATAGCTGAATAAATTGTGGTATGTGAATGTAAGGGAATACTATTGTACTATAAGAAATGATGAACAGGAGGACTTCAGAGAGGCCTGGAAAAACTTATATGAACCGATAGTGAGTGAAAGGAGCAGAACCAGGAGAACTTTGTACACAGCAACAAGTAGAGTGGGAGAGGACTTTTTCTGGTAGACTTAGTACTTCATTGCAATGCAAGAACTTAAAAATTTCCCAATGGTCTCTTAAGGTAAAATGCCTTCCACAAGCAGAGAAAGAACTATCAAATTCAATCACAGAATGTAGCAGATCATTTTCTTTTGTATTGTATTTTGGTTTGTTTTATGATTTCTCACATTCATTCTAGTTCTTCTATGCAACATGACTAAGGTGAAAATGTGTTCAATAGGAATGTATGAGTAAAACCTATATAAAATTGTATAGGGAGGGAGGGGGAGTTAGAGGGGTGGGGGGGGAGGGAGGGAGGGGGAAAAGCTAAGTTATATGGAAGTTATTGTAAAACACTGAAATTATTTTTTTTTTAAATGACTGTTAAAAAGAAAGATTAATGGGGAAAAAAAAGAATGCTTGAATGCCCACAGTTCTTGAATTGCTTTTTTTGCCTGCTTGCAATATTTTCTCTTTGACTTCAGAATTCTGGAATTTGGTACAATATTCCTAGGAGTTTTCCTTTTGTGACCTCTTTCAGGATGTGATTGGTGGATTCTTTCAATATTTATTTTTACCTTCTGTTTTTTGAATATTGGAGCAGTTTTCCTTGATAATTTCTTGAGAGATGATCTCTTGGCTTTGATCATGGCTTTCAAGTACTTCCATAATTTTTAAATTGTCTCTCTTGGATCTATTTTCCAGGTCAGTTGTTTTCCCAGTGAGATATTTCACATTGTCTGCTATTTTTTTCATACCTTTGGTTTTGTTTAATATATATATAGATATATCTATCTATATATATATATATATATTTCATTTTTTATAGTCATTAGCTTTCATCTATTCCATTCTAATATTTAAGAAATTATTTTCTTCAGTGAGTTTTTGGACTTCCTTTTACATAGGGTGAATTCTGTTTTTTTAAAGCATTCTTCTCCTCATTGACTTTTTGGATCTCTTTTGTCATTTGGTTTAGTTTTTTGTTTTTGTTTCTTTTTTCCTAAGGTGTTATTTTCTTCAACATTTTTGGTCCCCTTTAGCAAGCACTTGACTTATTTTTCATGGTTTTCTTGTATCACTCTCATTTTTCTTCCCAATTTTTGTTCTACTTCTCTTAATTTTTAAAGTCCTTTTTGAGCTCTTCCATGACCTGAGACAAATTCATATTTTTCTTGGAGGCTTTGAATGTAGGAGCTTTAACTTTGTTGTCTTCTCTTTATATATTTTGGTCTTCCATACTTGATTCTTCTTCCTGTTTTTGTCCATTTCCTCAATCATTTGTTTGACTTTTGAGCTCTTTGTCAAGGGAGTTCTCTGCTTCCTGTGGGAGTGGACGCAGTGTAATGCTAACCCACTTGATTCCCCCCACAATCTATGGGCCTAAAGCTCCAGAAACAGATGTTTCCTCTACCCGTGCTGCTGCTGTTGGGATCTCCTTCATCCCTTCCACTGCTCTGGGACAGGCATTGGACCACTGTACTCTCACACAGGTCCCACAGGCTTTTTTTTATTGACTTTGCAATTTGTCCATGGTGTTTTGGGATTGTGAAGTCTGGAAACTGCCACATGTACCAAAGATTCAGTTCCACCCCCACCCCCCGGCCTGCTCAGTTCCCATCTGTACCAGTATGTCCCATACTAGACAGCACTTTACTCTCAGCATGTTGAGATAGACACTTCCCATTGAACTTCCAGGCTGTCCTTGGTTGGAGATTTGCTTCACTCTATCATTCTTTGTGTTTTGCAGCTCAGAATTTGTTTAGAGTCATTTTTTTTTTCAGGTATTTGGCTGAGCTTTCGGGGAGAGCTTTAGCAAATCTCTTCTTCTGATCTGCCATCTTGGCTGTACCTCAACAATCTAAATTCTTTACTTCCCCAGAAGGAAAATATATTCCTTTTCTCTTTCCTATCTTAAATCTTTGAATTTTTTTATGCAGTCTAAAACATGGTTGTGTTTACATGCTTCAACATGCATGCGTGCACGTGCACACACACACACACACACACACACTCACTTAATTCAAGACCACTGTCCTCTCACTTTACCTTCCTATATTTCATCCTACTTTGCTCCCAACTTTTTAGGATTAAATAGCCTTCTTTTTCAAGATTCTCTTCTTCTTGTAGCTAACACAATGATGAGGCTTCCCAAATAATCAACTCAAGTCAATCAACAAGCTTTTATCAAGTACTTTCCATGTTCCAGGTCCTGTGCTATGTGCTAGGAATAAAAAAGGAAACAGAAAGACAAATTCTGCCTTCAAGGAGCTTAAATTTTAGAAGAAGAAGACAATACCAAATATGAATCTGAAAATGGAGGAGGGGAAACATGAAAGGGGTATTGTTAAGAAAGTCCTAGAGAGGCTGGACGTTAGCCTAGAAAGAAATGAAGGCCTGTCTCTCCTGAGTTTCTTCAATAAAATAGATGTTTTGGAAAGAACTAACCAGTTAGAGGGAGAGGGGAAGGAGTATGTCAAATGTGTAAAGATAAAGTGAACTTGCAAGGTCAAGAAGTTTCTGGGATATTATAATATTAGTTGAATATATGACCTCGAGGCAAGTCCTCAGACCCTTCTTAAATATTTACCATATGTAACACCTGCGTTCAAGTCCATCAGATGTTTACTAGCTATGTAAGCCTAACAAGTTTCTACACCTCTCTGGGCTTTGGTTTCTTCATCTCTAAGATCTACATGTTGGAGTCCATGACCTCTAATTTTTTTTCTTCTCTAAATCCGCAATTATGTACAATCCTGTGATTCTGTTCACCATAGTCTTACCTTCCAGAGTTTGGCATGACTAGAAAGCTTTTCAAAAACTGAGGTCAGCCTCGGTGCCATGATGAAGAATCAGAGTCAGCCACTGATGGAGGTAGTTTTGTAAATGCTAAGTACCCATTATATCACATACTTTGAGTTTAAGTCCTTGGAAATCATGTGTTTAGTTCAACAGGTACCCAATTCAGGTATCTTGATTTTGAATCAACTTTTAAATATTAACATTTTTATGCTTATTCTGTTTCAATACACTTTTAAAAAAAAGTAACTTCATTTACCATATTTATCCATGGTCTTCTAGATTTAGACTTCTGGTATGGGAATGAGATAAAAGTGTCATTGGTATCAAGGTAATACTTTTAGCTGATTAAACACATGTTAAAGGACCAAGTTCTGAACTGAGACAAACTTGAAGATGATAAAGAAGAGCAAAAGAAGAATGAGTAATAAATTAGAGAAAAATATGTTCTCTAATGAAAGATTCATTTGCAAGTCACATAATACAAAACCACAAAGAAGATATGGACATGTATCACAACGAATACTAAGCACTAAAAAGAACAGTCAAGGAGCCAGTGATGGGATTCTGGGATGGATAAGCACTCAAAGAGCTGTTATACAAGAAACCATAAAAAGGAGGGTTCATAAGACATCATGTGACTATTCTGGGGTCTGAATCAAAGACAGTTTCATGAAGAAACTTGGATCTGCACTGGCCTCTGTCATTCTTGATTGCCCTTGTAAAATGAGGATGATCTGCTTAAAGCTCTTTCAGTTTTATTGTGGCTTTACAATTCAGTATGTGAATTTTATATTTTTAAAAATCTGGGAAAGAAAAGACTAATCAGAGAGAAATCACACATTTTATAAATTATGCCTTCAAACACTTGAATCATGTTACTGTCTAGCTTGCCCATAATAACTTAAGCTTTAAGTGAGCATTCTGTCTCCAATGTGCTTTTCCAGCTTTATCACATACTTAAAACAGTTTAAACCTTAGTAAAACTGACTGTCTTTCTATCTCTGTCCTCTCTCTTCTCTGCATTTTTGTTTATACTTTCTCCTGTGCTTGTAGAGGATGCCTCCAGGGTATAGTGGAAAGAGCATTGCCTCTGAAGTCTGAAGACCTCAGTAAAAATTCAGTGTGGCCACTCATTATGAAGAGAATCATGGGAGGGCCTCCAGAATATTTGGTTGATGCCCAGTCACACATTCAAGAGGTGCCAACCAGGATTGGCAGTCATACAACCTGCATCCTTAAAGAGAGGGTTTACTGAGTTCTTCTGGGAAATTGGTTGGAATAAGAATTAGAAGACATATCATTCACTTAACTCTACATCTTTAATAAGCAAAAGACTTTCCCCCATTATTCTAAAGGCATAGAGAACTCTGTTCTTGGAAATGTCAAGTCATATTCTAGGGCAAATACATTGAAAGAAAGTTGGGTTATTTAATTTTCTGATAGTTTGCTTTACACGTGAAGGAAGGTTTATTGCATATCAATTATCACTGATTCAGAATTCTTAGTTACCTGCAGAGCTCTGATAAAAAGACTCACTCCTATCAGAGGCTTTTCCTGATCCTCTTCCCCACTTATTTTGGTTGTTAATGCTTGTCAAAATAAATTATTGTATACTTCTCAGTGAGGCCATTTTGTGGTGCGATGGATTATGTACAGAACTTGGAGAGCTAAATTCAAATCCTGACTCAGACATTAAAGAACTTTGTGACCCTGAGTAGGTCACTTAATCTCTTTCAAGCCTCAGTTTCCCCATTTGTTAAAAATAATGCAGATTGAATGAAACATAATATTTTCTTTTTTTCTCTTTCTCATAGTGATTTTTCTGTTTTGTTCTGATTCTTCTTCCACAACCTGACTAATGTGGAAATGTATTGCACATATAGAGCAGGTATCATATTTTGTACCATCTTGGGGAAGGTATATAGTGCCAATGCAATAGTCACAACAATTGCTATGGATGTGCAGGGGGCATTTGCAAGGTAAATTCACAAAATATAAACTCTCTTGCTCAAAAAGGAAACCAAAATATTTATTTAAATACCAGAGAGCCAATTCCACAATGGTACACATTACCAATAGAGGGATTCCCATTCCCATTCCCATTCCCATTCTCAAGCCTTCCCTCCATCATGCCTCCCCACAAACAAGCTCCCTTATGCAAAATTCCCCTCTCTCACCAAGGTTAGCTACTCTACTTTGCCTGCTGCCTCTCTCTCAGATCCACCTCACTCTCTCTTCCTCTTGCACCCTTCCTGCTCCAATAATTCAGCATACTCCTTCCACCATGGGCTTCATGTGACTCAAGCTGTGGACTGGACAACAACTCAAAGCAGGTCACATTGATCTATTAAGGGGCAGGGAAGATCTTCAAATTTCCTTACCATTACATTTGGGCCCCAAGATCTTTCATATCCATTAATGTCAATGAGAATTTAGGGGTAACTGGTATCAACATAACTTCACAACAATATAAAAGGGATAACACAAAATAAACATATGAAACAATATTTTAGGGTGGGGACTGGAACACAAGTGCCCCATCATTCCCCCCTCAAATGAATGGAACCCCAAATCCCTTGGAGTAAAAGGAAAGGATCTCTTCTCCTAAAACTATATCTTCCTCAGATTGGACATAGAGCTATCCTTGCCTCAGGCGGCCCCATTTGAGGGGTCATTTATTTAGCTGGTACTGGGAGCTTGGGTGATGACTGGTCAGGGAATGATGTATTATAGCTGGTATCCAGTGCTTGGTCAATGCCAAGTCCAGGGATGATGTGTCACAGTCTTGGACAGAGGGTGTCAACCATCTTAAACCATCTGTCATCTTCAAGTGGGGGGCATTAATCCTGAGGGAGACAAATCTAGCAAATAAGTTAAACAAATGAAGGCCAAAAAAGAATATAGAGACAATAACCAGAAGCAGAGTAAATATAGCACCAGTCATACTTCTGGAGTCCCTGAATCCACTGGAACTGCACTAATTCCTATTGTCCTTACTGTAGATTTCCATACATAAGTGCCCCAGTATCTATTAATGCCCTAGTTAGAGTAGTTGATCCATTTTTCCAATGTACTGCTAAATTTATATGAAATCTGTGATCTGTGTATTTCTTTTCCTTTTTTCTTTTTTTATCAATTCAGTCCTTTTATTGTTATAAAACCATCCATGCAAAAGGAACATATTCTACAATCAATGTACAGGTAAAGAACAGCTAGTATTTAAGGGGAGAACAGATAGCAAGGAGATGAATTCTCCTGGACTTACTGGCCTCCCAACTTTTAGTTTCATTTGAAGTCAACATCCACCTTCCCTGCAAATTTGTGTAAAAAGGGTAAGGAATATCTGTATTGATTTTTTAGGATTTATACAGCCGTGGAAAGGTTACCTTAAAAGGGTTTGGTTTTTTGCCCTTCAAGTATTAGAGGCAGCTGGATGGCCCAGTGGACAGCGCACTGGATCTGGAGTCAGGAAGACCTGAATTCAGATGTGACTCAGATAGCTATGTGACCCCGGGCAAGTCATTAAAACAAAAAAAACAAACAAACAAGCAAAAACAAACAAAAAACTTATCTGTCTCAGTTTCCTCACCTGTAAAATGGGGATAATAGTATCGCCTACCTCCCAGGGTTGTTGTAAGGATAAAATCAGATAGTACTTGTAAAGTGCTTTGCAAACTTTAAAGTGTTATATAAATGTTAGCTATTATTATTATTTTTTTTCAACTGCCCCAATTAAACAGCAGTTAGTTTGCTCATCCAGGGGATAAGAAGGGGTACTGATCAGCTTTTGCTGGCGTCCAGGCTAATGAGCTGTAAACTTGGTTTAAGGGGCATTAGTGAGCCCCGTCCCGTCAGGCATACAGATCGTGCAGCATTATTCAGCTCGTTAGAGAGCAGGCGGTTTCACCCAAGTTGGCTGTAGAGACGCTCTTCCAAGTTATCGATTTTCTTTTCCAGTTTAGCTACGGATCTCTCAGCAGACTCGGCACGGGTCTCTGCCTCCTTGAGTCTATCAGTATGAATCTTTATCTCCTTCTCATATTTGTCTTCTTTCTGAGAATACTTTTCTTCAACAGCATTCAGACACTTCAGGTTCTGGTCCATCTGTCTGATCTGCTCATCTATCTCCCGGCAACAGGACATAGCCAGATCGGCCCGATCCTCCGTGCGCTCCAAGTCCCCCTCAACGATCACCGACTTACGGGCCACCTCCCCGTACTTCCTATCTGCTTTTTCTGCAATGTATTTGGCCTCTTTCACCTGGATTTCTTGCAGCTCCATCTTTTCTTCATCCTTCAAGGCCCGGTTTTCAATGACCTTCATATCTCTCTCAGTCTCATCAGCAGCCTTCTCTGCCTCCTCCAGCTTCTGCAGAGCGATTGCCAGGCACTTCTAGTATGGTCCAGCTCGTCTTCAACCAGCTGGATCCGACGGTTCAAGGAAGCCACCTCAGCCTCAGCCTGTGCTCGGGCCTGCTTCTCCCTCTCCACCTCTTGCTGGAGACGGTTGGCCCTCTCCTTGGCGTCTTCGGCCTGCTGCTGCAAAACCTGAGTCTTGCACTTCATGCCTCAATGGTGGTGATACCAGCCATGATGCCCGCCCTGTGCCAGCTCCCGCTCTGGCTACTGCCTCCTCCGCTCGGTGCTGCTAGCGCTTCTCAGTCCTATTTCTCTCTTCTGTGTGTTTCTTTAATCTAAGCTGGGGTTTGGCCAATTTTCTATTCCCCCATGAGGTGTAACAAACTTCAATACAACGATGCATGAGGAACTATAGGGACATTTCTTACTTCCCTATTCTAATATTGATTCCCTGTTCTTTGTATATCTTATTTAGTTTATTAGTTGGAATACCATCTATTCTTCCAGAATCTATCCCTGCTCTTTAAAAAAGCAGTAAACGTTTCTTTCCTTCTTAGTCAATTCTGACTTTGAAACTCCTGGTATTTACTTTTCTTTCTTGAGGAAATTTATCTTATCCCCATTCCATTAAATCACTTAACTTTGAAATCTTGTCCAGAACCTCAGAAAGAGGGTGTCCTATTTCACCGATTAGTAGAGTAAGAATCATATCCTTCCTTATAAGCAGGAAGAGAAGATTTCACTATTATATTCCTATCAGAAACTTTTAAGGGAGTGCTATGATTAGCATTGGTGTCTCTGATAGTAATTGCAGTTTTCATTACCTCTCCCTTTAACTTTCTCATACCAGGGTCTATCTCCACCAAGCCACATAGAGTCAGTGGGATACTGCTTACTGTATCTCTCAGCTGCTAAAGCTAAAGAATTAGTTCCATTGTTACTTCCTTGAATATGGTAGTCCCACAAAAGGATTCTAATACCTATCAATTTCAAACAATCTATGTCATCTACCTATAAATCTCCAGCCTCTTCTTCACTGATTCTCACCATACAAAATACTAATGATTTTCCCATTTTGGGGTGAATCTACTTAAAATATCAGCGACCTACTGATGAGTAAAATCCTCAGTATTTCCTTAAACACTGTCTTCTACTTCCTTCTGGTACTGGACATACACTTACATTCCTAGAAGTCTCTTCATCTGTATTTGTTTCATTTTCCTCCCATGCATCTTTCCCCTCAAGTGTCTTGGCCCCAATGAGGCCACACGTATACAAGGGTTGCATTTACTTTCCTATTGTTAACTCTCCCCCTGTTTTTCAGAGCAAGTCTCATAACTGTCTTTTCTGTTACCATCTGATACTTTTTAGCTTGCTCTTCTAAAGGAGAGCTCAGAGACTGTAGAATAGAAAGCTTCTCTTGCAAATCAGTGAACTCCTTTTTCAGCTGAACCTTTTCTTCCAGCAATTTGTCTCTACTTTTATAAATAATATGAGAGTTTGTTGACAATGCCCATCCTATTCTATATATCTCTGCTACTTCTTTCCCTGGTTCTATTGGTATTCCATGCAAACATCCTTCCAAATCTCTGGGTTCACCCTTCTCCAGTCTTGGTTTCCAATTTCCACAAAGTCCTATGCTTCTAGCCCATCCTTTCACTAGGGAAGAATAAAGTAAATCCTCTCATCCTGGGATACCCAATTCCTTCCCTAGAGCCTTCCTGTCTCCTAGTAGAGGTTTTATATTTCCTTATCCCATATTTGTCACCATTTCTAATGCTAATGCAATGTTCATAGCAGCTGCTATGTACATGCAGGTGTATTTACAGGGTAAATTCATCAATTATAATCTCTCTTCCTCAAAGAGGAAACAAAAATATTTATTCAGATACCAGAAAGTCAATTCCACCATAGTAACAAAGAAGTTTGTACATGTTAACAATAGAGGAAGCACTCCCATCCCCAAGACTTCACTCCATCAGACCTCCCCACAAACAAGCTCCCTTATGCAAAATGCCCCTCACTCACCTAGGCTAACTACTCTGCTCTGCCTGCTGCCTCTCCTTCAGATCCACCTCACTCTCTTCCTGTTGCACCCTTCCTGCTCCAACCATTCAACAAGCTCCTCCCTACCATCTGCTCCATATGAAACAAGTTGTAGACTGGACCAAAGTTCAAAGTATGTCACATAGGTCTAAGAAGGGGCAGGGAAGATCTTCAAATTCCTTTACTATTACAGGGGGAAGGAAGAAAGGAGGGGGGGGAACTTGTAATTTAAAATCTTATGAAAGCAAATGTTTAAAACTAAAATTAAATTTTAAAAAAATGCAAAAAATGATGATAGTCATCACATTTTCATCTCAGGATTTCATGAGAATCAAATGAGATAATATATGTAAAGTACTCTGTAAATCTTTAAGCACAATATACATGATAGCTAGTTAGCAGGATGAAGTAGTAGTAATAGTAGAAGTAGCAGCAGCAGCCGCGGCAGTAGCAGTATGAGCCTGACCCCAAAAGGTAGAAGGGAATAAAGACATAGAGGGCCTACTATGTCCCAGAAAGTGTGCCAGAACTTGAAGAGTATTATCTCTTTTGATTCTCATTGCAGCTCCATGAGATATTGTAATTGCTATCCCTATTTTACACTTGGGAAAATGGAGACAACCAGAAGTTAAGCAATTTGCCCAAGGTCTTACAGCTAGCAAATATCTGATGTTAGATTTGAATTCAAGAACTTTAACTCCTGCCTGATCATCTGACTCCTCTATAATGACAATAGTAATGGGAAACTCGTAAATGAGAAACTCTCCTCTACCAGCATGCAGCTATGGAATCTGAGAATGCTACCTACTTCTGGAAGAGATTTGCTAACTTGTCTATGATAACCTAGCCAATTTATGTCAAGGCAAGACTTGGATGCCATTTTATAGCAAGGCAAGACCCCCCAATTCTAAGGTTAGTTTTCTGTCTACTATAGGACTCCATCACTCAGATACAAACTCTATAGGGATAAAGACAAACGTAACTGAATTGTGCAGGGCACTCCCACTTAAGGAAAATCCTTATATCAATGTATATTACATCTTCTCTGAAATGTAAAGACCTAAAACAGAGGCACATGAAGTCTTGACATGACAATTAAGACATAAGTCTTAATTGAGGCACATATTGCACACTTTCCTATGGCAGTACATGCTATATTCTTTCAAGAGAGCATATATTGCTTAAGGACAGGGTTTCATTTTTGTATTTCAAAAGGAAAGCAGAACACAAGTATTAATATCTAATTGTTCAATGATTTCCAAGGAAGATTATAGGGGAAATAAAAAAAAAAGATTTAGCACTGGAGATTATCCTTAAGGTCATTGAGTCCAAACCCCAGATAAGAAAACTGAGGCAGAAAGCGGTTAAGTGATTTGTTCAGGGTCACGAAGCTAATACGTGTCTGAGGATTTAGACATAGGTTGTCCTGATTCCAATTCCAATGATCTTTTCAGTATGAGACTTAGCTGTTTCTGTGTCTTTCTCTATTACTATCTTTGTCTTAATGTGTCTCTCCCTATTTCTGTTTCTTTATCTCTGTGTCTCTCTTTTTTTCTCTTTCAATTCCTTTCTCTGGCTTTCTTTTTTTATCTCTTTCTGATTATCTCTCTCTATCTTTCTGTCTGTCTCTCTAAATCTATCTATCTATCTATCTAGATATACATACATGCATACATCACATATATACACACACATATACACTATATATATATATATATGTTTGTATCTGTCTCTGTCTCTCTATCTTTTCACCTTCACTTTCAGAAGATTATTGTATTTCAGGATGATAAAATGTTATGTTTTCATATCAGATTGTAAAATTCTCCCAGTAGGCCTTTTGATTGCTCAAGATTGTAGATACACTTGGGAGCAGAGCCAAGATGATGGAGTAGAAAGACACATATATGCAGGCTCTCCCCACACAGACCATAAAATACCTGTAGAGATGGACTCTCAACAAATTCTGGAGCAGCAGAAGTGGAGAACAACAGAGTGGAGGAGATTTCCATTTCAGGGTCACCTGAAAGACTAGTGGGAAATGTCTGTTGCACCAGTCCTGGAGTAGAGCCCAGCCCAGCCTTGGTCACGGGGTGCCTGCAGCTTGCAAACAGCCCTCGGGGGTGGAATCTCCGGTCCCAGTATCAGTGGGTCGCAGATCCCTCAAGCCACAGGCGCCAAAGGTCAGTGACAGGGTTTTTTCAGCTGTCCTGGAAGGGAAAAGGGCCTTCCCATAGCTCTGACCTCAGGCTGTGGCCACAGAGGCCACATCAGGCAAGTGGCAGCAGTTCCCAAAGCAGCCCCTACAGCAGCCCACATCAACTGTTGGATCGTAAAAAGCCTGTGTAGAGGCCCTGAGGGAGCTTGTCTTTATCTCACACTGAATGGTGGCTCTGCCCATGCAGCTTATCTGAATCTCAGGCTGCAGTGCTGCCTTGGCAGAACTGGAGGCCAGGTGGCTGTGGAGAGGAAACTTTGTTAAAGTTCTGGGCACAAAAATCTCTACCTGCTCCCAGACCAGTGTACACGTGTGATTGTGGCACCTTGCAAGAACAGCGTTCTTACAGATTCCCAGAGTATACCCTACTCTTGACAAAGGACTCAAAAATCAAGTAACTGGTTGGTAAAATGCCCAAAAAAGGGAAAAATATAAGACTATAGAAGGTTTCTTTCTTGGTGAGCAGATTTATTCTCCCAACCTTTCAGGTTGAGGAAGGAGCTAGAAAACAATTCCAGTATTGTGGAAATACAATTAGGATAACACAAGATCTAACTGCTTCTACATTAAGGGATCAAAGGGCTGGAATATGATCTTCCAGAATTCAAAGGAACTAGGACTAAAACCAAGAATCACCTACCCAGCAAAACTGAGTATAATACTTCAGGGAAAAATATGATCTTTCAATGAAATAGAGGATTTTCAAGCATTCCTGATGAAAATACCAGAGCTGAAAAGAAAATTTGACTTTCAAACACA
>CM053769.1:474707172-474779817 GCA_028658325.1 Potorous gilbertii | reverse complement strand
GTATAATACTTCAGGGAAAAATATGATCTTTCAATGAAATAGAGGATTTTCAAGCATTCCTGATGAAAATACCAGAGCTGAAAAGAAAATTTGACTTTCAAACACAAGAATCAAGAGAAGCATGAAAAGGTAAAAAGCAAAGAGAAATCATAAGGGACTTACTAAAGTTGAACTGTTTACATTCCTACATGGAAAGACAATATTTGTAACTCTTGAAACTTTTCAGTATTTGGGTAGTTGGTAGGATTACACACACACACACACACACACACACACACACACACACACAGCACAGAGTACAGGGTGAATTCAATAGAATGGGATCATATCTTAAAAAAATGAAATTAAGTGGTGAGAGATAAATATATTGGGAGGAAAAAGGGAGAAATGGAATGGGGCAAATTATCCCTGATAAAAGAGGCAAGTTATAGACTTTTCAATGGAGGGAAAAAGAGGGGAGATGAGAGAAAAAACGTGAAACTTACTCTCATTACATTCGACTAAAGAAAAGAATTAAATGCACACTCATATTGGTATGAAAACCTATCTCACAATACAGGAAAATTGGGGAGAAGGGGATAAGCAGGATGATGGGGGATGATGGAAGGGAGGGCAATGGGAGGAGTGAGCAATTAGAAGTCAACACTCTTGGTGAAGGACAGGGTCAAAAGAGAGAATAGAAGAAATGGCGGGCAGGATAGGATGGAGGGAAATATAGTTAGTGTTACACAACATGACTATTATGGAAGTCATTTGCAATACTATACAGATATGGCCTATATTGAATTGCTTGTCTTCCCAAAGGGAATGGGTGGGGAGGGGGGAAAAAGGTTGGAACTCAGTGTTAGGAATAACAATTGAGAATTTTTCTTGCATACAACTAGGAAATAAGAAAAACAGGTAATGGGGTATAGAAATTTATCTTGCCCTACAGGACAAAAGAGAAGATGGGGATAAGGGAAGGGCGGAATGTTAGAAGGGAGGACAGATTGGTGATAGGGGTAATTAGAATGCTTGGCATTTTGGGGTGCAGGGAGGGGAGAAATGGGGAGAAAATTTTGGGTTCAAAATTTTGTGGAAATGAATGTTGAAAACTTAAATCAATCTATCAATAAATAACAACAACAACAAAAAAAGATTGTAGGTACACTCAAAACTGCACATAGAGTATTCATCTGCCTGTATCTTTTGGAGAGCTCAGGCAATTGCCTGTTTCAGCTTGAGCAGCAGAACCAAGCACCAGTCTTGAGTATGAGATATGAGTCACATACCCCAACGACTCATGTGCAGCCACTCAGAAACGTTTGGGTGAAGCATAACATCTCCCTTTGTGCAGTCAGCTTGGATTTAAATAGGAACACATTCCGTCTTCCCAGCCAGGGCTGGGATTCCTGAACACAAAGATGAATGAAGTTGCCCTGTGATAGTCAAGATAGACTAAACCCAATGGATTTTAATTGATCCACAGATAAAAGAGAATTTAAATCAAGCAGCTCAGAATTTACCTGCTAATCTTGTATGTTTTGAACTCTGTAGTGTTTCAGGGTAATTTTCTCATCCATCTCTTGACTTTCATTTATTTACATGTAGATAGAATCTGCCTGGCAGATACTGGATGTCAGTTTATATGAGGATAAGCTCAAGCTGTAAGGTAGATAGGAGGAATAAGGACACATTCAAAGGCAGCAGGATTCTGTAGGAAAGAGTGAAGAAAATGTGCAATAAGCACATTTTCCAGCAAAGTTTTTGAAGAAGATTTTGAGATGAGATCAATTTGGAAATGAAGTGGCACTGGTGTCACTTTTTTTCCAACGTTTCTGAAGGTAAATGGGACCCTAGAAGGAGATTTGGAAAGGTCTGTGGTGAAGCCCATTCTCAACTGGATATGCCACTTCACCCATCCAAGAACTGATTTTGCAAGTTTGTTTGAAGACCTTCAAAGATTGGGAAACTACCCTTTCTCAAGGCAGCTCATTTCACTTTTAAACATTTCTAATTGTTGGAAAGTTTCTTTTCTTGCCAATATAAACATAATTCTCTAAATAATTCAATAAATCTTTCCTTTTATTTTTGTAATTTCACAGAATCTCATACATTTAAGAATCTGAATGTTCCCAGTGGGCATTTGGTCCCACTTTGAACAGCAGGCTTATTAATCACTTTCTGTATACTGCACTAAGTCCTGGGAATAGAAACACAAGAAAGCAACAGTCTCTTCTCCCAAGGCAGGAAAGTTAACAGTCAGCAAAATAACAAATATATCATGTGTGTAATTATATGCATAATTTGTATATTACTGGAAATGGGACTTCAAAAGTGGAAAGAGCTCCTAGTGAAAAACTTTATCAACCATTTAAGATCTATAACTGTGACACAGATTACACTATTAGAGAGTTGCTTAGGCCAGAAGCATTATGTATCAGACTTGAGTACAAGTCAGCCTGACTTAGATAAGATCTTTGTCCTTTATGGCACTCTTCCTCATACACCAATATGTGTGTATATGTATTTATCTATATTTATATCTGAACACATATACATGCACACATATATACAAACATTTATGCACATATGCTACATATATATTTATATATAGACATACATATGCTAGGTAAATTACATGTATAATCTATATGTATATATATATATATATATATATATATAGAGAGAGAGAGAGAGAGAGAGAGAGAGAGAAAGAGATATTTAGAAATACACAAATGGATGGAGAGGCAGAACTGGTAGTGATGCAGAAAGACCTCATGGTATGATAAGACATCAGAAAATTTTTGAAGGAAATAAGAGATTCCAAGAGGTGAGGACTATGGACCCTGATTTATCATCCCTTCCTTAAAGCCAATAAAGTAGCTTTCATTCAAATAACCTTTCAGGTACTGGATTCTTCTTTTCACTTAGCTAAACATCCCCAGTTCTTTTCCCCAGTTCTCCTATGTCATCAATTCAAAGTTCACCCCCTCCCTGCCACCCTTCTTTTAAACCAGTTTCATTACTCTCTTCTGTACACTCTTTAGCTTATCAATGGCCTCAACTGGTAAGGTACATAATGAAGAAAGTACCAATGGCAGGTATAAAAATGGAATAAAAGAGTAAGATAACCATCTTTCTATCTACTTCTATCTGAAAATCATGCTTCTCTTAAAGAAGCCCAATATTACATTACATGTTTTGCTGCCACATCACACTAAAATCAAGAGATCTTTCTCAGAGGAAAAAAAATAACTATGTGTTCCCCTTCATATATTTTTAAAATTGTATTTTTGTACTGAAGTATTAAGGCTTTCTATGTATCTTTACTGAAAGTGTCAGCACAGTGTTGAACTAATCAAGATTTCATTCTTTCACTCATTTATTTATACATTTTATTCATTCATTCATAATTTATTTGTTCATTCATTCCTTTGTTTATTTAGGTTTTGTCTCTAACATTGCAGTTGTTAGCTTTTCTTCTTAGCCTTTTGACATTGCAAAATTTTATGAACATGGAAGCTATGCTTTATGCAAATCTCCAATAAAATATATATATTTAATAGACTAAGACTAGATCCTTGGAGATCTTTAGTAAACATGTGACAAATTGACCTTTAACTATTATCTACTCTTTTAGACTGACAATCTAACCAGTTTTTTTCTCCACTCCCTTTATTTGTTTCATTATTTATCAATTCCACATTTCTCGACTGTCCCCACAAGAATCATTTAATATATATAATCAAACACTTAAAATATTTGTGTGAATGTTTTCCTCAAAATTTGCTTTATCTGCTAGTTTTGTCATCGTGTCAGAATAGAAATCTATTCAATTTTACATGTTCTTTTTCAAGTCATTCTGAATCTATATATTAATGGATTTGTTTTCTAGATTTTTCACAAATATCTTTATCTGGATCTATTCTAGAGTTTTCCCAGAAATCAAAGATATTTTCACTGGTCCATCATTTACAGAATATTTCTTCTTCTTCTTCTTCTTCTTCTTCTTCTGCTTCTGCTTCTGCTTCTTGGTAATAGAGACAATAATAGTTACCATTTTCAAGGCAAAAAAGTCCTACTTTTTGCCATATTTCACAAAACACTGAAAGTGGCTCAGCAATCACATATATTGGTTATCTTGCCGTCGGAGAATGTATTTCATCAGTGTTAAGTAACTTGAATTCATTAAAGAGAATATTGCATCATGGTCCTAAATTCATATTCTCTTTCCTGCTTTTATTTCATATTCTGCACATTTATTTAGTCTACATTTTCTTTTTATATCTGAATTGAATGGTGAGTTACTTGTGCATCCATGTTGGTCCCTTTTAACAATATCTTTTTTCTTCCTCATTGGAAATGTTTTGCTTTACATATTCAGAATGCTCTTCATGAGTTTATTGACCTCTGTTAAAGCATTTTAATCCATGATGTCCCACATTTGTTTACTTGAAAACCTTTGAAATTTACTTTCCTTACATCTAGGATTCATCCACATTAAAAAATAAAAGAGGTAGTGGTTTGCCCTCATCATTCCACTCCAGAAACTAGTTCTTTTACCTTAGTGAAAATTTGATCTAATCAGTAAGTCAACAGGCAATTTGTAGATGCACAATAGAAATAATTTTCTTTGACTCTTCCACATTTTGAAATAAGAAATTATTACAAAGATCACTCAAGACATCATTATTCACTTTGTTTTTGAAAAAAGAGCAGATGTCTGCCTATTTGAAGTCAGTCATCATTGATATATAGTACTTCTATGACAGGCTTGTGATCTGTTTTACAAACTCATGTTTCTCCTTAAATTGCCTTTCATCCAAATAGACTGTGCCATATATCTTTCTTTCTTGATTCACCAATAGACATTTTCACTATGCAAGATTAACCCTCCACCGACTCCATGTACCATTTTTTCCACTTTGGACTATAGGATACTCATCCAGTGTTACAGTCCACGAATGGATTTTATCCCATCAAATCTCATGGATGCCTGTGAGTTCAAATGTGCTCTCGCATCAATAGTTATGATTCATTGTATTTGTTGCCTAAACGTTAGGAATTTGTACATAGACATTTGAGATTATACATTTTCCTATTTTCTTTATTCTTGGAATATACCTTCTGTGATCTTATAAGTATTCCTCAATTGATTGTCTTCCTTCTATGTAGCTATGTTTTATTGTATATCACTAGGGAAGTGTACATAGGAAGTATTCTCTTTGAATCTCAATATCTACATTCTAATCAGCCTCTATTATGTGAACTCCATCTTTTGACAAGAATCTTATCATTTTTAAATTGTAGCCCAGATGACCAAATACCATTCTCTGGCATTAACTTCTCAAATAACAGTTTACTCACTTCTTCAAGCCAATTCTTACTTCTATATCATTTACTTTCATCAAATAACAATTGGGAAGATATGATTTGCCAGTATGGTGTGAAATATTTGTTCCCAACACTTCACAATCATTTTGATATCTATTTAAGTTTCTTATGATAGCATCATGTAGGTGCACATGATCCTCCAAACTTTGGTAGTAATTTATTTTGATAAATATTGGAATGTTCCCCATTATGTCTTGAACAGATGTCCCAGGAAGTCAACCGATTTCTCCCATGTTGTTATCAGGCCAAAATGTAGCTATTAATTACTATTAATCTTCACATCTTCTGAATTTTATTAGATGATTCCTCACTCAATGGCTTCTGTTGTTCTACTCTATCATTGTTTAGAATATATGCTGCTTTTTCCTTCCTCTGAACAACTAGGTTTCTGTCTTTGGGGAAATCTTTGTTGGTTTATAAGATCTCTTTTTGAAAGCTTTCCTTTTGTTTCCTATCACTTTTGTATGATGCTCTTCCACTCTCCTCCATCTTCTCCAGGAGTAATGATACCTTATCCCCACTCCCCACACCTGATACCTCATCTCTTTCTCCTCCTCCTCTGAAATCTTGCTTCTGTTTCCTTTACAAATATGTCATTCTCTTGAATAATCTCAAATCTGGAGATTTTCTTTCTGAGTCCCTTTCTCTTCTCCTCCAGAGGGCAGGTAGCAGGGTGTCCAGTCATGTTTGGAACACAGGCAATAATCATTTGTCTATAGCTGTGATACAAATCTAGAAAAATACAAAGAGCATAATGTGATGTGGATGACTGAACAGTCTCTTCCAGTCTCCATACATATTGAAATTTCTCAACCTCATTTCCTTCTTTTTAAAAAACAACTGTTTGAATCAAATTTTAATCTATCTCAACACAGAATGACTGGTTTAAAAAAAAAACTTACTGCCAATGTTAACCTCTTATTATTTGGTAATCCCATTCAACTTCCTTTCTTTAGTGTCAACAGCTCCACAACCAAGTGTCCTCTCCCCTTCGACCTTATACTAATGTATTAAATCAGTTTCTCCCACCTACCAATCCATTTCCCCATTTTACTTTGGCCTCTAAATATCCAATTCACCTCTTATTTTCCTTGTCTTTTCCTTCTCCAGTCTTCAAATTCTCTTTCTAAATCCTATATGATTTATTTCCTTTAATACCACACTTAATTGTCCTTGATCGTACTCCTCTTTCAGCTTAGAAGTAGAATTCAACTATAGAGATTTTTCTCTTTCAAATTAAATTTTCCAAAATTTTGATCTTCTCTAATTAAACTCTGACCTAATTATTGTCTAAAGCCTTCCAAAACAAACATATGATTTTCTTCTTTTTCAGCTTCGATCTTTATCCCACCTCTTATCATGCAGAAACCAGAAGTCTGGTCCTCTCATTTTAGAGATGAGAAAATGAAAGCTCAGGAGAATTCCCGATTGCATGCATGCAGGTAATTAGAATCAGACTGGATTGAAATTCTGATTATCTGATGTCAAAGCCCCTGTTCCCAACTCTGTTTGCTCTCTTCTTCTGCTTACCACTTGTATTTTCAAGTGGTAGCCTTTTTGTGGCATGGTGTGATGGCCAGCCAATAAACCAAATTTCTGTAGGCATAGTTAGAGGAAAACATTACTCCCTACCCCACCAGTTAATCTACCCTGCTTCCTCACTCTCTTTCTCTGGGTTTCTCATATAGCTCTGCAATCGGTGAGTTCTTTAAAGGAGGGCTTTACTTTAAAATGAATGTAAAACTCAGCTGAGCTTTCTATTGATGACTTTTTATGCCAGCTCCTTTCCATTGTAGATGATTCTCCCAGTTTACTTTGTTTTTGCATTTATAAGTAGCAATCTTTCCTCAAATGATTTCATATGACTGAATAAGAACTTGATTTTGAATATTCATTGAGCTAACTAAACTCAAAAGAGCATTACCATTTCCCTTTCATGCTATAGACAGGTCACCTTATGGATTGGCTGCTTGATGTGAGAGGGAAAAGATTGTATTTTTCAAATCACTGCAATTTTTCCCCATACATAACACACCTGGAAAAGAAAACTGCATGACAGAAAGATAGTTTTTAAAAAAGCTTAATGATACTGACAAACGGAGGACTCTTTCTTATCCCTGTGACCTGAGAATGTCAAAAAGGGGCCCAGAGGTCAAAAGGTTTGGGTAACTGTGTTTTAATAGTCCTTACTTTACTGACCTACTGGATGACATAACAATTCAGTAGATGCTGTGATCATACCTCAAATGAAAATAATAGATGATGATTATACCTAATGATTGCCACAGTTCTTCCTTTCTTTTCAAGGTATAGATAAATTTTTGAAGCAGCTTCTTCTCAAAGGGAAAATTTTACAGTTAATCTACCCTAGGACAGAGTGTAGAGTAAGGATCGATAATACTTTCTAGGGTGCTCTGAATCTTATGTATCTGATTTTGTATAGCAATATTATTGGAATCACAACTATAACATTTCATAGTATGCATACTTAGATGTATTAGTGAAATACATTACTGTATGTGTGGTGTTTATTAGGACTATAGAATATACACACTTTGTCTATACAGATACAATATGTATGTAGACATCATAACTTTACACACACACACATATATGTGTGTGACAAAGAGACAGGGAGAGAGAAGGAGAGAGAGACAGAGAGGAAGAGAGAAAGAGAAAGACAGAGTCAGAGTCAGAGACACAGAGATATGGAGAGAGAAAGAGGAACAAGAACAAGAAAAACAAAAAGAGTTAACAACAAGAGATAATGAGACTCCATGAACATGAGTCAGAGGACTGACAAGCACTTGTAGAGCCAGAGATAATGAGTATCATACTCACCATAGAGTGCTCTGTTTTGGGGGCTAGCATTTTAAAATAGGGCTTGATTAAGATAACACTCAGATACTTCCCCAGTGCTCCCATGCCACCAAATAAGTCTTACGTGGTGGCAGTGCACTTTTTTTCCATAGAGGTTCTGAAGGGAATGATGGGAAAAATATGCCTATGGCATTAAAATCTTACCCTAGATTTCACAGTCTCCTGAGGTTTTTTTTTTTCCCATAGCTATACTTTAATGAATGCCCTTCTGCCAGTAAATAATCAGTAGAAATTAATTGAGGTAACTACTATTCAAATAAAACCTCATGACAGACTTAGATTTAAAGCAGACCTTTTTGAAGGACAGGATTTTCCAAGTTTGGGCTTTAAACCTTTCGAAGCATCTAGAGGGGAAGGAGCACTAATTCTGATACAAAGGTCAGGATCATGTCCAATGTGTTAGAGTGTAAATCTTGCCCAGATCTTACCCTCAAGGAAACCGAAGACAAATAGTGTTCTATGACTTACCTAAGGTCACACAGGTCATAAGTATCAGATATTAGATGTGAGAATCTACTTCCTACATAAATGAATTTGAATAAGTCATTGACCGAATCTGGATCTTAACTGTAAAAATATGTGGGTGGTGGTACAGTAAGGGTTAAAGGAAATGTCATTTCACAATCCTTTGTTTCTAAAACTGTGATTCCATGGTTGATAAAGGCATAAATACAATTTTAAGAATATGTCTCTTCTGTACAGCAAGTGGTGGGTTTTGTGGAGAGATTGAGAGGTATCAAGGATGATGGTGGCATCCCTAATGGCAATAAAAAGGGGTGGGATTTCACCAAGTCCATCTAGCCTAATTGTCTCATTTTACAGATGAGGAAACTGTGATCCAAAGATGTTAAGTGATTTGGCCAAGGTCATAAAAATGGTGTCAGAAGCAGCATCTGAACTCCAGTCTTCTAACTCCAAGCTCAGTTCTTTTTCTACTTCGATCTTGATCAATTCTGAGCAACATTTCAGCTCTTCGACTTTCTTCCATTATGCATACCGAAGTAATGATACTGTCTCTATATCATATCTCCTCATCCTGCATCTCTTTGAAGCAACTCATTCAGTACTGAAACACAAGAGAAAAAACCTTCAAATGTTTTATGAAAGAATGTGGAGTTAATACTTTTCTAAGTATGTTCTTCTTGGTGGTTTGTCATTGTTTTTAATCTGAGGCTTGGTACTTAAGTAGCAGAGAAGCAACTGTATTTCACAGAATGTGTAAATAAGACCTGTCACAATTCTTCAGAGGCAACTTCTTTCTATTTCAGAAAATGGGTTGTTTGAATTCTGAAGAGGAGTTCTAGGAAAGAGTGTCTTTTTTTTTCATTCCAAAGCAGCATTGCTCTAAAAGGAGAAACAAGACACTTGACTACCTTCTCAATTTGAATCATGTGAAACATCAGGTTTGGGGAAAGGATTTAGGTAGGAAGAAACATGCTTGCATTTTCTCTCTCTCTCTCTCTCTCTCTCTCTCTCTCACACACACACACACACACACACACACACACACACACATACACACAGTTAATTGTGCCAATACAAATTTTCAACACTTTTATATTTATCTTTCTCTGCATTCAACACTTGAATTAAAACATGCTTCATATAAAGGAATGTAGAGATCAGAGCAAATTTCAGGTGCAATAATGGAAAATATCACCTCTGTTTACTGGCTTGTAATGAATCATTGAAGCAGATTTATCAAGGCAGAAAAGACCCAGGAGCCCTTCAATTTTTGAGGAAAAGAATACATAATACTTTTCATTTGTTAGTATCTCCAATCTATTGTGAATATAACTTGTTAGTATGTAGTTATTTTCTTGGCATCTCCCTATTTAAGCATGAGTTCCTATGAGCAGAGACTTCTGTGTTTGCTTGATTTCTTGTTTTCTTGGGTTTTTTGCCTTTCTTAAGTTGCTTCATAATTTATAGCAGTTCCTGGTATGTAGTAGGTGCTTAACAAATGCTTAATGACTTGACTTTATATAGGACAAGACTTAACAAATACTGAGGTGAAAAGAAAATGTTATGTCAATATAATTACATTGCCTTCATTAGGGCTTTTCTTTATTCTTTTGATTCATGGGAAAGCAGATAAAGAAATGGAAGGAAGCTCAGATATTGTGTGGTGAAATCTTTTCATCTTATAGATGTAGAAACCAGTGGTTAGGGTGGACATATTACTTGTATAAAGTCATTCAGATGTCAGAGGTGACATTTCAACCTTAGTCATAGGTCTACTGTATCTCATTCAATAGTACCTAAATGATTTCTTCCATTGCCACTGACATTTTTTACAGTTATTTAAAAGTTAATCCTCTCAGAAATTAAGTCCTTAATTCTCTTTCTTTACCATCTCTTCAGGCATCATAGATAACACTATCTACAGAACAATATTCAAACTCTCAGTTTACTCACAGAATTATCATGGGATGAAAGCTAAACTGTCACTTTAAGATTTCGTTTTCTCTTAAAAATATAATAAAAATCTCAATGCAGTAACCAATTAAAGTTGTTGATAAATAATATCTAGCTAGCTAGATGGATATTGCGTATTTATTTATATATTAGTGTGTTTTTCCCCCTTAGAAGAATAAAACTTCTTGAGGACAGGGAGTCTTTCATTTTTATGGCACATAATGAGTGCTTATAGGATTGATTGATTGGACAAACAATAATTTTAAATTCATAGTGCTTAAAGGAATAGAGAGGATTAAAGTTCACAGACTGCTCATTATACAGAAGAGGAAGCTGAGACCTATGGAGTTAAATTGACTGGGTCAAGGTCTCCCAAGGAATATAGTGGTAGAGTTGAAATTCAAACCCAAGTTCTTTCACTCCAGATCATGATCTTTTGTTACTCCTTCACACTGATCTTCAGCAAACAGGAAATCAAAAATACAGTAAATGATACATGAAATTTGAGCAAATAGGTAACTCAGCAGAAAAAGCTCTTGAAATCAGGATGACATGAGTTCAAATCTATCCTCTTCTACTGTTAGCGTGTGACCCTAAGCAAGTCGCAATTTTTATTTGCCTCAGCTTTGTCATCTGTAAAATGAGGAAAAAAATATCACCTAACTCCCAGGGTTGTTATGAGCATTACATGAGGTAGTGTTTGTGAAAAGCGTTTGGCACAGTGCTTGGCGCAAAGTAGGAGCTATATCAATTTTGTTTTTATTACTATTAACTTGTCATTATAAATTGATTTATGAGTCCATACTGGAAAATAAAGTTAGGACTAAAAAGCCCTTTTGTGACTCTAATGATTTCATCTTGACCTAGATTTTTTCAAAACTCAGTTTTATGCCTTTGTACAGTTTGTCAAATAACTTTTAGTCATTTAGCTAAATTAGTCCTATAATCACGTGGTCTGCTACAGTATAACTGATTGATAGGTCTAAAAGTCAACTTCCTCCACTAAAAAAAAGGATGGCATAATTTGGTAAGGATTCTTTCACAAGAGTGGGACTGTATTAAACCTCATCATCTCCTGTAACTAATAGGTTGATGAATTTCACCTCTGAAAGTGTCCTGTCTGGTTATAATTTTCATCTCTCTCTGCTTCACTCTTTCCATATCATTTCTCTGTCTAATTCTAAGATTTCACTTCCTGCTCACCCTTCCTCCCAATCCATAGCTCAGTCTCTGGTCTCCCTTTTCCTTCTGTAATCATCACATAAACCAGCATTTATATTGCGTTTTAAGTTTGGTCAAGTCCTTTGCCAATATTTCTATCAATCCTCACAGCAAGCCTTGGAGGAAGATAATGTTATTATGACCGTTTTGCAGATCAGAAAAGTGAGGGAGATAGAGATTAAATTAATTTCTCAGGGTTGCATGGCTAGTAAGTAACTAAGGACACATCAGAACTCAGCTCTTCATAGTGGAATCCCTTGGCCATTTGTTCTAATCAACATTTCCCACTTTCTCCCACCCCACACTATGCACTTTCTTTCCCCTTCTCTCTTCTTGTTAAACATCAAAAGCATACTCTCTGACACCTAGAGAAGCAAAGGAAGCTTTCCAAGTGCAACCAAGTCATATGTTGGAGAGATAAGTTTCAAACCTCTGACTGTATATCTGGCTCTTTCTATTCTACCACATTGAACTAGGGGAAATGACAACAATTCCCTTCTGTATATAGGGGAAATGAAACATAGACCAATTCAGGTCCATTTGGATAAATTTCACTACAGATTAATCTTTTCTAATCCCAACCAGTCCCTCCATGCTATGTTTTTGTTTTTTCTTTGTTTTTTTTTTTGGTTTGTTTGTTTGTTTTTCATTTTCTATACCTTCATACCAGGCTCTCAATAGCAGCTCTTTCAGACGTTCCCTTCAAGGTCCTTTTACCTGCTTCATCTCCCTTGGCAGATAACCTGTCTTTCTGGTTTACTGAGAAAATTGAGAGCATCCTTTCTGAACAATCTCATCAAGTTAATCTATACCCTTCTCAAATCTCTCTCTCTCTCTATTTGTCTTTTCCTCTATGCTTCAGTTTCTGAGGAAGAGATTACCCTGTTTTTTTTAGTTAAGAATATCCTGTCTCCTTTTCCCTTTAATTTCACTCATGCCTCTTTTTTCCTCCCTGGAGCTTCTGCTAGGCTAAACCTCTCCCACTTTTTATGTCTCTCTTCCCACTGGCAGACCTTCACTGCTACATATAGAAGGGGCATGCCAGTAAATGTTTAACAATCTGCTCTCTGAAAATCATGACACATGTTTAGGTTTAATTTGAATCACTAATATTTTTCCCATTACTAAAGTCTTGTCCATTTAACAAAGAGTTCTAGAGATCCATCAGAAGCTGGCTCCAGCATACCACTATCCTATGAACAATTCAATATCATTTCAAAAGAAGTACCATGGCAACCTTCTCTTGACTCAACTATTGTCCTGAACACATTTTTCCTCATCTCACCTCTCCTTTGTAGCCAAGGTCTTAAAAGACTAAATGAAATTGCTCTTTGTCCTTCTACTTACACACCATATACATGCTTCTTAACCCATCGTGAAATTTCTGACTGCACCACTCATATGATTTCTTTGCCCTAATGCCATTCAATTCACCTATCCTTCCTTTCTGTTTGGAATGACAAACACTTCGACATGACTTGCATTTGACTTTGTTTTGATTGAGGGAGGGCTGTGCAAGGTCACCAGCCTCACTTCCCTTCCTGGACATCTGAATCCAGTGACCTGATATTCAATGAAGTGGTGAATACCTGTAAGGAAATCCCTCTCCCAAAGCAGATCAGCACCACTCTGTAACTTGTACTGTTATTGATAAAGGAGGCATAAGCCTTAATGACTTCAAGTAAAGAATACAAGGAAACTAAGACGGTGATTACACACCAAACAAGTGTTAAAGGCATTATTTTAACCCAGCTCTTTTCTAACTGCCTGTCCAGACACTTCTATAGTTCTCTGTTGTTTCTCATCTGTTTAGCATAGAATGTTATGAAAAGTAAGGTAAAGATTTCTTACTGCTCTCAAATATAAGGTCTTTATCTTAAATTTCAGAGGCACTAGTTGCATAAGCAGGAGTGTGCTTTTAAATATTTAACAAGTGGATTTCTGAAAATGTATGACACAATTTTGCATTTTATTTATCACTTTCTTAAAGGCTGACCATCAACAAAACAATAAATCAAACCCTACTTTGTAACATTTCCCAATTACCAAGTTGTAAATTCCTCACATTGAAAATTAAAGTGAAAAGTTAAATAAATAAATTTGTTAAAAAAAATTAAAGTGAGATCTGGCAAGTTTGTATTAGCTGGTTAGAGTATAACTCTGTGGATAAACCTGCTCCCCTACCAGCTGCAGAAAAACACCTTAAAATTTTAGGGCAATTGATTAACCACTGAAACATTTGAGATTTAGGAAGGAACATGAGTTCATCCTAAATAGATTAAAGAAATAGGAAAATGTTCCATATGTACAAAACATTTAGAGCAGTTGTTTTGGTGGCAAAAAGTGTTGCAGAAACAGGAAAAGACATTATACTATATTATCAATATTGTAAAGGAAAAAAGAAACAGAGCAAACAAAACATCGTGAAAGACTGAACAATGCTCATTAGCTGTGATCAGTCACAATTTCAGAGGACCAGCGATATAAGTATGCTGCCAACCTTATGACAGAGAACTGATGAACTAATATGCAGAATCAGTTTTGTTTTATTACTTTTTATTTTTTGTAAGTTTTACATACCACAGCAGTATATCAATGATATTTTATATCAATGATATTTCTGTCCCCAGTTTACAGATAAGAAACTCAGAGAAAGTCATAGATCTAGTCTGAGGCAGGATTGAATTCAACCTTTTATGACCCCAAGACCAGAATTCAAATGCTATCTAGCATTCAAAGTAGAGTTCTGATGAGGCAGGTTATTTTCTTAGAACCTTAACGGGCCTCAGTTTTCTCATCTGCATCATGAATTTGTTAGAAAAAGTGGCTTCTAAGCTTCCTTCCAAATCAAGAACTATGATTCTTCAATCCAGTTCAGTTTTGCTTTGAAATTAATTTTAGTAGAATTAAGGACTTGGATTAGTGGATAAATTGTGCACTTTATGCAATTTGGAGATATACTCAAAGATGACACTCTCATTGACATGGTAAAGATGGCAGAGATTTGTAGGGTTTTTTTTTTGTTTGTTTTTTTGTTGTTTGTTTTCTCTTCTAATCAAGATTACAACCAAATATCTTGAGAAATCTAGACTCTTGAAACAGTGAATATGAATGCTGGTGATCAAGCTGCTCCTCTGAAAAGACCCCAAGGCCCATCTGTTCCTTATGAAGCTCCTTCCCTAAAGTCATCCCTGGAGAATCTGCCATTGTATTGATTTCCTAGAGATAACTCCCATGAATAAGAAGTGACTGTATCTAAAGGAAAAGCCACTTTACAAACCCACAAAATACTTGGGATAGTTTAGATTCAGAACTTATGTTCTTATGCCCGAAAAATTCATGGACAGGAAATTTTAAAATGGGATGCACTTATTTAAGTTGGACTGAGGCCTGGGCTTAGTACACAGAAATAAGAATAGAATGTATTATGTCATCACTTGCTTAGAAGACCTTAAATGTCTCTTTTTTTAAGCCAAAGAAAACAAAGTTAATTAAAGATTCGCCATCTTGGGTTGGTTTTTAAGGAGCCTAAGCATTTGTAACACTTGTATTCACAAGTGGGCCAGATAGAATCTCAGCTAGACAGAGTCTGAGTTGGATTGAATCTGAGTACCTTCATGGAGGTGAGATGGAACTAAATACAGAAAAGACTGTAGGAAATATCTAGGGGTGGTCTGGTAGTATAGGGTGATGGGAGTAGAGATTTAGGGAGGGTCTTGAGGAGAAGTCCCAGGAAGGAATCTAAGGAGGGTCAAAGACTGGAAACAGATGGAAGCTATTGGGAGATATCAGACAATGGAGGGTTTGGGTGGGAAGCAGGTAGGGCAATACAGAGATCTTGATAGGGGCAGTATGGTGATGAATATAGATATTGAAGGGAGTGGTCAGCAACCTGGGGAATGGGGTTTTGATGGAATCGACGGTGGGGGATGCAACAGACACCTGAGGAGAACGATAATGAAAAGCCCATGGGCTTCCTGAGACAGCCTGAACAAATGGGAAGATAGATTTGAGTAAGAAAGATCAGATTAAATGGGAAGATTCAAGGGAAGCTCAAGAAGTTCCCAGAATCTGAACCCCATCATTCCTCCCTCAGACTGGACCCAAATTCTTTTGGGGTAGAGCTTCTGAAACTGCTTCCTGCTGGCAAGGGGCATAGAGCTGTCCCTGCCTTGTTGGGTCCTGTTCAAGGGGTCACAATTCAGAACTTGGGTGGTGTCGGGTCCAGTGGGCTGGAGATCTTAGATTCAGTCAGAGGTTGGTATATAGCCTGGGCTGTCATCTGGAAGCTGATGGCTCGGACCCTGAAGGAGACAAATCTGGCCAAAATGTTAAGCAGACAAGGACCAAATAGGCACAAAAGGATTATAGTCAGTAGAGGAATAAGAATAGAAGGCAGTAAGGATAGAAGCCAGGATTCCCATGGAGAGGATAATTGGGGAGTACTGAGGTTATTATAGATTTTTTGCATCCATTTTGCCTTTTCCAAGATATGTTCAGTACTGTTCTCTACTTGTCCCAAATTACTGATGTACATGCAGCAAGATGTGTTTGCTACAGCACATACACCTCCACTGGAGGCAAACAGGTGCCTCCAGAACCACTTGTGCTAGGGAGTTCAAAGATTGCCGGATTTCCAGGAGACCATAAGCTGTCTCATTTGATCACTGATGAATGGTCTCTGTAAGATTAGAGAGAATGAATCCATGCTGCAGGTGACCATACCAAGGTATAAGATACTCTGTCCCCTTTTTAAGGCACCAGGCAACGTTTCCCCAGAGTCCATGCTTTGTTCTTTTGAAGTTGGAGATCTTGGGTTGTGTGGCATTGAAAATGGAGAAAGGGGGTGATAAAAATCCAAGGGTACACATCCCAAAATCCTTGTAAGGTGTTAAGCATTGAGTGGTCAGGATGGTAGTTCTGGGGCCTTGCCATGTGGTCATACCCTGTTTCCCCTCTTCCCCAGGACTCTTTTAAATTGGTTCCCTGACCCCACAAAGGAAGGTATAACCTTTAGGGGCACAGATGGGGTGAGCCTTTAAAAGATTCTGAGTTTGTATGCCCAAAGGATCAGAAAGGTTGTACATTAAACTCCCAGTTGAGATGGATGACTTTAAGAGATCAGTCAGGGTTTTGTAGCTAGAAGGAGCTGTGGCACTGTGGCTTAACTTAGGGGTGAGACTTAGAAAAGGGTGGCTTACTAGAAGAGTAGGGTGGGGGATATGATCATAGGTACAAGTAGGAAATGCTCCCTTGGAGCAATTGGTGCAAGCGGCAAATATAAAGTTCCAGAGGCATTTATTGCTCTTTGTCTCTATGCAGGTGGTGCAGGTTAAAAGACCAGCTGAGACTTTTACGAGCCCTTTTTTAACAGGGGTCTCAACTTGTTCAATGGTCGTGGAAGTTATACAAGAATATTCCCCTCCGAAGATGCAAATTGTTGAGATGGAAAGGGTAGCTCATAGGGAGGTGGCCAACATAAAAAGGGTGGCATAGTCCTCTGAGGAAGTTGTACCGGGGAGGGGAGCTTTTGCAGAAACATCCCGTTGTGGGAGGTGAGTGTTGCCTTGTGGGTATGAGTGATGCACCCAACAATCTTCAATTCCCCCTGTACCTAAAGAGTTTCCCTATTTGACCAAGGAGTTATACTTCCACTTTCTGAGGCCAAGTGTATTTATAGTATCAGAGAGAAGAAAAAGCATTAACACTATCATTGACAATTCAAAAAGAAACAATTTCAGAAGACAGAGAGAAGTAAAAAGAAAAAAACTATTTTTCCTGGCATAAAATATAATTTCTCTGGAGAGAATTAAGCTACTCTGTGCTAGTTTTAGGTGCCTTAAATCCCTTCCTAAAGCCTGACCAAATAAATGAGGGTTATCTCAAAAGCTTTGGGCAACACTCTCCATGTTAGCCCATCATGGACTTTTTGAAAATTTACTTGTTTTTGAAATGTAGTTTTTAGGTCTTCTCACAGGCAAATTACCCTAAGGTCTCTCTTTCCTCTGTCTTCATCTTTTAATCCTCCCATCCTGGGTCACTGGCGGGAACAGCAGCCGCTCCTAGGGGGTATTTCATGAGATCATAACTAGCTGTACGATTCCCAAATTTTGGGGCATGTTGCCAAATCCCCCCCTTCTCTTCAATGGTACAACAGGCAGAGAAAAGAATATGCAGATCCTTCCACAGAAGTTCAAATTGAAGGGCTATATCCCTAAAGCCCTCAGTAAACCTAGTGGGGTCTTCTGAGTATCTCCCCAGTTTCTATTTAACCTGAATGAGATACAGATACGATATGGAGATACAGAGTATGCATTTCCCTCAAGGGGAAAAAAAAAAACAAAACCTTGAAGGTGCTGTGGGGGCAGGGACTTGGTTAGAGATAAGAAGTCCAAGTTTTCATGAGGGAGGGACTGGGGAATGCTGACTCAACTGGTTTGGGCTGCAAAGTCAGGGCATCTGACTAGCAAGGAGAGAGATCAGCTGGCACCTGAGGAGTCGAAAGGGTTAGAGGGAGAGATACACCAGAGACAGCTGTAGGGGTGGGACCTGAGGCCTGAGTGAGTGTTGCCCCAGTGAGAGGGTTGCAGAGGGAGGCACCTCGGCAAGACCTATGGCTGGGAACTGAGCAGGGGTAGCTGAGGGGGGAGGGGCCATAGGAGGAGATACAGGACAGGTAAGTGCGACAGGAAATGAGGAGGTTTGGGATTAGAGGAAAATGGAAAGGAAACTGAGGGAAGTAAAAGGTAGTCAAGTAGAGGGAGGTAGGAGATCTTAGGGGAGGTAGGGGAGCAGCAGGAAGTTGGGGAGCTGGAGGAGGGCTCAGGGGGAATTTGGGAAGAGCTAGGGGTTGGGATGGAAGTAACAGAGGTAGTGAAGGAGGTGAGATCTAAACCTAGGAGCCATAAATAGAGGGTCACCCAAAACATCCAATTCACTCCCATTTCCCTTTTGTGGGGTACATTTAGGGTTAGCTCTAGCTACAAGCATCTTACCATCTTTTCTGAGAATGGGGTCCTGAGTTTGACAAAGTCCCTTATGTAAGGAATTTCTATCCATTTTTCCTTTTGGAGACAATATAATTCTAACTGTAAAAGAGTTTTACATTGTAAGGTCCCAAACATGGGTCACACTTTGTTGTCCTTCAGGTGGTACTGAGATCAAAGTGTGTTGCAAAAGAACACCAACATTTTCTTTTTAAATTCTTTAGAGAAGCTAATTTCTTTCCCCAATTTTGTAAGAGACAACCTAAAGGCGAATTCTTTGGAATTGAAAGAGATTGATCCATTAGTTGGTGTGGGCCTGGAATTTCCTCCCTCCTTAAAGGAGAACATGGGAGTAAGCCTTGAGAAAAAAACAAAAACAACAACCAAGAGGACAAAAATAAAAGAAAAAAAAATAGAGCGTGAAGGGGATAGGGAGAGGCGGAGGCTAACATACCTTCCAGTTTTAGCAGAAGAGATTAGCAGCTTTGTTCAGGGAACCATAAATGATGGGATTTAGGGGTGCTTGGGACCCCAAAATACCAATAGTCTAGGTCATGTTTCAATGAATTCGACTCAAGCCTTCTTAAAGCCTTGGGTTGGCTTTTAAGGAGCCTGAGCATTTGTAACACTTGTATTCACAAGAGGACCAGATAGAATCTCGGCTAGACAGTCTGAACTGAATTGAATTTCAGCCCTTAAATGTCTTGGTATGATTCCCACCTCATAACATTTTACTGATGAGATTTGAAGTTTTCAAATACGAAGTTTATATTCTAGTAATGCTTATATATTTACTCTGGTGCAAAATCATCTTGGATATCATAGAAACAAAGTGGAGCAGAAGTGAGAGTGTTGACCAGAGTTCAAATCCTGATTCTGCTAAATAGTATCTGAGAAATCTAAAAGAAGTAGATTCATTTTTCTGGTCCTCTCCTCTAGTCAAATCAGTTTTCAAATGCCTCCATACAAATGCCAAGTGGAACTTGATGATGTATAGCTCCTACTTCACATCCTATTTCAACAAGATCCAGTTGCCTACCAAACCTGAATTAATTACAAATTCCTCTTTCATTTAAAGCCCCTCACAGTCTATCTCGAAACCTAACTTCTCAGACTTAGCTGCATAAGACAAAGGTAGGAGACTGGATAAATTCTAAGATTCCTTTCAGAACTGATGCCCTATAATCTGTTCTACATTTTAGAGACTTTAAAATGAAGTTATGTGGATTTAGAAGACCAGTTTGAATCCAAGCTTAATCCCCTACTAACTGCATATCTTTTCACAAGCATTTCCCCTAAGTCTCCATTTCTTTTTTATGTCAAATGAGGAGACTAGAGTAGTTGGCTTCTAATTCCAGTTCTAATTACAATGATGTTCCCATAGTCTTATGAAATATAAGAGTTGGGAGAGATTTGGAAGCCTTCTAATCCAAGCTCAAACTGACAAAATTCCTTAAATACCCATTGCTGACATATGGTCATCTGGCATCTGCTTGAAGACATGTAGTGTGGGGGAATCCACTAATTACTGATTTCCACATTTGGATATCTGTAATTAGTAGGTGTCATTTCTCCTACAAAGTTTCTTCTGTTCTCTCTAGCTAGAAATAATCTGTCTTTCCTCAGTCTATCATATGGCTATGATATTTCCTATGTAATAATCATAGGAAATAACATTGTAGATTAAATAAAATGATATAATTTAGAATTGTGGTTTTGTTACTGTCTTCCTTTGGGCTCTTGGACAAGTCAGGTCACCTCTCACTGGACAATTGGAATAATGCCTTAATTTGTCTTCCTTCCTCCAGTCAAATCAAATGCCAAATGGATATTGATGATGTATATAGGTCCTGCTTCATATTCTACTTCAAGAAGATCCAAGTGCCCTCTGCTCTGAATTAATTACAAATTCCTCTGTCATCTAAAGCCCATTCCAGTCTCCTGAAATCCTAACTTCTCAGACTTATTACATCACTCCCCTTCATACTCTTTATACGTCAAACATAACTTACTAACTATGAGTTATTCAGGATATTCTAAACTATATTTTGAAACTTTTTGTAGATTGCCCAGTATGCCTCAACTCCATCTCCTAAAATGAGTCACTTTCTTTTAAGGTTCAGTGCAAAACTAAATTCTTACTTGAAACTTTTTTTGACTTTTTTAGCCCCCACCAAACTTGTTGTACTCACCTCCCTGGGAAGTTACTTAAAATTTATTTTCCATGTTGTATACTTGGAATATGTCACATTCACTTATCTGTATTTGCATTGCATCTCTATTCCCCCCCCTGCTTAGTAGAGTATGAAGTCCCTTAACACAGTCATTATTTTTTTTTATCTTGACAGATAATAGACATTTAATTAATGGTTAAGTAATGAATTCCTCTTCCCTGGTCTGAGTCTCAGCTTCTTGAACAAGAAAAAAGAAGGAATTCAACAATTGAGTCTTAATGGATCTTTCTTGATGTTTGTTCTAGAATACTACCAAATCTCATTCTGTCATAATTAATGAGATTGATATATCAAAAGAGATGTAGAATGGCATGGGGACAGCTAGGAGCTACTTTTCATTTTTAGATCCCCAGTACTGAATACAGGAGTGAATAGTGTTATTTAATAACTGGGTAAATGAATTGCATTTTTATTTTTATATGCATTTTACTTATCACAATCAACCTATAATAGATGTTTGGAAATGATTCTCAAAGCAATAAAATTCTGAAGTCTACAATTTTATCAAAAACTTAAAATTTGGACTTTTAATCCTCAAAAATTTAAATACTGGTAAAAAAGCAAATTAATATTTTAAATCAGTGTGTCACAAATGCACCTATACACATATACACACACAATTTGTTACTGTGGCGTATACAGCACTTAGAGTCAGCACTTACTGTGTTTGAATCTTACCTCAAATACTTAGGAGTTGTGGGACCCAGAGCAAGTCACTTATTCTCACTGTGCCTCTTATCTATAAAATTAGGATAACGATAGTACCAATGTCCAGGTATTACAATTTAGATAGATGGAACAGTGGATAAAGTACTGAGCATGGAGTCAGGGAAACTCATCTTCTGAGTACAAGTCTGGCCTCAATACTTACTAACTGTGTGACCTTAGAGAAGTCCCTTAACTGTCTCAGTTTCCTTATCAATAAAATGACCTTAAGAAGGAAATGGCAAAGCACTCCAGTATATGTGCAAAGAAAACTCCAACATGGCCCCAGTCAGTTACGACTGAAAAATCACCAAACCAGGTATTCATTGTGAGAATCAAATATAATAATTTGTGAAAAACAGAAAATTTTACTGAATGATATAATAATTAGCTCTGATAATATACGGATATATTATATATAATAGGGATATACATATATACACATACAAATAAAGATTTTAAGGTAGTAAAGAACATTAATCTTGTATCTGAGAGGCTATACATTTATCGACCATGAAGCCTCCTGCAAAATGATTGTTAATGTTTCTATTTTCTTCCTCAATCTCCACGTGAACTTCTAGTTCCTCTGTAATGAGTTCTCTTTTCAGTGTGCAGCCACTAAACTTTCCCTATGTTGCAATTTGAATTTTCTGTCTTAAAACCTGCAATCTTCCTTTTTGGCAGACATTAGGGGTAATATTACTGGTAATATTATGAGTATTATGTTATATATTATATTGTGCTACTACTCATGTCAAACGTAATATAATATTATGGATAGTTATAAGTTTGGCAGCATGGTTATTGCTAAGTGTAATATTCTCTGGCAAGTTGTTAGCTGGACACAAGTACCCTTGAAAAGGTATTTCTTCTCAGCTTGGGCGTAGGAGAAACTAAACTTGAGTTCAGCCTTCAGAAAGAAAGGCAAAAGTTTGTCATCCATTCAATTTCTTTTTGTTTGTTTCTCTTCAGCACCTAGATGTTAAGTCAATGTAAGAAGAATCATTGATCTATGTGAATTCTCTTAAACATGACAATTTCCTATCTCCATAACTTTGGGCTAGGTGGCATCCATGACTGGAATGTTATGTTCCTAATATCCTTCACCCTCTACCTTTCCTGGCCTCCTTAGAGGATTAGCTCTCTCTTACCTCATGCGAGGGACCTTTCTTGGTCCCTGGAACTTCTAGTAATTCCCCTAACAGTTTATCTATCATGTATGTTGTATATATCCTAGCTATTTCCAGTTGCCTATACCATTAGATTACAAGATTTTTGAGGGCAGTGTCTGTTTTTTCATCACACTTTGAATCCCCAGCACTTAATGTGAAACTGGATATATAGAATACACTCAAAAAGTGTTCGTTGGCTGTTCATTCTTCTTCTTCACATACTCTAAATTTCAGGAAAAATGTATCATGTTCACAAGGCATCTATGTGGTGCAGTGGAGAGAACACCAGTGAAGGAGTCAGGAGGACCTGACTTCAAATCTCAACTCAGACACTTGACGCTCACTAGCTGTGTGGCCTTGGGCAAGTCAATTAACCCCAATTGCCTCATCCTGGGTCATCTCTAGTCATCCTGATGAATATCTGGTCACTGGATTCAGATGACTCTGGAGGAAAAATGAGGCTGGTGACCTGCACAGCCCTCCCTCACTCAAAAACAAAGTCAAGTCATGTCGTTATTTCTCTGATGACATGGTCTTCTTCGGCAATGAAGGATGAACACATCATGTCCACAATGGCATCTCCTTTGCCATTGTGAAGAATATTGATCATTCCTAAATTTTTCAATTTCAATGCAATTTAACAACCATTTATTAAGCACTTGCCATGTTCAAAGCACACTGCTAAGTACCCTAAGATATTAAAAGAGGTAAAAGACAGTCCCTGCCCTCCAGAAGCTTATAATCTAATGAGGGAGGAAAGTACACAAATAAATTCATGCAAAACCAACCTTATATGAGATAAGTAGACAATAACTTAAAAAGGTAAGACACCAGAACTAAAAGGAATCAGGAAAACTTTAGTTGATACTTAAAAGAAGTCAGGGAGATCAGTTGCCAGAGCATTAGAGAGAGAGAGCATTCTAGGCATGGGAGACGAACAGAAACAAAAACTTCTAGAGCTGAGAGAGTCTCTTGTTCCCTTCTACTTCTTGCCATCCTGAGATCCTTTCAAGTCTTAACTCAACAAGCACACCAAGAGGATTTTCTGAATACTTCTAACTGCTAGTGTCCTCTCCTCCATTGCTTTGTATTTTTGTATTTACTGATTTGGGTATATACTGTGTCAATGCCCTCTCCATCACCCCAACCCCTACATCAACTCGAGAGCAGAGGCCATTTTTTTTCTCTTTTGTATTCCCAGTGCCTAGTACAATGCCTGTCACACAGGTGATCAATATATTTTTGTTTCATTCAAAGACACTATCACCAATAGTATTCTTGGATACTTGGGACATTTCATTTTGGCCGCGGGATCACTAACATGTAGCACTGTGACTAACTGTTAAATTTCATTTAATTGAAAGTATTTGCCAAAGTCATCCCCCTGAAGCCCTGTAAAATGAAGCACAGAGATGAGAAAACACTCATTAGCATTACTTATTGGGTTGCTTATGATAAGCAGATCCACCTGAACTTTGAGTTACCCACCATCAATAAGTGATTTACAGGGATAATGCAACATACCAAAATTATTTATTGGGTAAGAAGAAGGTGTGGAATATATATTAGGAGGATCAGTACTGCTAGTAGGAGTAAGAACACATATATACTGAAATAACTATTGCCACTGTAAGAGGCTCTAAAAATGACATTACAACTATCTATATTTATCCTTTCTCAATGACTCTCCAATAAAACTTTATGATTTTCTAAAGTCAGAGATGGGACTCTAATTGCCTGTGGGGTAGGCCTCACCTGTTCTTCCTACTCCATTTATCATTGTCAACCAGAATAATTCTACAGTCATAAGGGAGCTGCCAGTGACGATGATGTACAAGGCGGTGGCTTTCCACTTTTTTTCTATGAATGCATTTGTCCTGTTGTTTTAATAGACAACTGTCTTCTTTCATAGGATAAAAAAATGCCAGAGGCATTGTCATTTTAAAACTAGTATTATTTAATCTTTTTAACATAATCGTAAACTTTTGAATTAAAATATAATTTTAAAATATTCAGAGTGTATTTAATACTAAATTTAGGTTAATTGATTTAAAAAAAAATCTTAAGAGAACAAGAACTATTGAATAAGAAATTGACTCTAGAGTTATGGACTTGGTGCAATTCATTTGATTCTGAATGTATTTCATGTTGGTATATTAAATAGCAATTGCCACTTCTGTGTTTCTTAAGCCCTCACTCTTTTGCCCCATCTTCTTCTGATTGAAGGGCCTTGCTGTGATTGTCTTTTTTCCCATACAGCAAGATATCAAAATCTACCTGTCTCTAAGCCCATTTTTAAAATAATTAGCCAATCAATGTTTCCTTATTTAACTAATATTTATTTAATCAATTAACATTTATTAAATTCATACTATGTTCCAAGTACCACTCTAAGTAGTTGAGATTTGAAAGAAATGGTAAAATAATCCCTTTTCTGTACATATTCAAAGATTTTCATTGATTTATGGGTCTATTTGTATGAGTAACAGGGATAGATTACACACTTGGAGTTGAAAGGGATTTCAAAGCTCATCTACAGTAGCCAGGTGAATTGGCAGTATAATGTACATAAGGTACTTGGAGTCAGGAAGATCTGATTGTGAAACGTGCTTTTTAAATTTCTTAGCTGTGTGATTTAGGACAAGTCACTTCACCTTGTTTATGTTTGTTATTTTTAAATTTTTTTCCAAATTTATTTATTAATTTGTTTTCAGTTGTCAACAGTAACTTCCATAAGTTTTAAATTTTCTCCCTCTCTCTCCCCAAGATGGTATGCAATCTTATATGAGCTCTACCCATACATGCTTACTAAACACATTTTCACATTAGTCAAGTTGCATAGAGGCATTAAAACTAATGGGAGAAAGCATGAGAAAAACTGAACAAAACTAAATATAAAAGGAGAGAAAATAGTCTGCTTCATTCTATATTCTGATTCCATAGTTCTTTCTCTGGTTGTGGATGACATTTTCCATCATCATTCTTTTGGGAATGTTTTAGGTCCTTGACTTGCTATGAAGGACTAAGTCTATCAAAAATAGTCCTCAAATACTGTGACTGTTTCTGTGTGTAATGTTCTCCTGGTTCTGTTCACTTCACTCAGCATCAATTCATATAAGTCTATCCAGGTATTTCTGTAGTCCTCTTGTTCATCATTTCTTATATAGCACAATAGTATTCCATTATATTCATATACTGTAACTTGCTCAGCCATTCCCAATTGATAGGCATTTTACTCAATTTCCAGCTGTTGACCATCACAAAAAGAGCTGCTATAAATATTTTTGTACATGTGGGGCCTTTTCCCATCTTTATGATCTCTTTGGGGTACAACCCTAGAAGAGGTTTTGCTGGGTCAAAGAGTATGCACATTTTATAGCCTTTTGAGCATAATTCCAAATTGCTCTCCAGAATGGTTGGATAAGCTCACAGATCCTCCAACATGAATTAGTGTTCCAACTCTGCCATATCTTCCCCATCATTTATCATTTTCCTGCTTTGTTATGTTAGCCAATCTGATAGGTGAGATGTGGTAGCTCAGATTTATTTTGAGATGTAGCTCTCTAATCAACAATGATTTAGAACATTTTCTCTTATGACTCACTATAGATAGCTTTAATTTCTTCCTCTGAAAACTGCCTGTTCATATTCTTTTACCATTTATCAATTGGGGAATGACTTGTATTTTTGTACATTTGACTCAGTTGTCTATATATTTTAGAAATCAGGCCTTTATCAGAGAATCTAGTTGTAAAAATTCTCTTCCAGTTTTCTGCTTCCTTCCTAATCTTGGTTACATTGGCTTTGTTTGTGCAAAACTTTTCAATTTAATGTAATCAAAGCTATCCATTTTGCATTTCATAATGTTCTCTATCTCCTGTTTGGTCATAAATTCCTCCATTCTCCATATCACTGACAAATGCAGTACTTTTTTTTATTCTTATCAGCAAAATGGGGATAATAGTAGAAGGTACCTCCCTGCACCGTAGAGAGGATCAAGTGAAATAATGCATGGTAAATAAGTTATCACTCTCTGTATATTTAATAATTGTTACAACAAGTATGTGCAGAAAGAACATTGAACTTGGGGTGCCAGTTCTCAGTTAAAATCCAAGTTGGTGCTTGTGTGATATTGGTAAAGTCACCTTGCATCTCTGGACCTAAGTTTACTCATCTGTAAGTAATAGAATTGGGCTTGAGGACTGCTCAGGTCCCTTGCAGTTCTAGATCTATGATGCTATGCTTTAACCCAATCATTGCCTAACAAGGCATTCTTTCTACATATATCCAATAAATTTTCATTTTAGATCTGGGTTCCATGAACTTATTATAGATAGATAGGTAGGTTGGCAGGTATATATACATAAATAGACAGATAGACAGATGATAGAGAGATAGAGATTTGGTAAAATTGTTGTGATTTACTTCCCAGAAAAGCAGTTGCCAAAATTATATTTCAGTATAATTTCTGTCCCTTGCGATCATAAATACTTCATCTTAAACATTTAAAAATATCAGTTTTCTGTGAAGAATTATTTAAACTCTACCAGATTACCAAAGACAAAGCATGGCACAGAAATGCTAAAATATCTTGACTTAAAGTCTCTAGTAAAGGGAAATTCCATTTTTCTCTGGGGTCATCCAACATGCTAATTCCATTATGAAATGTCTCCAATCAAGTCTAATAAAATCTTATAATTTCTAGTCTTCCTTTAATTTGAATGTCCCACTTTTGGATAGTTATTCCTAACAATTACTAAAATTTTGGGCTTTGTTTATTCTTTTGATTTTTTTGGTTTAATTTGTTTTATTTTCACTGTGCCATGTCTAAAAATGATTCACTATTACATCTCTCCATGATTTTTAGTTCTACTCTCATGATTCAATAAGAACTGCTATAACCCATTTACATTAGAAGCCCTTAAGAATTTAAATATGGCCATCATACTCCCCTCTCTACTCCTAAAGTCATCTAATCTTCAGATCAGTTAAGTAAACCTCATCTAGCATGTCAATAAAACTGTTCCAATGCTGGTTGCCTAGGTATGGATGCTGGATTATTAATACCCTCTGTAAAGAGCAACAACCAGAATTCAACTCAGAATTCCAAATAGAGTTTGGCCAGGGAATAATCAGAGAGATAAAAATCATCTCTTTGTGGAACTTTCTCTTTAAAAAAGTCAATGGATTAGTCCACAGATGTAGGAATTCCCAAAGGCAGCCTGTAGCTAACCCAAGCCTCTCCATCCTACCTAGCTCCTGCAGTCATCTACAAAACTTTACCAGAGGTACACTGCTATCATCTTATCCAGAGTGACTGTCCATGTTCTCTTATGTAGTCCTAATAGTGAACCTAGCCCCCAAGCTGAAGGCCTTCCTGTATCTCTTCTGACATTTTGTGAAGATTATATTAAAGTGCTAGTAAATACTTAGTCTTGCTCTGTGCTTGAATAATAGACATTACTGGGTCTAAAAAAAAAAAGAAACCTTTATTCCACTATCTGTCATTGTTAAAGTTCTTTAATTTTCATGCTCATCACAAGTAGAGAATTATACTTCATTGCATATTTTCAATCATGAAAAAATATTTATCATTTATATAGTATATGAGCTAAAGTTGAACTTATATGTAATGAAAGAATATATTAAGTTCCTATTACATGCAATGTGAAAGTGGGTCAAAGAACTGACCTTCAAATTGGGGGATAAAATACATAAAGGAAAATTGAAAAGCAAGATGTGGGAAGAGGGAAATATGGTAGAGAAACAACCAGGAAGTCTTGTGGAGGCCTGAACTGAGTAAAATAATACCTTAGTTAGAATATCAGAGCTCAAGATAGTTTCAGTGATAATGGAATCTGAAAGAGAGAAACAGAGATAGAGAAAGAAATAAAGATAGGAAGACAGAGACAAATACAGGCACCTACAGAAATAAACAGAGGGAGACAAAGACAGAGGAATATAAATCAGGAAAGAAAGAGAGATACACATCTTCAATTTTGTTTCTAGTTGAATATAAAGTCCAGGAGAATAACGCTTCTTAGTTTTTGTGCTGAATGTTTTAAAACTAGCATTAGAAGCCTTACCCAGTATGTATGTTTAATGAATGGATGTTGCATGTAATTGCAACTATTGCTTAGAAAATATAAAGAAAGGCATAAAAAAATCTTTTCCCCATTTCAAACATTGTTTAGCTTTTGGTTTAAAAGTTAATAAAGTAGGGAAAGTTGTTTTTCCTGTATTTATTTGAAATATCTTAAAGCATTCCCAATAAAATCTCATAAATCTCCTCTGCCTCTAATGTAAATGTCTCAATTCAGTTGCTCTGCCTAAGGGAATCTGAGATGAATATATCTAGCTTATGTTCAATTGATTGAATAGTAGAATCACTTCTACTAATATATTTACCTGCTGCATTATTTAAAAGGAAAAACTATTGAGGTTTTGAAAGATAGGCTGTGTAGATCAGTTTATGTTAACAAAGTTTCAGATCAAAAGTTCTCAAAACATAGACTAATAGTAATAATTACTAACACTTATGTAGCACTTTAAGGTTCTTAAAATTGCTTTTTATACATTATCTCATTGATCATAAAGGAAAATAGATATAGAACTGTTTGGTTTATACCTCATCTAATCCAATTTCTTCACTTTATAAATACAGAAACAATGACAAAAGTGACTTAATATCTTAAGGTTAAGTGACCTATCTAGTATATCATAAAGAGGAAGGGATGGGATCTGAACCTATGTGCTTGGAATCCAAAGTGTTTTTTCCCCTTGATCTACAATGTCTGCCACACAGCGTGGTGTCTCTTTCTATTTGAAGTCTTCAGAGACAGAAAATAACGCAAACGTTCTATAAAGCTTGAGAGAGATTGGTGGGTTCATGACTTTCCAAGTAATTTCATGGAAGTTCAACAAGGAATTGAAATATTTCTTAATTTCCCCATGAACTGAGAGGAGGTAGTATATTATAGTGTGTAAGCAGCTGCTCTTATGGTCATAAAACCTAGATTTTAGTCCTTTTTTTCTGACACATCTTAATTCTGTTACTGAGGCAGCTTGGTTATATTCTCAGCTCTCTAGGAAGCAGCCTGACCATAAGTTGCAAAGAAGGTGCTGCCTTGTATTGGTAGAGGCAGTTTCCTTACCTAAGAATGCCCAGTGCAAGTGAGATCAAAAGCCTAGTCCCCATTCTGGTCCCTAGGCTACCACAATTTTGAAGATTCATGATTTTATCATTGTCCTGTGTGAACACCAAAAACCTTCTGTTCCTTATCAAATTGTCTTTCTGAATTATGAATTGCCATGGATGGAAAAAAATATATCTCCCAAACCTGGAAATAAGTCTCTCAAAACTTATTTGGAATAGTCCAATGTACATGCTGGGGTCAGCTCTAACTGGCTTCCCTAACCCCAGTGTTAAATTTTTAATGTAAGCTTTTGCACTTCAAAAATCAGCAAAGGTTACAAAATGAGGTTTGCTTTATCATTTTCTTGATCACTTAAAGTTACAAAAGTGACTGAATAAATGTTAATAATGGAAATTAACATTAAAAAGGTGCTGTACTTTTTTTTCATGTAACTCTTTGTTGTTCATTTACCAGCAAATCACTGGATAGTTTTCCAGTGGCAGACATAGCAAAAGAAAAACAAAAACAACAAAAGAAAAAACCACTAATTCTACTTCTAATCACTACAGTAATTCTAAATCTAATACACTAATTCTAATCAATTTTCCGTAATGTACCAGAGCATGTATCCTGCTGGCATAGATATCTGAATATAATATTCCTGAGGGCAGTTTTTTTCCTATTGTGTCCCATTTTCCAAACCCATTACCTGGAACATCTTAGTAAATTATTTTTTGAGTGAATAAATAGGCTTTAAGAATGAAGGATCCCTCCATATCAGCAGAGGCATCAGAAGAGAGTTTGTGTAAAGTAGGATAAATTATTTTGTTTGAATAATTTCAGGTAATTCTGTCAATTCCATAGGACTATACCATTATCCTAACATTATCTGTCCATTAACTTTACTTTTTAAAGAAATAGGTTTTCAAAAGTATATTGTTTAAATGGCATAGTTATTTACAGTTTTGAAAATTGCATATGCATCTATATGTACATAATTATACCATATATTTGTGCATATAGTAATACCTTTCACTAATATATATATATATATATATGTGTGTGTGTGTGTGTGTGTGTGTGTGTATATATATATATATATATATATATACACACATATATATATATATATATATATCATTCTAAGTTTATCAAGGTGATATATGAATATTGTGTCACTCTTCATAACAACCTCAGGAGGAAGTTGTTATATTTTTCCATTTTTTTAGATGAGAAAACTGAAGCAGACAGAGTTTAAGTGATTTGCCCACAATTGGTAAGTATCTGAGGCTTGATTGTGGTTCCATTAACTTCAGGAGTTCCTCATGTGAATAATCTATCAATGGATATACAACAACCCATATGGAACTTGGAATCTTATAAAATTTCATGAGAGCACAAAACTCAAGTTTATCCCAGCTCAAACCACCTTTTATGGAATATTATGACACAACAGAGGAGAGTACGATGACTTGGACAGAAATAGAGTTAGACATAAACTAAATGTGCTCAATTTTTACTTCACTAGTTTTGAATCATACATTAATTTGTAGTTTGCAATTACTTTTCTGTTCAATTAATATAAAAAAGGCTGATTCACTAACATGATGACTAACATTCATCATTGACTCATTAAATCAACATTAATTTTAGATTATAGTTAATATTATTAATACATCAGGCAAAAACTATTGCCCAAGACTCGGGGTAACTCCCTTGAAACATTTTGGGGAGTGAGGGCAGAGGAGCGGAGAGACAGAGAGACAGAGAAACATAGAGTCTGAGAGAATATAATTTGTATTAGAAAGATTTGACTTTGGACCAGGAAGACTTGAATTCAGGTCCTGTCTCTGAATCTTATACGTGATGTTACCCTGAAGAAGCAACTTAAACTCTCTTTGCTTCACTGAACTGTCTAAGAATAGAAGCTATCTCCGTGCAGCATCACTCCTCTGGGAGTGACTTAGATTAATGAAAACATTGTTTCTATTGGATATCTCCATTGAAAATATACACCTGAATGTACACAGATACTTATGTACATATGTGTATGTATACATGCCAGGATATATATTTTCAGGCTTCATCTAGGTCTACTTATTGTTAGCCTGAATTAATTGCCAGGATTAGGCACTAAGTGATGCAGTATTCCAAGTCCCTTACTACAATTAGGACAATTTGTCTGGATGAAGTCAGTAAGGATGTCAGGAAGGAGAAAATAATCCTGGCAAGAAGAAAAAGAATCTCTAGGAAGATACAAAAGTGAGACTGGGCCACACTGAGCCTGTGAAATCATTCAACAAAAAGCCACATGTGAAATGCTTGACATGTTAGACTCGTTCCGGGTGATCCATAAACTTACAAACCCACCCAGACTAGAAAATCAGTCCCACACTCCCAGAGAATGAGAATGATAGATTCATTTAGATAGATCCTCTGAAAAGAGAGAAGCACCTGAGGGGAAATATGTTTTATTCAATCTAACAGCAAGCACCCATCTAATAAGAAATAATTATTTCTCTCTTTCACAATCCTTGTTTTTTTCCTTCTTTGAGATTCATGTAAAGGCCCTTGATTATATGAAGCCTTCTCTGACTGACATAATAAGTACTCTCTCTCCACCTACTAAGCACCCTTTCCTTCCCAAATTTCCTTCTATTTATCTCCGAATGTGCTTGACCCTCTGAGTAAAATGGTAGTTCCTTGAGGGAAGGAACTGGTTCAGTTTCCCCTCATAATCCTAGTGTTATACACAGAACTTGGGACATAGCAGGAATAACAGTGAAAAATTTGTCAGATTGGTGGTAGGTGCTGTTAATATCCACATTTTACATTTGAAGAAACTGAGGCAGATGAAGGTGAAATGACTTACATGTAGAAAACGTCTAAGGCTAGTTTGAACTCAGGTCTTCCTGACTGTAGGCTCACTGCTCAATTTACTGCAGTACCTGGCTAGCTGCCTCTGAAAACTAATCTCTGCTTATTACTGCCTATGTGAGCCTTTAGTCAAGACATCCACTTTATGGGCCTCAGTTGGCTCAACCAGAAAATGAGGAGGTTGGGTAAGATTGATTTCTAAAATCTCTTCCAGATCTAAGAATGACTAATAGGTCATGGAACTTGGATTTGATGAACCCAATTCTGCCTACTACATCATATCCATGAAGTTTCTATGTACCATTATATCAGCCTGGTTGTCAAGTTGTTTTATTTTCCCCATTTCCTGACTCTTTAACTCTCCTATTGATATAATGAACAGAGTTGGTACTTGATTGTCAGGAGAAGTAACAAAACAATTTAAATGGGACCCTGTAAGCTCATTATGCTAAAGAAGCTTTGTCATCTAATGCCCCATAATAGTTTTCAAATCAGAAACATGAATCCAACCTTGAGGTTTTTTGGTTTTTTTGTTTGTTTTGTTTTGTTTTGTTTTTTTGGCTTCACAAAGGCAGAAGCCCTCTAGAGGCTCTATAAATGGGAAATCAGGCTAGAAAAAGAAAACAGAATGACAGGATACTTCATTACCATAATGAGTCAGAGAAATGACAGCACTTAGTTTAGTAACAGTCTAACTAAATGATGGAGCAGGAGAGAAAAATCCTACTGGGGGAAAGTTGTAATGTAATCACTTAGCAGGTTAAAAAAAAATGAAGTGTTTTCAAGTCTATTTAATAGAGTCAAAGGATACAACCAAAATGTGAATATTCCCTTTGGACTGGTTTCATTTTTTTCAATAGCGATTTTTAGTTCCTTTGCATAGAAAAAAATGAAATAAATTTGCCATTTTTTCCCTTAAGGGTTTTTGATTACTCCCTTTTGGCCAATATCAAGTGACATCCTCCCATTCCATGCTTTCCCTGTAGAAGTGGAATAGATTGATCTCTCAACTACTGCACCTTTGAAGAGAACATTTGGAGAAAATTTTAGAGTCTGTTGTTACTGGTTTGTTTGTTAAAATGCCTCCTGATGAAGCTGGAAGATGAGTAACTAGGAACAGTTTATCTGTGTTTCATTTCAATCCTTTCCAAGACTGTATGTCTCTAAGCCCCTGAGCTGAGGAGTGTAGAACAAGACTTATCATCAGCCTACTTCTGAAAATCTGCAATTTTTGTCAAAGTAAAAATGTAGTCAAATACTTGTGGAATGTTTTATTTGTTATTATTTTCTGTCTGTTTATTTTGAAATTCAATAACTCATTAAACCAGGAGAGTTGGAAATAATTTTGGGCATCACTTAGACCAGAGGTTCTCCAACATTTTTCTTCTTTCCTGGACTCCTTTGGCATTCTGGCAAAAAACAAAACAAGAAATAAGTTTACCATATTTGGAAGAATAATTCCCTTCCCTTTCTGACCATACTCTGATAATTTTTTTTCAGAAGTATTCCCTTTGCTTAAATATTTTCCCCATCTTCCTATTATTTCCAGTCTCAAACTCCTGGATTTCTGAGTCAGGTTTTGTTCCCAGTGGGGAGTCAGATGTGAACCCCCAAAACATTAAAGCTCCTTCAGGGAGCATAACCCACTAGCTCTTAGCTAATTTCATTGGTGTAGCAGACATTGTTCAATTGCTATGCTATGAGGTGGTGACTGGTGCTGAAGAAACCTTATCTTCCCTTTTCATTTTGAGTACATTGGAAGGGTTCACACAGAATGTGTCTTTTATCTGAATCCAAGAACTCTCTACATTATATTTCTCCTAAAATTTTGACCTCTTTTAAGCTTCCTTTTAACTGTTGAGGACACTTTAGTCATCTACTTCCATAGCTTCTGTATTATCAGATTCTTATTCTCTCTCATCTCACAGATTCAATCAGTCCTGAAACCTTAGTTTTCTATTGCTACAAGGAAATACCTGGTATAGTGGATTAGGGGTTTGAGAGTCAGCCAGTAAGGAAAAATATTGGATTCAAATCCTGCCTATGACACAATGAGTCTGGGACTGTGGGTCAATTACTAAATTCTGTTCAGTACTCTGTGAAATTCTTTTAAGAAATTAAGTTGCAGAGAAAATGGCAACCTGCATTGGAAGAAGGAATCTCTTGATCTGAGCCATCACAGATGAAATTGCCTGACCTAGTCATAGCCTTGGGCAACTAGGTGGGGCAGTATGTAGAATACAGAAGCTGAACTCTGAAAGTCCTGACTTCAATTCTGACCTCCTATTATCTGTGTGATTCTGGAAAAGTTACTTAATCCTCTTTGCTGCAGTTTCCTCATCCTCAAAATGAGCTGGAGAATGAAATGGCAAACAACTCCAGTCAAGAAAATCTCAAATGGGGTCACAGTCAGACATGACTGAAAATGACTGAAAAACAATAAAAAGTCATAGCCTAATGAATCTTTTAACTTTTCCTTTCTCTCTACTAACTCACCCATTCTTTTATTAAGGGGATTTATTCTGTGAAGTTTGGATTCATTCAAAAGGCTGTACTTGAGAACCTAGAGGGTCACATGTGGCCTTGAGGCCATAGGTTCATCACTTTTGACCTAAAGTACTGGAGTCATCTTATAATTGTCTCTTTGCTTCAATTATCTCCTCACTCCAATCTATTTTCCACTAACTTATCAAAACAATTTCCTAAAGTATAGGACTGGCCATATCACTACTTTATTCAATAAATTCCAGTGACTTCCTGATATTTCTCAAAGGAATTATTAGTTCATTGGTTGTCATCCTTTTAAAAGTGGTCATTTGTGCAAAATATTCTATAATTATAAGTTTAATATAATGCTTATTTAATTTATTAAAAAGTCAACATTTATATATTGACAGTGATATGATCGAAATTATTGTTTTACTAATAGGAGTTCATGATAAAAAAAATAATAAAAAAATTAAAAAAAACAAAAAAAGCTGGGGACTATTAGTCTAAGATTCAACATAGCCAATCAGTGAAGCATTTATTAAAATGCCTATCATGTTCCAGGCTCTGTAATAAGCCCAAAGAAAGTTAAAAGACTATTTCTCCTCTCAAGAATCTCTTAACTCACCTACAATACTGGGAAAATAAAAATTTACTTCTATAATAGCAATCCATGGATGTTCCACTTTCAAAGTATCTTTTACTGGTCATTAATAAAAAAATGTGAATCCCAAGAGTATTGCCTGTGAGTCGTTAAAAAGAAAAAGGAATCTTCTACAAAATGTTGTAACTTCTGTCCCCTGACAATATCTTAACATAGTAACTGCTTCTTTTAACTGCAAAGGGTATATAGTATATATCAGAGCCAGGACTGCAAGTCAAGTCTCTATCTTCAAGGTCTGATCTCTTTCTACTACGTTAGTTAGTGGAATCCAGGTGTTTCAGTCGTAAAGTGTTGGACTTAGAGAGACTTTAAGTGAAATTTGGCCTCATATATTTCCTGGCTATTTGACTGTAAGAAAATCCCATAACTACTGCCTGTCTCAGTTTTGACATTTGTGTAGTTAAGAACAATAATAGCAACATTTATCTCCCAGAATTGCCAGGAGGTGTAAATGACATAATATTTATTAACCTCTTTGCAAATCTGAAAGTACTAGTTATTATAACACTATACTGCCATAATCAAGAACTTGCACAATGGCAATTTTATCTGATTTTAGTCAAACTGCTGTACTTAGAATTATGGAAGCAGGCCCTGAGTTCCTGCTCACTTAGCCATAAAATGAAGATAGTGCCACCTTCCCTAGCCATATCATGGATTTATTACAGGATTAATCACTGATGATAGATGCCAAAGCCTGGTTAAGTGATTCCTATTGTCATTATCCATTTTTATTCCTAGAACTTTGGAATTTGTAGTCACTTACTATTTTTTTGATTTGGTGATTGTCTCCTTCTTCCTAAAATGACATTTATTACTGAAAGCATATTAAAATAAATGCTTCAGAGATCAGTTTTTGGTAAGTCCATCATATCGCTTAGATAAGTAGGGACAGAGTTGGTTATCAAAATCTTATACATTCATTTATCAGTTGATGTGGAAAAGTCATCACAAATTTCAGGAAATTATTGTTTAAATTATTATATTTTTCTTTATGTAAGTAAAGATCATTTCTCTGGAAGAATTTATCAGTGTTCAGTCAAAAAGGGAGGGAAACTATTCTTTCATATATGGAAACTTTATTTCTTTTGTTTGTTTGTTTTATAATGCTGGTCCATGAATTATAGCTTAGTCTGTCTTTAAATTTTAAAGCATATATTGATAATAGCTAGCATTTAACTACTATTTTCTATGTACCATATGATCCTTACAATGAACTAGGGAAGTAGCTACTCTTATTATTCCTATTCTATAGCTGAGGAAACTGAGGCAAATAAGGTAAATGATTTGCCCAGCATCACACTGCTAGGAAGTATCTGAGGCTGCAAATAACCTCAATTATTCATGACTCCAAGCTCAACACTCTGCCAAATCATGGCTGATTTTCTCAATTCTTTTGATCTGGTCTTTAAATCTCTGCCTTGAGTCCAGAAATGAGGAACAGCAAGGAAGGGAATGGAATTTGATTTGTCCTCATTTGAAAAGTAGAGGCCCCCCAGAAGAAATTCATCAATGAGCAAAGGGAATAAGTCTTGCAGAAGGATATTCCAGATTTTAAAAGTCATAGAAAAAGTTCAATATATTGCAGTAAAGCAGACCTGGAACCTTTCTTGTTGTTCAGCCATGTCCAAAGATTTATGACCCCATTTAGGGTTTTCTTGGCAAAGATACTGCAGTCGTTGACCATTTCTTTCTCCATCTCATTTTAAACATCAGGAATAGAGGCAAACAGGGATAAATGACTTGCCTAGGGTCATGCAGCTAATAAGTGTCTGAGCCAAGATTTGAACTCAGGAAGATAGGTTTTCAGCACTGTATGCATTGCAGCACCTGAATGAAAATTTAAGGTGAAATTGTGTGTGTGCATTTGTACATATGTATGTGTGTGTGTGTGTGTATATATATATGGTATGTATGTATTGTGTATATATATGCATGTATATTATATGTATGTATATACACATGTACACATATATGGAGAGAGACATATTTACCTCCCTCATTAGGATGTTCACTCTTTGAGGACAGTGTCTGCTTCATACTCACATTGCAAAGTTTTTATTTTTTCTCTGTATCTATTTTTTTGACCTCAGACCAGTCTTGTGAGATAAAACAAAAACTGTGATTTACTCGATTTTGGAAATTTAAAAAATGAGGCTGAGGAAATGTCATTGAATTCCCAAAGTTATATAGATATTAAGTATGCAAGAAAGGAAACCAACTCTGGGTCCTCCTGACAGGAAGTCTGTCACTCTATCCAACAAGCTGCTGTGATAACTTACATTTGTAATTTTTAAGTTTTAAAATGTGTTTTTTTTCAATCAGATAATGGTTTAAAAGCCAGAGACAGAAAGCTTTCCTTTTGGTAATAAATGTATTGCCAAATCTGGTAACTATTTAAAATATGCAAAAGAAACATTTAAAAACTTTTATTTTCTCCAGAGACAATACTTGGAGCCTTGGAGGGGGAAGGAAAAAAAAGTCTTAGCCAGTCATTTGTTTGGAGATTTTTTTGTGTTTTCTTTTTGTTTTGTTTTATTTTTTTTAAGGAGTAAAATAATTTTAGGTAATAAGGAAACTTCAAATTTTATTTAAATAATTAGTGGTAAAAGTACCAGGTGATTTCCTAATGACTAATGAACATGGTCTGGCCATCTAAGTATATATTGTGGTTTGGATAATGACATTTTTGTTGCTTTGCTTTCTTCATGCTTTACAAAAGTCCATCTTTTCAATGAACACATTCTCCAGGAGAATCTTGGTCAAGAATCTTGGAATCCCATAGTCTTTGTTGACCCAAAATGATGGGTAACCACCAACACAGTGGACAGGTGAATGGCGGATGTTAGTAAGTTGCAGTATGGTTCCAGGGGAAGAAGACACCATTTAGCATTGCTAATAAAGGAAATGGAGAATACTCAAGCCTATGATACCCAGGCCTGTGGAAAGCAAAAGTGATCAAATGAACAAATTGAAATCTTCACTTTTACCTACAGAAAGTAACAGGTTTCAGACATAAAACGCTAGCTCAACTAATATGTCCTCTTAGGATCTTATAATGAAAAATAGGAGGAAAATATCCAAGCAGATGAGAAGAGATTAATGAATTATGATCTGCCTTTATGTAAGGAGTAGTCTCATTAGTGAGATCATAGCCTCATTCAATTATTGAGTCAACTGAAATCAAGACTAAGTAATTTTTCTAACAAGTTTCTCTTATTTTGTTAAGAATGTATAAGCATGTCAAATATACTACTCTCCAGCATCCTGCCTTGTTGTTCTGCCCCTTCTTATCCATACTACTTTGCCTAATGATTTCCTTATTTGGGATAAATGACTACACCTCAATATCTACCCTATAAATGTTCTTCCATTCCTCCAAGGTCTTGCCCCTTTCAAAATAAAAGTCTCATCCACTGAGAGGAATGTTTCATTGTTGTTTAGTTGTTTTATGCCACGTCCAATCTTTGTGATCCCATTTGGAGTTTTCTTGGCAAAGATTCTGGAGTGACTTCCTTCCCCAGCTCACTTTACAGATAAACTGAGGCAAATAGGATTAAATGAATTTCTCAGAATCATACAGAGAGTAAGTGTCTGAGGAAAAATTTGAACTTTACAAGATGAGTCTTCCTGCTTCCAGGGCTGTCACTCTATTGCTGCCTTACCTTGCTGTTCTGAAGAGGAATATACCCCAACTCACAATCTTCATATTGCTTTTCCTGGACCTTTCACTAACACTCTACTCATTTTATTCTTGAATAATTATTTTTTTGTATTTGTCTCTCCCCTCCCCGCTTATTTTGAAAAGTTCTTAGAGAATGAGGTACATATACTTATTAACTTATGTATCCCATGCCCTGTGCAGAAATACTTACTAAATTTTCTTTCAAATGATAGATAATATATCAAGATACAATAGACTTTCTTTACTCTGAGAATTGTAGAATTTACTTATAGTGAATCCTTCCCATACATGGGGCTTGGAACTTCTTATTCCTTACATTTCCTTGACTTTATTTAAATTTAATAAAATCATCTTTGGGAAACCCTCTGTCATGCACACACACATTTCTTAAGCACCTAATATGCTCCAAACATTGTGTTAAGTGCTGGGAATACAAACAGAGACAAAAGATAGTCCTTCACCCCAAGGAGCTTACTATCTAATGAGTATATATGCATCTATCTATAACTAAACTACTTCTAAGTCTGTCATCCAGCCAGGCATCTATATATTTATCTAGTCTATCTATCTGTCTTTCTATCTTAGAGTGGACTAGATTTGAAATTTACTCTCCTTTTACACCAAAGCCAGTCCTCAATCTACTATCCTACTGCCTTCCAGCATTATCTCCTTTTCGCTTTTTGTAAAATGTTATTGACACCTTTTGCTTTTATACCTCTCACACATACTTGTGTGTATGTATATGTATACATGTACACACACACACACACAAACCCTATCTACCAAAATGGCCCTTGATACCAAAATACAGGAAAGAAAAAATTTAGCAAATCTGAAAAACAAAATAAGTATTTTTGATCAAATAAGTAACATTCCATGCTGTATCAACAAGCACCCCAATTATGGAGGGGAGCCTGCTGTCACCGGTTCCTTGATCTATTTTTCTAAAAGGAAAGGCAACTGTTGAGGGGTTAACAATTTCCTTTAACCAAGCACATATACCATTCACCTATTTCAGGGTAAAACATCAGCACTCTGAACTTCAGAAAAAATACAGAGAAATCAAAAATCAACAGACATGGTTCCAGCTGTCTGACCATAATCAATACATGCATCACAAATCATGTCTAACTGTCTAGCCATAGTTATCTGAGAGGGAAGCACCAACATCTGGGTTTTCAAAGTTAAAGGGTTCCTTAGGTGCTTCCCAGAGTCTTGTTTGGCCAAATAAATGCTTCAGGTCAGTAACACCCAAAGTAAAACCTCATCCTCAGGTTATTTATACCTTTTGTAGAGTCAGAGGGCATCCTTGAGAACAAATGCCTCATTAATAAAGGTGTGGGCCTTCCTACAAATCTTCCCTAATCACACTCCCCTTAATGGACAGGCTCACTCATGGGTGGGGAAGATCTTTAACCACATTAAAATAATCAATAATACAAATACTTTGCTAGTTATTGAAACTCTTGGTTTTATACTTTACTCCTACTAAAGACTTTTGGTTGATAAAGGCAAGAATCAACCAGAGGCACTTTATACTGAAAAAAAATACCCAAAAACAAACAAAAAAACACCCAGCAAAAAAATCCTACTTTGCTTGCCATCACACACGCTTACAACCTGCCAACTATGCATCAAAAGCAGAGCATTATGTTTGAGCACCTTTTTTTCCCCTGGGATCTAGATTACCCATTGATTTAAATCCCAGTGGCTTTAGCTCATCCCATTGTTTCAATTTAGATTATTTAAATTATTGTGCATGGTATTTAATTAGTTATGATTTATTCACTCTTCTCCTCACTGTCTCTCTTTATAATATAATAATATTAAATTGGTTCAAAGATCACAAATTTTCTAGCAAAAACAAAATAGATGGTATGTATCTTTCTCTGTCTCTGTCTCACACACACAACTGTATTATCCCATATTATATTGTATATTTATAACAAAGTATATAAGATGATTATTTTGTCAAGCTATTATTATTATGTGATACATATGTATATAATATAAATCTGCATTTTTTAAGTCAAAATGCAAGCTTACCACAACATCAGAACATCAGATTGTTGATGGTGGAGTAGAAGCATGGACCTGACCTAGCTCTCCCTTCAAAGCCCTTAATATATATGTAAAAATGACTCTAAACAAATTCTAGAGAAGTAGAAGCCACACAATAACAGAGTGAAACAGATTTCTACCCATACACAACCTGGAAGGCCAATAAGAATGGTCTATTGCACCAATCTTGGAGTGAAGCACAGCCCAGTGTGCAATGCACCAGCACAGATGGGTTTGTAGCATGCTTCAAGTCATTGAATCACAGGCACCTGCAGTGGTTTCCAGATTTCTCAACATACACATGACAAAATCAGCTTCAAAAATCAGTGTGAAAGTTCTTTCACCTGAGTGAGAGGAGAACATGTTCTGATCCCAGCTCCAGGGTGGTGGTAATCACAGCCACTGCCTTAGTAACTTCTGCTTGTGGAACTTTCGACCTACAGATGGTGGGAAAATCGAATGGTTTATGGGTCTCAGTCCTGAATAGTAGTCCAGGGTGCAGAGGAGTGCTGGTGTGGCAGAGTTGGTGGAACTTGTGGAGAGAGAATCCTATTCACAGTTCCAGGGCAGAAAAGAGTGCTTGTGGTTGATCACAGACCACAGCATAGGCCAGGAGAAGAGTAAACACCTCTCCCTTGACTCTGTCACTTCAGAGGAACTAAGAACTTACAAGTCCCTAGAGATATCATGGAGAACAACTGCACAAAACCTCTGAAGCCTCCACTTGACAATGGACTCAAAATTCAAGCACTTGACTGAGAAAATGTCTCAATAGGTGACAAAACAATATAGAAAGTTTCTTTCTTGGTGAAAAGGTATTTTCTTCCGTCCGTTCAGATGAGGGATCAAAGCATACAACCACAGGAAGACAAAAGCTTACAAACTGAGGAAGACAGCAAGCTCCCACAACCAAAATTTCCAAAAAAAAAAAAATGAATTGGTCTCATGCCAATAACTGGTGCATCGGAGGTGCAGTTGTTATAGAAAAGAAAGATAACAGCTGTGGGGGCTAGGTTAGTTTGTACCATCTGTACATGACTGATTTATTGATCTGAGGGTCAAGATCTATATACTCTCTTAAGCAAGTAAACAAGCAAGGTTATTCACATGAGAACATTTTTAGTTTACATGTTTTACTTACATATCTTACTTGCTTCTGTGTAACAGCCTCAGGGTACACAATCAAGGTCAGGATGATCTCATCTTTGCTTATCAGGAGTAGGATGGGGTGCCAATCCTGAGAACATCAGTCTTTATGCTAGTACAAGTCTCAAGTAAAACCTGGACAGTACCTCATATTCTGGACTCCATCAGTACTGGCCCTCTACAGTCTCAGGTCATGGAAGAGCTCCAAAAGGATTTTGAAAATGAAGTAAGAGAGGTGGAGGAAAAATTGCAAAGAGAAGGGGGAGTGATGCAAGAAAAGCATGAAAAAATGAGCTAATAACTAGGTAAAGGAAACCCAAAAAATGCTGAAGGAAACAACACCTTTAAAAAATAGACCAACTAAAGTCACAAAAGAGATCCAAAAAAGCCAAAGAGGGGAAGGGTCCCTTTAAAAGCAGAATTGGCTAAATGGAAAAAGAGGTCCAAAAGCTTGCTGAAGAAAAGAGTCCTTTAAAAATTAGACTGGAGCTGATGGAAGCTAATGACTTTATGAGAAATCAAGAAATTATAAAACAAAACCAAGGGAATGAAAAAAATAGAAGACAATGTGATATATCTCATTGAAAAAACCAATTGATCTGGAAAATGGATACGGGAGAGGTAATTTAAAAATTATTGGTCTACCTGAAAACCATGATCCAGAAAAGAACCTGGACATTATCTTCCTAGAAATTATCATGCAAAAGTGCCCTGGTATTCTATGACCAGAGTGTAAAATAGAAATGGAAAGAATTCACCAAATAACCTCCTAAAAGAGACCTCAAAAGGAAACCTCCTATGAATATTATAGCCAAGCTCCAGAATTTCCAGTTCAAGAAGAAAATTTCACAAGGAACCAGAAAGAAACAATTCAAGTATTGGGAAAAAAGACAATCAGGATAACACAGGATTTAGCAGGTTCTACACTAAGGGATCGGAGGGCTTAGAACATGATGTTCCAGAGGACAAAGGAGGCAAGATTACAACCAAGAGCAAAATATGAAGGAAAAATACCTAAAAAATAAAACTTACTCTTGAGTAGAATGTACTAGGATTAAGATAAAAGGAGAGGTAAAATATAGCAAATTATCTCACATAAAAGAGACAAGAAAGAGCTTTACAATGGAGGGGAATGCGGGGAGATGAAAGGAAATAAAGCTTTAATCTCTTGGGATTCAGGTTAAGGAGGGAATAACACACACTCACTTGAGTATGGAAGTCTCTTTTACCCTGTAGGAAGACAAGGGGTAAGGTGATAGGAGAGAGAAGATAATGGAAGGGGCAGAAAATTAGGGAAAAGGATAGTCAGAAGCAAATTCTATTAAGGGGGTCAGGTCAAGAGAAAGAATTCAAAATGAAAACCAAGACAGGGAAGAGGGAAATATGGTTAGACTTTTGCAACATTAACTGTTATGGAAGTGTTTTGCATGTCTACATATGTATGACTTACACTGAATTGCTTGCTTTTGTAACAAGAGTATGAGGGGAGGAAAGAAGGGAGAGAATATGGAACCCAAAGATTTAAAAATGAATGCTAAAATTGATTTTGCAAGTAACTGGGAAATAAGGTGTACAAGCAATGGGTTATAGAAATCTAGTTTGCTCTATAGGTAAATAGAGGAGAGAGAGATAGAAGATGTGGGGGCCATGAGAAAAAGGAGGACAGAGTGGAGGAAGGGGTGGATAGGGAGCACAGTGTGGAGTGGGGAGAGATGGGAAGAAAATTTTGAATTCAAATTCCTGTGGAAATGAATGTTGAAAACTGAAAAATAAATAAATTATTTATATTTTTAAAAAAGAAGGACATTAGAATATCAAGGCCTAAGGCATGAGGATCACAGTTATTTTTCATTTCATTTTCTTCACTCCTAGGCCAGTAAACTAAATAAATATATCTTGTTTCCAAATGGATGAGATTGTTAAGGGCTTCCATTTCAGACCATATGAGAAACTATTGAAGGAATACTTGGATGCATGTTCTCTAGAACACGTAGGAGAGACAAGGAAGGCATGTTCCAGTACTTGGAGGACTTTCATATGGAGGGAAAATCAATGGGAACAAGTTGTAAAGAAGCTTGTTTAAGCTTAACGTTATGAAATACTTCTTAATAAGTCACATTATTTAAAAATGCCAAAGCCTACCTCTGGAGATAATGGCTTCTTTCTCAGAGATATTTAAACAATGGGTGATGGCCTCTTAGGAGGCATTTTGTACAGGAGATTTATTATTATTTTTTCAATATTTGAGTTTGCTTAGACAGCCCTTAAATTCCCTTCCAACTCTGAGAGTCAGAGTCTTGGTGACTATTTATATCTTGAAACATCTCTCTATATTATGTTGAAACCTAATGCCCTCTCAGCCTCAAAGGACTGAATCAATCATTGCAAGGTTGATTCATCACTTGCAGTGGATTTCACAAGTACTTATGTATTCTGAGCTGTTCAGCTCTTTAGCTGAGATCACAAATTCTTCCATTGACTCATTTGTGTCTCAACTTCCTATCTGCTCTCAGAATGAGCATGGGTGCATATTTCTATGCAGTTTGAAAAGGAAGCAGATTAGGAAGAGTTCAAGATCATGCAAAATATGAACAAGCTTGCAACCAATAAATTAGTCAAGCAATGGATATTTATTAAATGTTTGCTCTTTTCCAGGCACTGTCCTGGGCACAGGAGATGTGAACAACTCTGCCCTAGAGAAGTTTACATTCCATACTAAAAATGAAAGAAAACAAGGAAAATATTAACATAAAACTGTATACAAAATAAATGCAGGGTAATTTTTTGAGGGAATGAATGATCACTTGGGGGATATGGAAAGGTTTCATGTATAAGAGCACATTTGAACTGAGCTTTGAAGGAAATGAAGGCTTTTGAAATAGAGTTGAGAAGACAGAATATTCCAGGTATGGTATTCCAGTAGAAAAGCTAGAAATGTGTAATAGTTTTTTCCTATGTGAGGGAAACAAGAAAGTGTGAATGGAACTGGAAATGGACTGTAAAATGAAAAAGAACTTGATGCTAGGTTCAGAATGTCTTTGAATGCTAAACAATGAAGTTTGTTTTTCAGGGAATCCGGGAACACAGGAGTTTATTGACCTGGTGAGTGAGGTGGCCAGACTTGTGCTTAAAGAAAATTGTTTCTGCAGGTTTTTTGTCCAAGAGAATTTTAGTTCAATATAATCTAAAAAGGAAATACGCATGAGATTTTTAAGAGTGTCCTACATTCAAGAAATTGCTCTAGATACAGTGAATATGAAAATTTCCAAAACACTGGCCATGCTCTCGGGTAATTTACAGATTATTCAGGAAAATGCAAAAGGAGACAGATAACAGTGATGTCAGCGAGGGAGAACTGAATCAAGGAACAATCCAGGGAGAATCCTAGGAGGAATTTGAGGAAAGATCATTTTTCCTGTACCTATGTTTTGCAGTAAGGCAAAAATACCTCCCTTCCCTTTTGGGGAGAAAAAGGAAAAGATGCCATCTAATGCATGCTTTGAAGGAGCAGAAGAACCGCAGCAGATGTGAGGGGAGTGCCCTTCAGGTCAGCATATTGTAGAAGATAAAAAAAGGTCTTAGGATCAGGAAAACCTGATTTGAAATCATGACTCAGAAATTTGGTAGTGGATTGTGTGACTTTGGGGAAATCATTTCATCATTTTTACTTCAGTTTCCTCATTTGTAAAATGAGAATAGGATCTTTAAGGTCCCTTGCAGTTCACATCTAGAATTGTATGACCTCCGGCCCAACTGGCACCTGTCCAACTCTCTGCGTACTCAAATTCCCAATTCTGACCATCTTAGTTTAGCTCCTTCCTCCCTGACAGCTCTCCTCATTCCCTCAGTTTACCCTTTGCTAACCTTGGCACATGTGCCAGTGGCACAGAAACGTTCCTCTCATTATTAGGAGTTGGACAGTATTACAAAAGAATGGAAGCACATTTTCTGAGCCCCATCTATGTGGAGGGTATTGTGTTGGATTAACAAACAAAGCAATAATAAATTATATGTTTCTATCTAATACATAATTATTAGATAATGCACTCTATTATTATATTAATACAATATATAATTGTTATATACAGTAAGTGTATGTTATTATATTGGAAATAAAAGAAATTTAGCAGTTCTATTGCTCTGGGGAAGCCACTACCATTTCTCTACTTTTCAGTTCCTTTGTCTCTAAAATAAGGTGATTAGACTAGGTGACTTTGAAGGTCCCTTTGAGTTCTAATGGACATTAGAGAACATCAAATCCAACTCATTTAAAAATGAGAGCAGCAAAATCTACAGTTGTTAAATGACTTGCAAAAAAGTCAAGTCACACAATTAGTTGGTGACAAATGATTTCCCTTTGATGACATGATTAATAATTCTATGGAAGCTGGGTCTGAATCTAGGTCTTGTGACACCAAACCCCCCAATTTCCCACTGCTTCTGTTTGGCTGCAGTAGAAAAAGGGGGATTTTTGGAAGTTTATGCAGACAAAAAGCATATAAATTAGCCTTTGCTCTCTGATTGCAAACTCTGAAATACTCCAAGGGCTATGACAAAGACTAAAAGAGACAAGTGTCTTACATACAAATTAAGTGCTTTGACACCAGCTGAACTACTGGCAGCTTGATTTCTCTCAGCATTTAGTTGTTTTTCTTCTCCCCACCTTGGGGCTCTGCTAGGCCATTTTCCCAGATTATGAACCTCCTGGACAAGTGGGTATTCTGATAGTGGATCTTCAGGAGATGCTAATTATCTCTTTAACACATTTCAGCTCCCTCTGAGCTGACTGGGGGCTAAGCCATCTTTTAGGCCATCTTTCAGGCCATCTGGTACCCTAAGCCAAGGGGACTCCACTCACACCTGCCCCTTTTCTCTCCTTTCCCCTTGCTTCAGTAAGATACTGAATTTAAATCCTATTACAGGCCAAAACTGTCAATAGTAATAAATGAAATGAAAAAAAGATTTAATTTTGCTGCTGCCTCATTAGCATCTTTACTTTCCATCTTGACACCTTTCTGTGTCCACTAATCATGATCCGTTTATTTCCAAAATGATGAAGGTCACAGGGTATGTGTACCTTGGTCTGTTGAATTATTGTCATACATTTTGACACATATTCTACAAAAATAAATATTGTCCAAAGCCCAGGATTTGTTCCAGACAATGATGAGTAGGGTATTTAAGCAAATATTGAAAATTAGCTGCTAATATAAATTTTAGAGAACCTAACATCAAATAACCTGCTAACAATTCTAACTCAAATTATTTTACATGTATATGTATAGCTTATACATATACATATACTCTGCTTCCCAAAGTTCCAAAGGTAGTTGTGTATGTGTATATATATATATATATATATATATATATATATATGTGTGTGTGTGTGTACATGTATGTATGTATACACATGCACATATACATATATGCACACACAAATAAATGTATGTACGAATATACGTGAGTGTGTGTGTGTGTGTATGTGTGCGTATATGTATAAGGATGCAGGCATTTGAGAACCAGTGCCTTTGTAATGATCTTCAGAGAATGCAGCTGGAATTTAGATGGATCTAAACAATAATACTTTGACACTTATGACACAATGATATTTACTGAGTTCTTTAGGATAGTTCTATTTTGCTTTTGTATTTTCTTCATATTTTAGAAATGATTGTAGGCTAAGAGATTCAAAATATCTCAGTATCTGAAAGTACTTCAAAGGATTAATAATAATTTAAAATGTACAAATATCTTGATCTATGTAATTTCATTTAATCTTCATGACAACACTTTTTGTGGATGTGATTATCATACTCATTTTGGAGATTGTGATATTGAAGGTGAGAGAATTGAAGTCACCCAGATAGTAAGTGTCTGAGGTCATATTAGAACTCAGATCTTCATACCTGGAGGCTTAACACTCTAGAGTAATGAGTCCATGAATCTACTCTAGATTAATGGATCCATCTAGCTCCCAGCCTGCACCTAAGCCCAAATTCTCTATAAAGATACCAAAAAGTTGTGGTTGAAGACCTATAGTGAAGGAGTCCCAAGGCAGGCCCAGTTACCATGAACTTCCTGTCCACAGTCTTGCCCAAATCCGATTTTCTGTAATTCCAACCATTTGTCCCTATTTCTGATCTGGAATTGTGGTGGAAGAATAATTAGCACAGTCCAGTAGGAAGAGTGTTGTAATTGGAACTGGGTACGGGGGGAGCAGTGTATGTGTGCAGTGGTATAAAGGAGCAGAATAAGCTTGTATTAAACACATACCATGTGGTAGGCACTGTGCTGTTCTAACATTATCTCTATTTTACAATAAAAAAACTCAGCCTGAAAAATAAAGTGATTGCTTAGGGTTATTCAGGTCCTAAGTGTCTGAGGTTGATATTGAATTCATGACTTTCTATACTCTGTCCACTGCGTGTCTGGCTGCCTCTAAGAAGATCTAAGTTCAGTGACTGGCTCTGTCATGGGCTACCTGTGTAGCCTTAAAAAGTCACTCTAATCTTTGGTCCTCAATTTCCTTAATTGTAAAATAAGTAGGTTGGAATAAATGATCTTGAAGATTAATTTCATCTCTATGTCCATCATACTAAGAACTCAAATTGCCTCTCTTTTCCATGTAGCAGTCTGTTGGCTAGGTTCAGGCAACTAACGTGGCCCTGTATCCCTGTCTTCTCTTCCTGAGTGTCTGGAACAACTCTTTAGATGCCATCATCTTGCCTTTCATCATGGCGGCCAGCTGCATTGTAGACGTTCTCTGGTTTGTTAGTGGGGAGTGGGGGGGGGGGCAGGGAAGGGCCTGAGGTAAGAATGTTGCAAAAGCACCTTTTCTTTTACAAGTTTTTCAGAGTAGAAAGAAAATAATAGTATCCTGACCAGTGTTTGGGTTCAGGCACTGTAGCTCTAAATATCTGTTGCTAGAGGAATAACTGCTTTTTTTTCTCAGAATTGCTTATCTGTAATTTGTAAAATTACGCATCCCTGACTATAAGCAACGATGAAGCTTGTCTGTATCTTAGAAACTATGTCACTTCTTGACTAGGCCCAATGACATTCCTATCATCTCCTTAGTCATCGGACTTCCAAATATGACCTTGCCTGTGTCTCTATCAAGAGCTTCCTCTGACTTATAGTTTCAATAGAAAATAGATTCATTCTATTTGTATAGAAATGGTAGCCTTGGATATTAATAAAGTAGGCTGAATGAACTGAAATTAGCAGCAGTGTGTATCAATGTGTTTTCATGGCAAGGAGGTGGGAGGTGACAAAGAAATTTCATATAATTTGACCCTGAATCCAGAGTGTTAGTTGAAGGATACTGGTTTACCATTCCTGAAAGTCTTTGCTGTATGAGTGTGTGTGTGTGTGTGTGTGTGTGTGTGTGTGTGTGTGTGTGTGTGTGTGTGAATGTGAAAGGAAAAATCTTACAAAGTAAGTTCTGGGAATTATTGAAGTCATACATGAGTATTTTTCATTTTGATTAATGGATAAATCCCATAATAACTCAGTAATCATCTGTGTTGTCTTAAAGGTTCAGAGCCCAACCTATACATGACCACTTCTCATGCGATTCTTGTTCTATGTCTATGCATAAATATCCATTGGTGATCTGCCCAATAACTGTTTTCCTGGGTCTTAAAGTTCTCCAAATCCCAGAGACAAGAAATTATAAATTATTGTGTGAGAATTTCACTGCTAAAATAGTAGCAATGTTTTAGTAGATCATGATTCTTCATTAACTCAAATAATAATATTTTTAATGAAATTCTAAGTTGATTTCTCTAGCATGTGTTTGTCATTTCCTCTCTTTAATAAAAAAGATAAAATTGAATTGAAACAGAAAAATGAAAACCGTTCAGAAAATGCTTATTAAATGCCTACTGTGTACCTGAAACAAAAATCAGCACTGAGGATGCAAAGACAAAAATGAAAACAATATCTGCCTTCAGGTGTCATATATCCTATTGGGAAGAAATAATGTACATGCAAATAAATATAAACAAAATCATTTCTCCCATCTTGCACCTGTGCTGAGCTCAGCTGGGGCCCAAATTGAACAGGAGAAAAACTGGTAAGCCCTATGATCTTTTAAAAATTGCATTGTTTTAATGACCCTAAGATTTTCCCAAGGCTGCTTGGTAATGCCTCAACAATAGAATCCTGGTCTTCTTTCTTAGACTATTGTACTAGTCTCTGTTGTAGTTTAGACTAAGATGTATTCTCTAATTTTATAGCTTAAGGGAATATCATAAATAGTCTCTACTTGACACATTTTCCAACACTGAGTGCTATGTAACAGGGGAATAAGCTGCCTTTGAAGTTAGCAGATTTTCTGTCCTTGGACGTCTGTAAGGACAGGTCAGATATCTCATAGAGTATATGGAAGTTAATCTTGTTTGGATCTTGGTTAGACTTCCTGGCTCTGACGTCTCTCTGAACTTCGATTCTGTGATTTTGCGACAGTTTCTACCCACAGAGTTCACACTTTAATTTGCACACACTTACAAAGAATAAATCACAATCTCATCAGGGTGATGACTCTCGCTAATTAGCACCAGCATCCTTGTTCCTTTGCTTCCTCACCATGCTTATGATTAAATTGATAGGGTCTAGATTTCTCTCCCTTTTTAATTTAAGCAGTCAGTAAGAAAAAGAAGAAATCTCTTCCTTACATTTAAAGTGCCAATGTTCATTCAAATCATGTCTTGTACAGAGAAGTGACCATCTTGCCTACATGAACTCCATCTGTAACGTGAAATTTACCTGTGCATTTTGGTATCCATTAGCCCATGCGTAGCATAAGTATAAGTATCTCCCACATAGATTGACCCCAGGTATCCATATTATAGCAGAACACTCGTGTAAAGCAAAAGAGATAAGAAAACTATATCTACCTCCAAGATATTTGTTTGTTTTTTAGAAGAGTCCTTGTTCCTGAACTATTTATTGTACCTTTAAATCTTTAATGCAATAACCTTAATTAGCTGTAGGTCAGAACGATGGTGTTATATGGAGGGAGTAACATGGACAGAGCATGGTCTGAAAAACTCGGTAGTGTCAAGGTATGTATTTCCAGAATAATACCATAATGAATTACCACCAGGGAGTAAAAACACACAAAAGGTAGGAAAGGTATAACTTTCTTTGGAGGTTCTACCCTACAACGCTGTTTCTAACATGAGGGCCAAAAGTGGTTTAATGGCAAGAATGGTTAGCTTTAAGGAAGCACATGATTTTTGAACATTGCTTCATCACTTACAATGTAATAGTCATGGACAAATCACTTATACTTTCCCAGGGTCAGGTTTTGTTTGAGACTAATAATGTCTACATTACTAGTGAAGGATTGTGAGAAAAAGAAACTTACTCAATTGCTAGAAATTCACAATTAAGGTAAATAAAGAAATTACAGATCAAAACTAGAATTTGCTAATGAGGCATATAGAATCAAATTTCATTGACTCTCCTAAGCAAGGAGAAAAGTCAAATTAGTTGTTGGGGAGGAATAAAGAAGAATTTTGGTGTTATGGATGCATTTTAGGTCAAATGCAACCTTTAAAATATATCCAGATGTATTTGCGCTAATGTTTGTTTTAAACAAACCTCTCCAGTAGATTTGCCAAGAAAATACCAGATGGGCTCTTGAAAAGTTGGATGCACCTGAAAAGACTCAACAATAATCAACAGCAATAACAAAAGGAAAAACAGATTTAAGAACTTGTACTAGTGGGCCACCCTGTATATGCCAGTGTTTGCTGCTACAATAGGTCATGTGACTTTAAATCTAGAATTCTCATCTCTACATACAGCTATTGAGAAACATGGCTAGGAAGTCAGGTTGAATTTGTCATGGATCATGACATCATAATTCAGACATCAGGCACATGAGTATAGTGCTACACCTATTCCAATTTTATTTCATTCAATAAACTTCACAGTTTCATAAGATCTAAAAACCTAGACCTTGTAGAGGCCTTTATCTGGGTCATGTAGGTCAGCCCCCTAAATTTACAAGTGAAGAACTTGAACTCCAGAGTTTAGATATTTTACCTAATGCCACAATAAAAAATGACGGTCAGGATTCAAACTTGAGTCTATAAATCTAAGTTTACATCTCTCCCCATGATACCACCCTGAATTCATTAAAAATTTCTTACGTGCATACTATATATGTCTCTGGAGAAAAAGTGAACAGATGAGCCATATGACACCTCCATTCTAATGAAGCCAATAGATAAAAGGGAGCTGAAAAGCACATGTGTGAGGGATAAGAAGAGGTGCCCGTATTTGGGCATGCCATTCCAATCCAAAGTCAGCAGTAGATCAAGGAGGAGAATGAACTGTAACTGGCCTGTGACCCTCCCCAAAATGACGGCTCAGAAGAAATATAATAATAACAATAAAACAACAGTAATTAAAAAGACAGCATTGTGGAGGTATATTTCAGCACGACTGTATCACAGGAGTGAGTGTTCCAGACATTGAGGGAAGTTTCAAGGTGGGGGAAATAAATATTTCTCATATTAATAATCAATTATTGAATTAGGACTAAGGTTTCTCTCTCCTATTTCCTTATTTGGGAATCAACTCCTTTGAAATGCAGGAATGATGAGATTAAATCTTGGATGAAACTTACACAACCAGGAAAATTTAGATCTGATCAAAAAATAAAGAAATTCTAGTCTAGATGAATTGGTGAATTCCAGTCCATTATGTTTTAGTCAGATGATTAGTGGAAGTAGATTACCCATTTTGTCTAGATTACCTTAGAGGGGGTGGTATGGGTATAGGTAAGTCTTTTTGACAAAGACTGAGTGAACACACCCTCCAGATCTTCCTTAGAATAAGCCCATCTCTCATTATAATATTTATTCCCTCATTACTTCTTAAGCAGAGTTGATTCCCACTCTGAGAAAGACTCTCTTTTCCAAATGTTTTAAAAGTATCGATGGTTCCACTAGTTCTTTTTGATCCCTGAGAGGAACAAATGAGATCATTTTATTGATTATATCCTACCTGTATTTACTAAAAATGATTATAATCTATTCAGAAACTCTGTCTCTCATAAATTTTCACTTGCCGTAAGAGTAAGATGGCAAGTGAGGCATAGTGCTGATTCTGGCACATATTGACTGATAAAGATGAATGGATTGCCTTGCTGTAGTGAGAGAATATTTGAACTCAAATATTATTTATATAGAGAGATATAGTTATATACACACACATATATGAACATATATACATGCATATGCATAGATGTGCATATATATGCATGCACACATACATATATATCATATATACACATATATGTACATGTGTATATGTGCATATGTGTGTGTATAGTGAACCCAATCAGCACAACTATATGAATTACAACATAGGCGGAAGATGGTAGGAGTAATCTAAGGTTACTTTTAACATAGAATTTATATAGTATTAGCATAGTAACTTTGCATAGTATTTTTAATTTTTTTATTCTCATTTTTTTATTCATTCTACAATCACAACTATATAACTTAGATTTTTTTTCCCTCCCTCCCCCTCCTTTCCCCCTTCCTCCATACTCCCTCCCTGAGATGGCCACAATTTTATATAGGTTCTACACATGCATTCCTATTAAATACCTTTTCACCATAGTCATGTTGCATAGAAGAATTAAAATGAATGGGAAAACTCACATAAGAAACCAAAATGTAATACAAAAGAAGATGATCTGCTATATTCTGCAATTGAATTCCTTAGTACTGTCTCTGAATGTGGAAGGCATTTCACCTTAAAAGGCTACTGGGAATTTTTTAGGTCCTTGCATTGCAATGAAGTTCTAAGTCTACCAGAAAAATTCCTGTGTTGCTGTGTACAAAATTCTCCTGGTTCTGCTCCTTTCACTCAGTATCAATTTATATAACTCTGTCCAGGCCTTTCTGAAGTCTTCCTGTTCATCATTTCTTATAGTTTAATATTATTTCATTACATTCATATATCATAATTTTATTCAGCCATTCCCCAATTGATGGGTATCCCCTTGATTTTCAGGTTTTGGCCACCACAAAGAGTGCTGCTATAAATATTTTTGTACATGTGGGACCCTTTTTCATTTTTATGATCTTTTTTTATCATCCTAGAAGTGATATTGCTGTGTCAAAGGGTATGCACATTTTTGTAGCCCTTTGGGCATAGTTATAAATTGCTCTCCAGAATGATGGGATTAGCTCACAACTCCACCAACAATGAATTAGTGTTTTAACTCTCCCACATCTTCTCCAACATTTACTGTCTTCCTGTTCTGTCATGTTAGCTATTCTCATAGATGTGGTGTGGTATCTCAGAGTTGTTTTGATCTGCATCTCTCTAATCAATAGTGATTTACAGCATTTTTTTGTGACTATAGATATCTTTAATTTCTTTCTCTGAAAACTGCCTGTTTTTATCTTTTGATCATTTATCATTTGGGGAATGATTTGTATTGTTTTCCATTTGACTCAGTTTTCTACATATTTTAGAAATGAGGCCTTTATTACAGACACTAGTTGCAAAAATTCTTTCCCAGTTTTCTGCTTCCCTCTTAACCTTAGTTGCATTGAGTTTGGTTGTGCAAAAGCTCTTCAGTTTAATGTAATCAAAATTATCCATTTTGTACTTTATAATGTTTTCTATCTCTTGTTTAGTCAAAGTTTTTTCCCTTCTCCATAAATCTGATAAATACACTATTGCTTGCTCCACTAATTTGTTTAAGTATCAATCTTTTTACCTAGATCATATACCCATTTGGATTTTATTCTTGTGTATGGTGTCAGGCATTGGTCTATGCCTAGTTTCTGCTACACTCTTATCCAGTTTTCCCAGCAATTTTTGTCTAACAGTGAATTTTTATCCCAGAAGCTGGGGTCCTTGTGTTTATCAAATAGTAGATTGCTTTATTCATTAAGTTTACATAGTATTAAAATAGTTTTACATAATGTTACATATTATCAACATAGTTTATAATATTAACATAGTATCTTTTTAACAGTGCAAGAATACAGATAGGACAAGAAGTCAAGGAACTTGAGGGCATTAATGGTGTCTATCTTTAGCTCTGCCTCTTAAGAGCTCTTGCTTTCATGTAAGACTCAGCTGTAATCTCACCTTAAATAGGAAACTTTTCAAGTTCTAGTGTCTTGCCCTCTTAGGTTACATTGTATCTGCCTTGTGTGTATTGTGTTATTACCTATGTATGTATATGATGTCTCCTCTATTATATGATAAAATCTTTCAAAAGGGAAAAAAAGTAGTTTCATTTGCCTTCCTATCCCCACAACACAGCACAATGTCTAACATATATTAAACATTTAATAAATGTGTGCTGATTGGTTACTTGATTGATATGCAAACAATCTTTGCTGACATTTTTTGCCTATTTCATCCCCAGTCGACACACTAATGCTCATAGAATTGAAGATGTAGATTCCTGGTCTATCTCTTTATTTAAAAATGACAAAACCGAGATCAAATGTGATTGAATGACTTGACTAAGATCACCTAGTAGTGTGCAAGCATGAGAAGTAGGATTTGAACTCTTGTTCCTGGTCTCATAGGCAGGGCTTCTTTCACATACCTTTGTGGGCCAGCAGTCCCTAATGCAGAGTGCAAAGGGATGCTGCTCTACATCTTCCCCTTCTAGCCCTCTGTCACCAAGGGTACTGCAGTACTCAGGGTTTGCTTAATTGGCTGTTTCATTCAGGACAAATTCGCTTCCTTTCCAGAGGCTGGTTTGCACACAGCCACAATGATAAAGCTTCCAGTCCTAATTACTGAATCACATTCTCAGACTAGCCAGAGATGAAGTGTTCCCAAAATGAGCCTCGACAGTGTTATCTGCCCTGGTTTCAGAACCCATTGTAAACTCGCAAAGTGGTTTAGAGATAGCGTGGCTATGGCAATTCAGACCTGTCACCAGAGGCCTTCCTTGGCCCGTCTTGTATTCTGCGATCCCTGATAGTGCCAGAATGTTCGGAAAAAATTCTCAGATACAGGTTTTGTCTTTCCATATCAGTGCTTTTCAATTTGCATTTCCATTCTTTGTGTGTTGGATTGGGATTATATAAGAAGAGGTAGAGAAATTTGAGATCTGTACAAAAAGCAAGTCAGATAAGTTTTGGGGTATAGTAATTATACCAGTTCTGATTCTTAACCCTTTTTAAAAGCACACTGCTATTTTTATAAATTTATTCGGTAAGATTCACATTTCGAGTTTTTGTAAGAGTCATTACTTATATCAAGAGACTGTTTTCCTTAGTGGACTAATTCATATGACATAGATTAATGGCAAAGTATAACGACTGAAAGAAAAATCTTTTTCACAATGTGCAATGTCAATTTAAGATGAAGTAAAATGTAACCACTAGTGATCGGAAATTCTTTATTTCATTTATTCTTTTCCTTTTTTTTCCTTTTTTTATTTTTTTTACAAATAATCTGAAGTTTTAACAGGAATGCAAACTGATGTCCTTTAAATTTTTAAATTCATTATTAGGGTTTCTTTGGGTTTTTCAATGCATGAGAAATCATATATTTTTTGGTGTTGAGTTAATTTCCCATTGATGTATCACAGCAGGATGAAGCCTGGGTTCACAGCTACAGGCTCTAATCCTGACAGGACACTAGGACTGTCTCAGTCAGCTATACCAGAGCATGTGGAGAAGATAATTACTAGGTATCTGACAACTGTGACTCATATGGCCTTAAACTCTGAACTTACCCAATCTTATGTTGAAACTGCTCATTTTCAGGTCAAATGAATTATTACCCAGTGAGCAACAGGGTCTCTTCTTCAATTAGGATATAAGATCTAGACAGAGAATTATAATGCATGCCATAATGTTCTAGCTCTCCTCACCATCAATAAATGGACAAAGATTGAGAACTAAATCCATCTGAAGATAGAAGTCAGAAAGACTAAAAGGTGGAAGTGTGAATATACAATAAAGGTAAGAAGTGACCAGAGGGAGGAATTCAATCAACCCATAAGCATCATTGAATTGAACTGAATTGAATCCATTGCTCCAGTCAATGAAATAATATGGTATATAGGAAAGGACTGAATTCAGATTACTAAGGCATTGATTTGACCAGAGAATAGCATTAAGAAAAAATTTCTCTGTAAAAGGCTCTCAAGAGTCACTAATAACTTATATGTAGGCTGCTTCAGTTGCTTCTCAGTCATCACCATCTGAAGCATTTAATATTATACATACTAGACAATTATTAACCAATATTTGTGACATTGTATTGAAGGAGATTAGTTATGTCCCACCTTGCTATTTTCCTCCCTTGGATGTCATGATACAACCTTATCTGTTTGCCTGACTCTAATACTTCCTCTCCTGATGCTCTTTCTCTTTCTTTCCTTTAAATATATTTTCACAAGAGAATTTTCTTCACTTTTCACCTCTCTGGTTATACCTCTTCTATCACTTGTTATCATATTTGCTTGTAACTGTGTTTGTTAATAGAACTGTCTTTATAATCTTATCAGATTACATGTGGTTTATGATGCTCATTTTGGAGTTCACTATTTATTGTGGTCACTTTCATTCATGTATTCATCCACTTATTTGTTTATTCGTGTATTTGCTTATTTTTCATATAGTTTTGCATTTATTTATTGTAATTGTTTTTAGGAAGAAAAAGTGAGTAAAAGTCCGGTGGAGGTTGACTATCATAGTGAAAGACTAAAAGATCCTAAATATCTGAGGATTTTTTGAAGGGGAGGACATGGAAGATGTATTAGATACATTCTATTTGTCCCCAGAGGACAGAGCTAGGATCTTTAAGTGGAAGTGATAGTAAGAATGTGACATTCTAGAGGAAATATATCATTAAAAAAGTGATCTATAAAACAGTGAACTATACTGCCTCAGAACATAAAGGGTGGATGTTCTCTGTCAGACCTCAAGTGTGTGAATGAACAGTTATTGAAGAAACTAAAGAGGCAATACTTGATTCCATATGAATTGGACAAGATGACCTTTGAAGCTCTTTCCAATCCAAATGAGGATATTCTGATATCCTCATTTGACTGACGAAGCTGAGAAAAAATAATTGATTCTCCCAAGGTCATCTAGTCAGTAAATGAGCACTCCAAGGTTATAAGGAAATTCCCCATACAATGTTATTACCACTATTTAACACTACCCCTTTTCAGAGACTCTAGGATACCTGTTTCTATTTATGCCACAGAATTTCAAGGCTGGACAGAAGATCATCTAGTTCAACCAATAATCATACATTTTTTTCTCCTCAACACACATATCACATGTTCATTATGACTTTATGAATATGCAAAATGGTTACTTACTACTTTCCAGAGCAGTCCAGTAGGACAATCTATGGGTTTCTCCTATTGTTTTCTTTTTCTTCCTTCTTTATATCCTGGCCATGACCTAGTATCTACCTAGTAGGAAAAATATAAAACTAAACAAACAAAAATAAGTAGTTTTTACACTTCTATTTAGTTCTGAATTTAAGTGCTTTTGCTTCTGTAACTCATATCTAGAAGGGTTACGTCATACTTTTTGCGTATATATCTGGATTACTTGTTTATTCATTTTAAGGTGTCCTTAAAATCTCTAGGTATAGCTAAGGAGTCAAATGTCAATGCTTCTTACACATACTACTTGAAATCTGCCAAATATTTTTATAAGGTGAAATACCTGGATTGTTTTTTCTTTTTTTGGCATATCACATGCAGTTTTCTTTTTTTTAATCCTATTTTTGTATTCTTTTTTGTAAATTATATAAATTATATAATTGTTAATTATATAAATTATATAAAATTTGGTCTCTGTGTGCTTAAGAATGACAAGAATGTAGCGAGATCTATTCTGGTGCAAATTATCTGACATTTAGATTTGTGCAGTGGAAATACATATATAAACTGATATTGAGTGAAAGGAGAAGAACCAGGAGAACTTTGTATGTAGCAACAACCATAGTGCCAAGGAATTTTTCTGGTAAACTTAGAACTTCACTGCAATGCAAGGATTTAAAAAATTCCCAATGGGCTCTTAAAGCAAAATGCCTTCCACATCCAGAGAAAGAACTATGAAATTTGATTGCAGAGTAAAACAGACAATTTTTTTTTGCATTATGTTTTGTTTTGTTTTATGATTTCTCCCATTCATTTTAATTCTTCTATACAACATGATTAATGTGAAAATATATTTAATAGGAATGTATATGTAGAGTCTATATAAAATTATATGCCATCTCGGAGAGGGAGTAGGGAGGTAGGTGGGAAAAAGGGGAAGGGAGGGGAAAAATCTAAGATATGTGGAAGTGATTGCAAAACACTGAAAACAAAATAAATAAAAAAATATCACTAGTAAATTATAAATTAATTTGTTATGTCTGTGAATTAGTCTACTAACTGGAATAGTGTTGGAGTCAAGCCTGGTATGGAAATGGTACATATTGAAGAAGGGACAAGAGAGGGAATATAAGATAGTAAAAAATTTAGCTGAGAAAAATAGGAATGAGGAAGGGGGCATACTTGTAACACCTGCCACTGTAGGAAGGTCAAGCTAGTGAATCATGTGAGATCTGGTGTTATAAACTACATTAGGACTAAAGTGGGTGAACCCCTAGGAGGAAAGGACCACCAGGATGCTTTCCTGTCATCAAGAAAGTATGAGTTCAGATTGATCCTAGTTACCTACTAGATGTATGACTTTGAGCAAGTCATTTCTGTTTGCATCACTTTTTTCTACAGTAAAATCAGTATAGGAGCAGAACCAATCTCCTTTCCTCTAGGCTTGTTTTGAGGATCAATAAAATATTATTTGTAATTGTACTTAGATGAGTGGCTAGCATATATTAGATGCTATATAAATGTTTCATCCCTTTCTCCAATAGTCATGAGAAGATCTTCTCTTCTATAAGTTTTTGATAAGTAAATGTAATGGGAAAAGTAGGGATTGAAGTGGTGTGGGATTCTCCTAACTTGTTAGTCAATCAAAATTTGTTTTGTCTACTATTAACATTACTTCTCTCAGTATTAATTTTATTAAAAATAAATATTAGCCACTCTATCCATCTTCCAAAGCTTCTGTGGCTATTCACAAGGGAATCCAATCAAAAAGTAGTTTAATAAATTTAAAACATAATATAAATCGAAGTTATTTTTAAACTGACCATCATCTTTTATTCCTTCTCATCTATTTCTCTTACTTTCTTTGCCCTTGATTTCTCATTGATTTCTAAGTTCATTGTTGGACTTTCACTAAAACAGTATTCCTCCTAGGAATTAGTCATGAGTTACCCAAAGTAACAATGACTGCCATCACTGACAAATCTCTTATTACATATGAATTTTTTTTGAAAGAGGAAGTAATACCGAGGGGTGTGTGTGTGAAGGGTAATGACATCTTCTCAGATATCAAGAAGTTCAGAAAGTGATTATACTTTATGAGTAGAATCTGTTTTCTATTTGTTCCTAGCCTGCCTCTGGTTTCCTTCCTTTCAGAAGATGAACTGTCCTTAGCTGCCAGTGGTGTAACTGAATTTTCCAGATTACATTAGATTCCATTACTTACATTATGTACTTAGGTTTGGTATTGTGAAAGCTTTTGTATTTCCTGCTGCTCCTCCTAAAGGGATACATTTTTCAAGTAATTGACAGAGAGAGACCTTGGGAGAAAAAGAAAAAAAAAGGGTTCTTTAAACAAGTTTGGGACTTAGGTTTCTTTTCTGTATACCTTCTCAAAGTAGGCAAACATATATTCCACATCGCTGCCATCTTTTAGTAATCTCTGTCCTTTCATAAATGGAGATGATATTATTTAAGATACTTGTTACGTCCTGATGAAAAGCAGAAAACTTCCTTTATTGACAAGAAAAAATGTGAATGAAAAGAAAGTTTCTAAAGACAGATTATTTTTGAATTTGACGTCTTTGAAAATGAAAAATACCTAGAATTCTTCGGCAATGGAATCGAGCATATCAGACAAACTTAAAAGTTTGAGGATTGTGTGAGACTCTGGACGTTCTCAAATTAACATTCTGAACTACACAAATATATCCTTCCTTGTGACATGTAGGTGAAGCTTTCATTTTCTATGTGTCTCCTTCTTGATTAAATTATGCTTTTTATTCCTATAATAATCATATCTTTATTTCATTTAGCATGTACAGGTTATACATACATATTAAAGTATGTTTGTATACACACATACATATGCACATACAATATGCACACACATATTATATATAACTTCATATAGTCTTATTTATTTATAAATATGTTTATATTGGTATAAAATAAATAAAATGAGAACATATCATGAAAACATAAATATAATTTCTGCAGAATCATGTACACATTTCCATTTACATATGAACTTGTACATATGTGTGTATACATGTACATAGGTATATACATGTGTGTGCACATGATGTGTGTGTGTGTGTATACACAATGACCCACTTTGGTATTCCTTTTAGATGATAGCTTTAGCCATTACTTGTTATTAGTTTTTCCACAGTTCTTTTACAGGGATTTATTTAGGTATTTACCTAAATAATCAATTAATCAGTCAGTTGATTGGTTGTTGTCCTCATTCTTGAAGAGGATCAGATAACATCACTGAGATAAAGTCAAATATCGATGTGTCTGACTATGGCTGACCAGACCAATACAAGCTTGGAATGCTCTACCACAAATTCAAGTCTGCTTGAACATTTGTGGTGGATACTCCAAATGTGTGCCTCCTAAGTTTTCTTTGAGTTGTTTCAATTCTGCTTTGCTCATAGAGCACAGCACCCCTTCTGATATGGGCATGCCATGCAAAGCAGTCCTGTACCAGTATCACCCATGTTACACAATCAATTCCAAAGTTCTCAAGAGAGACCTTGAGAGTGTCCTTGTATTTCCTCTTCTGACCACCATGTGATCACCTGCTCTATGCAAGTTCTCCATAAAATAATCTTGTGTCAGACATTGTGTTAAGTACTGGGAATACAAAAACAGGCAAAATCCAGGCCCTTCTATCAAGGATGTTACATTCTAATGAGGGAGACAACATGCAAACAAACATATAAAAAGTAAGCAACATAGATAATAAATGGGAGATAAATAACAGATGAAAAACACTAGAAATAAGGGATTGGAAAAGGGTTCTGGTAAAACATGAGACTTTATTGAGACTTAAAGGAAAATCAGGTAATCAGTAAGTTGGTGGAGTTGAGTTGGAAGAGTGTTCAAGACATAAGCTATAGCTGAGAAAAATGCCTGAAGCTGAGAGATGAAGTGTCTTGTTGTATCAGTAAGCACCCCAGCATTCACAGGAGGGCCATATTGCATAGGTTCTTAGATCTGCTTTACTAAAAGAAAACAACTTTTGACAGCTCAACAGAGAAAATACAATCAGAGAAATAAAGACCAACAGACAGGCTTCCTACTGTTTGATAATCAATACATACATCACAGATCGACAGATCCAACTGTCTGACCATTACATACATACATACATACATACATACATACATACATGAATGCATCCATGCATAGTTACCAGAGAAAGAAGCACTAACATCTGGGTTTTCAAAGTAGGTGTACGGGGGTGAGTGTGGGGGCTGGCTCCTTAATATCTATGCAGAGTTTCATCTGGCACAGGAAACTTCTTCCAAAGAGTAAATACTCAAAGCACTTTTTAGAGCAAGAAAGCAGAACCTTCATGATGCACTGCCTCATTAGTAATTAATAAAAGGTGTGGACCTTCCCACAAAATAAGTCTCCTTGAATCAAGCTTCCCTTAATGGGCAGGGAAGAATTTTACCTAGTGTTATCATAATTAACATTACACATATTCATAGATCAGTCTGGAAGCCAATGTCAGCTGGATTGGAGTGTGCATTGAAGAGCAAGTTTGAGAAGATCAGAAAAACAGGAGTAGACTATTGTATGAAGGGTTTTGTTTTTAAGTAGAGAATATTCGGGTAGATAAGTTTGTGTGTTTGTGTGTGTGTTCATCCTTCGTTGCTGAAGAAAACCATGCCATCAGAGAAATAATGATATGACTTGCACTTGACTTTGTTTTTGAATGAGAGAGGGCTGTGAAGGTCATCAGCCTCACTTCTCCTCCAGAGCCATCTGAATCCAGTGACCAGACATTCATTAGAATGACTGGAGATAATATATATGTATGCATGTATATATGCATGTAGATGTGTATACACATAGTCATACACATAATGTATGTATATATATATGCTCATATGTGTGTATATACATATATGCATGTGTGCATAGATATATGCATTTGTGTATAGATAGACAGATAGAGGGGACAGGGTGAGATGAATATGAAAGGAGGATGCCTAAAATATAAAATTAGATATTGAGAGGAATGTACTGGGAGAAAGAGAAAGGGAGAGGTAGAATGAAATAAATCATCTCACATAAAAAGGCAAGAAAGAACTTTTACAATGAAGGACAAGATGAGGGAGGTGAGAGGGAATAAATGAACTTTACTTTCATTGGATTTGACTTAAGAAGGGAATAACACATTCAGTTGGCTATTTTAACCTGTAGGAAGGCAGAGGGGAAGTGGATAGGAGAGGAAGGATAATAAAAAGTAGATTGGGGGAAGGGGTAATCAGAAGCAAATGCTATTATTGAGGTGCAGGTCAAGGGAGAGAATGGAATTAATGGAGGGCAGGGCAGGGTACAGGGAAATTTGGTTAGTCTTTTGAAATGTGACTGCTATGGAAGTATTTTGCATGGCTACACATGTGTGACCTATATTGAATTGCATGCTTTTTCAATGAGATTACATAGGGAGAGAGAAAGGTAGAGAATGTGGAACATAAAGCTTTAAAAATTAATGTTAAAATTCTTTTTTTGTATGCAACTTGGAAATAAGTTGTACCAGCAATGAGGTATATAAATCTATCTTGTCCTGCAGGAAAATAGAGGGGAGGGAAATGGGAGAAGCGGGGGGGGGGGTAATAAAAGGAAGGTCGGTTTGGGGAAAGGGGTTTTGGGTGTGCATGCTGTCCTGGGGTGGGCGTAGGGGAGAGATGAGGAGAAAAATTTGGAATTCAAAACTTGTGGAAGTGAATGTTGAAAACTCAAAATAAATTATATTAAAAAAATAATTATATTACACCTGATTAGGTCAAGTTTGATAACACAATCTTTTTTTTTCAAATAAGTAAATGTTAGAGAGGCAAAACATAATATTAAAGAAAAGATCATTTTTGCTGTCAGGAAATCTTAGTTTCTGCCTCGGAGGTGTGTGAGTTGTATATTCATAGGAAGTTGATGAGGCTTTTAGTGTTTAAAATCATGTTTTAGATAAGGTACAGGGGAGCTGCAAATCACTATTAGGGGCATGGGGACAGGAGGAGGAGGAGTTTCCAGAGTTTGAGTTCCAACCAGCGAACTTGCACATTAAATGTGCAAACACCCTCCAAACACACATATGTGTACATATGTAGGTATATATATATGCATGTATATATGTGCATGTGTGTATACATATATAGCTATATATGCTATATATATACATATGTGTGTATGTGTTTGTCCTTCCTTTCAAAGAAGACCAATGGCATCATGCAGTGAGGTCTTGGCTCAAGTATGATTTGGATTTAAATGAGGCACAGTTGCACCAAGTTGTCAGCTTCACTTTCTCTTTGCTCACTCATCAAAGTCCAGTGGCAGGACAAAATTCAGGACAACTGACAATGAACCAAAATGTGCTGGATGTTCTTGGCATCTTGATGTCTGGTCAAGCTCTCAGTGGTTCATGGTGCCTCCTTCAGCCACTTTCATGGGAGTGGAAACAAATTGATCTCATCTCCCCATTCAACCAGGCGAAGTCTTCATGTGTTTGGGGTAGAAATCCTCCCAACTCATACAGTAGTTTCAAGCCTTTCAGTTACCCTGGTGTAGCCTGGAGGCTGAGAAGGTTTTACTAGGATGTGGATGCTGCACATACTATAACATTTTGGAACCACTGGTGAGAGTAGGGTGGATGGCAAATTGGGTAAACAGTCCTGGAAATGCCTTGGTAAGGCCTCATACCACAGCTCCTAATCCTCCTTTAACATCCCATATACCCCATCTCTACATATGTGGGTATGGGCATGTAAACGCACTCACACATACTATATATACACACATTTTATAAATAATAATTAATTTTTAGTTTTCAACATTCACTTTCATAAGTTTGAAATTTTCTCCCCCTTCCTCCCCAAGATGGCATGCAATCTGATTCGGCTCTATGTATATATTCCTATTAAACATATTTTCACATTAGTCATATGGCATAGAAGAATTATAAGGAATGGGACAAACCATGAAAAAGTAAGAAACAAAACAAAAAAGAAAATAGTCTGCCTCACTTTGTATTTGCATTCCACAGTTCTTTCTCTGGATATGTATGACATGTACTATGATAAGTCCTTTGGAATTGTCTTAGGTTCTTGCATTGCTGAGAAGGGCTAAGTCTTCCAAAATCAGTCATTCCATATAAATATGTTATTTTAAGCACTGGAGATATAACAAAAACTATTGAAGAAATACTTTCTGATATTAGGGAATTATATGCGACTTGGCATATATTTTTCATTTATTAAATTTAAATCATATGTGTATATACACTATTTTTATACAAAGGAATTTCAAGAGAGAGTGAATGTCATTCCCAGCTTCAGATAGGCTCACATGTAAACAGTGACACCTGAGGTGTGCTTTGAAGGATTCAAAGGATTTTAAGAAGACAGACGCTAGAATCAGGAATATCTGAGTTCAAATCTTACCTAACAGTGAAATCTTTGATTCAGATTTCCCTAAAATTGAGCCTTTGAAAATAAATTTAGTTAGTCATCAGAATTCTTAGATTTTGTTAAGATTCAATGCACCTATTACTTTTTACATGACCCTATATGAACCTTTCTGATCTGTCCAGGAGCTACTATCTTCTAATCCTTCCAACACCCTGAATATAATCAGTACATACCTCTCTATATGTACATATGCTCCTTGAGGACAGGACCCATTTTTCTTTCTTTTCCTTTTCCCCACTAATGTTTAGTACAAATAGCGTTCTTTGATTCATTATGTAAGCAAAATGAATTATGAAAATTTCTATGTGATTTTGAATCTGAAGTTTCCATGTTGATAATTATTTGTGAATCATGTTTTTTTTTGCTTTTGTTTTTTTGTTTTCTTTTAGAACCTTTTTTTTTATTGTTAGAATCTGGGTTACTTGAGAGGGATGAAGTGAGAGAAGTGAGTAGTTCCAATTCCCCAGGCGGCCATGTTTCATAGGCTTGTAGGTGATAGAGAATTCGCCCTGATAGTGTCCAATCATCTCAGACTTAATTTCCGCCCGATTGAAGGTCTTGCCACTATAGACACCCACCATACCTCCCACCATCTCGGACAGGATGATCATATCTCGAAGATGTGTCTTCACTACCTTAGGCTTTTCCATGGGATGTCCCCTTCTTAGCCTTCCTCAGGCACTTCAGAAGGGAATACTGTTTGCTAGCACAGATTCCTGTTGAGTCGCTGCCACTTTCTAGGGCTGTACAACTACATGAGCTGTTCATAGGACATGTCCGGCAGCTGGTGCAGGTCCACGCCACGGTAGGTGAACTTCTGGAACATTCACATCTTCTACTCCACTTCTGGCATCTTGTCTGCTGTCAGGAAACGACTGCTTCCCCATGTTCTTTGTTTTACAAGTGAATTTTATTAAGCTTTAAAAGAATTTCCTGTACTATAGAGAATATTCCTAAACACAGGAGAAGATGGTAGCCTACCAAAGTTCTTTCTTTGAAAAATATTACAGAAAATGGACAAAGAGAAGGCAAAAAATTAATTATTGACCATTGAAATGTTGAAACAAAAATATTAAATATGTTGACAAATAAAACATAAAATACACTAAAGAACATTATCCATTATGACCAAGTAGTTCTTATAAATAAAATTTAAACAAGGTTTTTTTGTTTGTTTTTTTTAACAACTCTGAGGTACCACCCACGAGATTGGCCAACATAACAGAAAATGAAAATGACAAATGCTGGAGGGGACACGGAAACGTAAAGACATTAATGAAGGCATCTTTGGTGGAACTGTGAATCAGTCCACTCTGGAGAACAATCTGGAGCCGTTTACACAGGGTTACAAAGATGTGCACATCTCCTGCCCCAGAAATACCTCCACTATGTCTATATCCTAAGAAGTTCAAAGATAAAAGAACAGGAACTAGATGAGCAAAAAATAGTTATAGCAAGTTCTTTCTATAATGGCAAAGAGTTGGAAAATGAGGGAATACCTATGAATTGGGGTATGGCTGGACAAGTTACTACATACAAATACCATGAAACACCACTATGCTGCAAGAAATGAAGGAGATAGATCCACATGAACCAACGCAAAGTGAAGTGAGCAGAAGAACAACTCACACAAGAGAAATATTGTAATAATAATGAATTTTGAAAGACTTGGTAACTGACCAATCCAGTGATCTACTTGAAAGAATTCATGATATATAATGATACCTACCTCCACACACGGAACTGAGTGTCTCAGAGAGCAGATTAAAACATATTTTCCTTTTTTAAAATTTTCCTATTTTTTTAAAACATGGTTAATGTGGAAATACATTTTGTATGACTTCATATATATAATGTGTGTCATATTTCTTGCCTTCTCAGTGGGATAGGGACTAGAAGGAGGTGAGAATTTGGAACTGAAAATAAAAATAAATTTAAAAATAAAAGATGGTTGAAAAATAGGAAATCAATATCCTGTAAGTAAAGTATATATTTTAAAATGATACTATCAGAGTGCTAAAATATAGCATCTTTTTGTACTGAAATGCTAAAGTGCAGAAATAATAAACATAGTATTTTTCCTTTCCTTAACATAACTAAAACAATACATTTGAATCTATGAGGAAATACAGTTGCAAAATATGAAAGGCATTCCTAGGAAAAAGAGGTACAAAACAGGACCATCCACTTTTGTTATTTCTATTGGACAAATTCTTAGAAATGTTATCTATAACAATAAAACATGAAAAGGAAAGGAATAAGCAGTGACAAAGGAATTAAAAATACTGGCATATATAGTGGATAGAGTACTGGCCCTGGAGGCAGGAGGACCCAAGCTCCACTACTGACTCAGATACTTACCAGCTGTGTGACTTTGTTCAAATCACTTTATTGTTTATCTCAGTTCCTCTCTGGATCATATTCTTTAGCAAAATATTTCATTCTGGAATGTTTTCATTCCATGCAAATCAAATCTCAATGATCTGAATTTATGCACCCTAAGAAGCTTTCCTTATCTCGTCTTCCTAGCCCTGATGGTTATTCATTCCTTCTTTAAATGTTCATGAAAAAAACTTAGCTATTCCTAGAGTTTTCTTCCTGTTTGTAGGAGATGTGCTGCTTGAGGAGAGAGAGATTTTTTCCTTTGTGTATATTTTGTGTATATTTATATGTGCTTGTTGTTTCTCCCAGTTGAACACATGCTCTTTGAGAGAAAAGATTGTTTCCTTTATGCGTTGGTATCCCTAATGTCTACCCCTGCACCTGCAGCTGGTAGGCACTTAGCAGATGTTTAGTGAATGGATGAATGAATATTGAATTATTTTAGATGGCTAAATTGTAGGAGGCTGATTTTGAAGCTTTAATCTGGATATTGTTCCTACAGAAAAGCCAATTCCTATAAAGTATGATACATGAGTGAGCAATTTATAACACAGTTATATGACATTGGAGATTATAATTCATATTTCTATGCTTAACTGTGTAGTAAAGATAGTTACAATATATGTTTGGTCCATTATGACTCAGTTTTGCCAGAAAAAAATGTTTACAGCTGGAAAATATCTACCTTTTAGCGACTTGGGAAATCAGAGGAGTCTCTTCTCTGTTCTGATCTGAAAATGCCCCAGATTGCTTCTTCAGGATACTGTATCTTTTTAATGCTACACTTGAACAACAGTGTAAGAGTGTCTTATATATGCTTATTCTCCTGAATGCCTTAGCTTGTCTCCCTTCTATAAGTATATTGCCTCTTAAGAAAAATAATCAAACTGTCCTCTATATGAATATGTATGTGTGTATGCCTAAATGTAACAAACACATGTGAAAGCATTCATTCTCCTCTCACCTCCCCTTTGAATAGTCTGGCTGCTGTCCAATTTAATCCAGGCAGTTCTCCAAGGATACAGCAGAAAGGATTAGAGTGATGGAAAACCAAGGTGTTGTGGCTCAGATCTGAGAACTTAAACAGGCTTTTCTGCCTCATTAGACAAACATTGTAGAAAGTGAATTCAACAAAACAAGCAATTGATACTTAACTTTTGAGTATATTCCTCATTTTCTCCTTCATTTAAAGTTTAGGCACTCCACTGGAGCAGTGGATGCTAGACTCATTTCTTCTACATGCCTCCTAGTATCTTAATGTTGTGATGAACGTATTTATCTGCACATGACATTCCTGCATCCAGTTCTCCATGTAGGCGATGAGAAGTTCTGCGTATGATTTTTACTTCAAATACGAAATTGATTATTGTAGGGCTTTAAATGGAAAAATAGGAGGAAAAATACATTGTTGTCTACAATAATAACAACAGCTTTGCTTCTCTTTTTTTAAATTTTTTTGTCTGATGTAGAATATATGAGTATTAAAGTATTACTAACAGTTGTGTTATAGTAATTATAATACAGTAATCACAGTATAGTATTATGCAGTAATCTGTAAAATATTAATAACATTTGTATCTAATATCATTTAACTAACACAATAAGTCATTAAAGTGAACTTAAAAGTTTCCTTCGTGGCAAATGTTGTTGTACTTTTTGAGGATTGAAAAAGGCATAAATGAAACAGTCTATATCCTCAAAGAACTTATATCCTCCTAGGAAAGACAACATATACATATATAATTATGTGCAAAATACATAAAAATAAAACTAAGCTAATCATTTTCCCCCAGGGGAAAACATTAACAATTGGGGAATTCAAGAAAGACTCACTGTAGCAAGTGGTATCAGGGCTGTGTCATGAAGGGTTTTAGAATGTCTCTAAGATGTGGAAAGGAGATAAAAAAGATGCGTTCTACAAACACTGTACAGTTTACACAATGATATGAAGATAGGAGATAGGGGCTAGTCAGAAACCAGTTTTGGTGGACTGTAGAGTACACAATGGAGAGTAATGTATGGTAAGACAGGGAAGACAGGTTGGATCCAAATTGTGGATGGATATAAATGCTAGAGGAGTTTTTATTTGATCTTAGAAATAATGAGGCATTGAAATGTGATGAGCAGGGGAGTGACATGTTCACGTATCTCCTTCAAGAAAATTATTTTGGCAGCCTTATGTATGTTAGAGTAAAGAGAATACAGAAATGTCGTGCAGAGGATGAAAGGAAAGAAATTAGAAATATTTGAATTAAAATTGAGTGTAAGAAAATTACTAATTATAGATGAATGGCCAGATAAACCTCAGTTTCATCATCCATAAAATGGGGATAAAGATGGCATCTATCTCCCAGGGTCATTGTAAGGATAGAATTAGATCTTTTTGGTAAAAATACATTGTAAACATTCAAGCACTACAATATATTCATAATTATCATGATTCTCCATTTGGAGGATATTGTAGCACTCCTGCAGAGAAGTCATGAGGAGATAATGACCTCCCACAAGGACAGTGTCAATCTAAGTTGAGGAAAGGTCACAAATGTGATTGATTGGGATGCGGTAGAGTCATGTGACCTCCAACTCTCTGAGTTTGCAAAGCTAGATGAATGGGCAAATTATGTTTCCATAATGGAACTAATCGGGATCAGAGTGTGTTTCTTGTTTTCAAACAACTGTGAGAAAATACACTCCTAAGAATTTTGGCAGCAAACCATTGCTGGATGTCGAGCAGTATAAAACCCAGACAAGAATTCATGGCAAATCAAATACCGTTCAGTGTACTACTTTCCAGGACCTCTCAAATAAACACTTACAGATTATTCCCATCTATATAATGTCATATTTTAAAGATGAAAAGAGTATACATTTTTAATTTGCCACTGGGTTGTAGTAGTTTTTGTAGGAATGTCAGGTGACTTAAACTTAGCAGCTGTGATGGGCAGAGAATACCTGCTTCCATCATATTGTGAAGATGGAGTTGAAGACCAACTCTAAATAATGACAGAAAAATTTTGTCTGATGTTTTAAAAATTGTCAAGATAATTAGACTAAGGCATTCTCTCAGTTGATTTACATAGATATGACACTTAGGCTTGACTACAGGCTGAATCATATTTAGAGTTACCAGAGAGAGAAGCAACATCTGGGTGTTTTTTTTATAAATTTATTTATTTAACTTTTTACATTCATTTTCACAAGATTTTGGGTTCCAAAATTTTCTCCCCATTTGTCCCCTCCCCCCTCCTCAATACACTGAACATTCTAATTACCCATGTCACCAATCTGCCCTCTCTTCTATCATCCCTCCCTTCCCTTATACCATCTTCTCTTTTGTCCTGTAGGGCCAGATAACTTTCTATTCCCCATTACCGGTA
>CM053769.1:474689185-474706672 GCA_028658325.1 Potorous gilbertii | reverse complement strand
GGGGGTTTATGCCGAGAACTTTTGTAATGGAGCAGTGGTGGAGCTCCAGCCTGCTCTGCCCGTAGCTGCCTCTGCCACGGCTGCAGCCTCCCAGGGGGTCCGAGTCCCGGAGATCCCCCGCTCCCCTCTCAGCCTGTCTCTCCCACTGACCTGCGTGTCTGTGGGTGGATGGACCTTCGCGGTCGCCGGAGATTCAGGTCCCTGCCGCCTTCTGGGCTCTGCTCGCTCCTCTCAGTGCCGCGTGGCCGGGGCGGGGGAGGGGAGCGCTCGGCAGGACAGGACTCGGCTCCCGTCCGGGGCACCCCTGCGGTCGGCCCTTCAGGGCTCTCTGCAACGGAGATCTCCCTCACCGCATTGCTGCGCGGTTTCCACTGCTCCAGAATTTGTCAGGAGCTCTTTTTACTGGAAATCTATGGGCTGTGGGTTCGGACCTAGCATAGGTGAGTCTTTCTACTCCGCCATCTTGGCTCCGCCCCCGAGCTCATCATTTCTTACAGCACAATAGTATTCCATTGCATTCATAAACCAAAATTTATTCAGTCTTTCCAGAAGTGATGGGCATCCCCTTGATTTGCAAATTTTGGCCACCAAAAATAAAACTGCTATAAATATTTTTGTATATGTGGGACCCTTTCCCATTTTTATAATCTCTTAGGAATATAGTCTTAGATGTGGTATTGCTGGGCCAAAGGGCTCATTTTTGTAGCCCTTTAGACATAGTTCCAAATTGCTCTCCAGAATCATTGGATGAGCTCACAGATCAATCAACAATGAATTACTGTTCCAACTCTCCCACATATTCTCCAACATTTATGATATTCCTGTTTTGTGACGTTAGCCAGTCTGATAGGTGTGATGTGTTACCTCAGAGGTGTATTGATTTGCATCTCTCTAATCAATAGTGATTTAGAGCATTTGTCTTATGATTATAGATGGCTTTAATTTCTTCCTCTGAAAACTCCCTGTTCATATCCTTTGACCATTTATCCAATGGGGAATGATTTGTATTCTTGCACACATGACTCAAGTCTCTATATACTTTAGAAATGAGACCTTTATCACAGACATTAGTTGCAAAATTTCTTTCACAGTTTTCTGCTTCCCTCCCAATCTTGGTTGCATTGAGTTTGGTTGTGCAAAAACTTTTCAATTTAATGTTATCAAAATTATCCCTTTTGCAGTTAATAATATTTTCCATCTCTTGTTTAATCAAAAATTATTCCATTCTCCATAAATCTGAGGAATATACTATTCTTTGCTCCACTAATTTTTTATAGTATCAATTTTTATACCTAGATAATGTACTCATTTGGGCCATATTCTTCTCTACAGTGTCAGACATTGGTCTGGGCCCAGTTTCTGCCACACTGTTATCCAGTTTTCCCGACAATTTTGTGAAACAATGAGTTCATACCCCACAAATAGGGTCCTTGGGTTTATGAAACAGTATACATATATATATATATATATATATATATATATATATATATATATATATATATTCATTGACTGCTGTGTCTTGAATACATAAATATATTCCACCGGTCTACCCTCTGGTTCTTGTCCAGTACCAAGTGGTTTTGATAATTGCTGCTTTATAACACAATTTGAGATCTGGTAGAGCTAGGCCACCTTCCCTAGCATTCCTTTCCATTAGTTCCCATTATATTCTGGACCTTCTGTTCTTCCAGATGAATTTTGATATTATTGTTTTTAGCCATAGAAAATAATTATCTGATGGTTTGATTGGTATGGCACTGAATAAGTAAATTAATTTAGATAGAATAGTCACTTTTATTTTATTGGCTTAGTCTAGCCATGAGCAACTCATATTTTTCCACTGACTTAGATCTGCATTTATGTGCATGAAAAGTGTTTTGCAATTGTATTCATATAGTCCCTGGGTCTCTTTTGGCAGGTAGACTCCAAAATATTTTACAGTGTCTATCCTTGCTTTAAATGGCATTTCTCTATCTATCTCTTGCTGTTGGCCTTTGTTAGTAATATACAGAAATGAAGATTTGTGTGCATTTATTGTGTAACTTGCAACTTTGCCCAAGTTGTTTGTTATTTCAAGTAGTTTTTACTTGATTCTCTGGGATTCTCTACGTATATCATCTGCAAAGAGTGATAATTTAGTTTCTTCTTTGCCTGTTCAAATTCCTTCATTCTCCTTTTCTTCTGTTACTGCTAGAGCTAACATTTCTAGTATAATTTTGAATAATAATGACGATAATGATGACAATGGGCATCCTTGTTCCAGCCCTGATCTTACTGGAAATGCATCTACCTTATCCCCATTGCATATCAGGCTTGCTGAAGGTTTTACGTAGATACTACTTATTATTTTATGGAAATATCCATTTACTCCTATGCTCTCCAGTGTTTCCAAAAGGAATGGGTGTTATATTTTGTAAAATGCTTTTTCTGCATCTATTGAGATAATCATGGGGTTTCTCTTACTTTTGTTGTTGATATGATCAATAATGCTAATATTTTCCTAATATTGAACCAGTCCTGCATCCTGGTATATATTATACTAGATGAAAATGTATTATTCTCATGATAAGTTTCTGTATTGTTACTAAAATGATATTTAAAATTTTTTCATCTGTATTCATTAGAGAAATTGGTCTATAAATTTCTTTCTCTGTTTTGACTCTTCCTGGTTTAGGTATCAAAACAATATTTGTATCATTAAAAGCATTTGGGAGGAATCCTTCTTCCTCAATTTTCCTAAATTGTTTATATAGTAATGGAAGGTATTGTTATTTAAATGTTTGAAAGAATTCACCTGTAAATCTATCTGGCACTGGTGATTTTTTTCCCAGGAAGTTCATTGATGGCTTATTCAATTTCTTTTTCTTTGTTAAGGTTATTTAAGTATTCAACTTCCTCTTCTGATAATCTGAGCAATTTATATGTTTTTTAAAATAATCATCCCCCTCACTTAGATTGTCCAATTTACGAACATGCAGTTGGGCAATGTAATTTTTTATTTTTGTTTTAATTGTTCCTCATTGGAGGTGAATTCACCCTTTTCATTTTTGATATTGGTAATTTGGTTGTGTTCTTTCTTTTTTTAATGAAATTGAACAAAGGTTTATCAATTTTATTGTTTTTCATGAAACCTACTCTTAGTTTTATTTATTGGTTCAATAGTTTTCTTAACTTAAATTTTATTAATCTCTCCTTTAGTATTAAGTATTTCTAATTTAAGATTTACTTACAGATTTTCATTTTTTTCTTTTTTTACCTTTCTCAGCTACATTCTCAATTCATTGATCTCCTCTTTCTCTATATTTTTCATGAAGGCATTCAAAGATATAAAACTTCCCCTAAGAACTGCTTTTGCAGTATCACATAAGATTTGGTAGGTTGTCTCATTATTGTCATTCCCTTGAATGAAGTTGTTGATTGTTTGTATGATTTATTGTTTTACCTACTCATTCTTTATTAGATTGTTCAGTTTCCAATAAGTTTTTGGTTTATGTTTCCATGGCCTTTGATTACATATAAGTTTTATTCCATTATGATCTGAGAAGCATGCATCTCTGCCTTTTTGCACTATACTCTGAAGTTTTTATGTCATAGTACATAGTCATTTTTTTGTATATGTGCCATGTACCACTGAGAAAAAGGTATATTCCTTCCTCTCCCTGTTCAGTTTTCTCCAGATATCTATCCTATCTACCTTACTCTGAGCTTTAATTCACTTCCTTAACTTCTTTCTTGTTTATTTTGAGGTAAGAATTCATCAAGTTCAGAGATGGGGAGGTTGAGATCCTCCACTAGTAGAGTTTTGCTCTCTATTTCTTCTTGTAACTCCCTTAACTTCTCCTCTAAGAATCTGGATGCTAAACCACTTGGAGCATATATGTTTAGTAATGATATTGCTTCCTTGTCTATAGGACCTTTCAGCAGGAAATAGTTTCTTTCCTTATCTCTTTTGACTAGATCTATTTCTGCTTTTGCTTTGTCTTATGTTAGGAGTTCTCATCTCAGAAGCTGAGATCCTTGGGTTTATCAAACAGTAGATTGTTATATTCATTGACTACTGTGTCTTGAGTATCTTACATATTCCACTGGTCTATGCCTCTCTTTCTTAGCCAGTACCAGATGATTTTGATAATTGCTGTTTTATAATACAATTTCAGATCTGGTAGAGTTAGGCCACCTTCCCTAGCATTTCTTTTCATTACTTTCCTTGATATTCTGGACCTTTTGTTCTTCCAGATGAATTTTGATATAAATTATTTCCAGCTCTAGAAATTAATTATCTGATAGTTTGATTGGTATGGCACTAAATAAGTAAATTAATTTAGGTAGAATTGTCATTTTTTTATATTGACTTGGCCTACCCACAAACAGTGGGAAAGAGGATAGAGGGAAAGACACAAATAGTAATCAGAATGGTGAATGTGAATGGGTCCCGTTAAATGGAGAGGAATAGTACAATGGATTAAAAGCCATAATCCAATGATATGTTGTTTACAAGAAACACATTTGAAACGGGGGATACACACAGAGAAAAGGTAAAAGATTGGCACAGATTATATTGTGCTTCAGCTGATCTAAGAAAAGCTAGGATAGCAATCCTAATTAAGACAAACCAAAAGAAGAACTAGATCTCATCAAAAGAAATAGAGAAGGAAACTTCTTTCTACAGGAAATTATATCCTGCTAGAAGGCACCATAAACAACAAAGCAATATCATTACCAATCACAGATGCTCCAAATGGTATAGCATCCAAATTCTTACAGGAGAAGCTAAGGGGGTTACAGGAAGAAATAGGCAGCAAGGCTATACTAGTGGTGGACCTCAGTCTCCCCCTTTCTGGATGTAGTAAATCTAACCTTAAAATAAACAAAAAGGAAGTTTAGGAGGTGAATAAAATTTTTAGGAGGACTCCTTACCCACTTTTCCCAAATAGTCTATATGGTGTTGAAATTAGCTGTTCTATATTCATTAGAGAGATCGGTCTATAAATTTCTTTCTCTGTTTTGGCTCTTCCAGGTATAGCTCTTGAAAGCATATTTGTACCATAAAAAGCATTTGCAAGGACTCCTCTCCTAATTTTCCCAAATAGTTTTCATATTATTGGAATTATCTGTTCTTTAAATGTTTGACAGTATTCAGTTGTAAATCTATCCAACCCTGGAGACTTTTCCCCAAGGAGTTTATTGATGGCTTGTTCAATTTCCTTTTCTGAGATGGAGTTAATTAAGTATTCAACTTCTTCTTCTGTCAATCTGGGAAATTTATATTTTTTAAAAGGTGAATTCATTCTTTTCAATTTTGACATTGGTAATTTAGTTTTCTTTCTTTTTTTTAATCAAATCACATAAGATTTGGTAGGTCGTCTCATTATTGTCATTCTCTTCAATGAAGTTGTTGATTGTTTCTATGATTTGTTGTTTAACTCACTCCTTCAGTATTAGATTGTTTAGTTTCCAATTAATTTTTGGTCTATCTTTCCATGGCCTTTGATTACATAAAATTTTTATTGCATTATGAGCTGAGAAGGATGCATTGACTATCTCTGCCTTTCTGCACTAGATTGTGAGGTTTCTGTGCCCAAGTACCTCATCGGTTTTTGTATATGCACCACTGAGAAAAAGGTATATTTCTTTCTATCCCCATTCAATTTTCTCCAGAGATCTATCATATCTACCTTATCCAGACTACTTCCTGGGTAGGTGATTCTTCGTTTTAATCCTAGCTCCTTTAATTTCTGGAATATCATATTTCAAGCCCTTTGATCCCTTAATGTAGAAGCTGCTAGATCTTGTGTTATCCTGATTGTGTTTCCACAGTACTCAAATTGTTTCTTTCTGGCTGCTTGTAATATTTTGGGAACTCTGGAATTTAGCTACAGTATTCCTAGGAGTTTTCCTTTTTTGTGTCTATTTTGGGAGGCAGTCAGTGAATTATTTCCATATCTATTTTACCCTCTACTTCTTGAGTACCATGGTAGTTTTCCTTGATAATTTCTTGAAAGATAATGTCTGTGCTCTTTTTTGGATTTGAGGTAGTCTAATCATTTTTACATTTTCTATTTCCTGGAGCTTTTATTCAACTCAGTTGTTCTTCCAATGGTATATTTCACATTGTCTGCTCTTTTTTCCATTCCTTTGGTATTGCTTTACAATTCCTTGATTTTTAATAAAGTCATTAGCTTCTATCTGCTCCATTCTAATCCTTAAGGAATAATTTTCTTCAGGGAGCTTTTGGAACTCATTTTCCATGTGATTAATTCTGCTCTTTAAGGCATTCTTTTGCTCATTGATTTTTGGATCTCTTTTGCTATTTGAGTTAGTTTATTTTTTAAAGTGTTATTTTCTTCAGCATTTTTGTGAGTCTCTTTTAGCATGGTGTTGACTAATTTTTCATGATTGTTTTTGCACCATTCTCATTTCTCTTCCAAATTTTTGCTCCACTTCTCTGACTTGATTTTCAAAATCCTTTTTGAGCACTTTCATGGCCTGAGACCAATTCATATTTTTCTTGGAGATTATGGATGTAGGAGATTTGACTTTGTTGTCTTCTGTTCCTGTATTTTTGTCTTCATGGTCCCCAAGGTAAGATTAGATAATCTTATTCTTTTTCTGCTTTTTGCTCATTTCCCAACCATTTACTTGAATTTTGAGCTCTTTGTCAAGGTAGCTCTCTGCTTCCTACAGGGGAATGGGAGGTCTACTGTTAGCCTGTTGCCACCCCTACAATTTGTGGTCCTAGTTTTCCAGAAATAGGTCATGCCATTGCACCTGCCCCTGCTGCTGCTACCATGGGCTCCTTCACCCCATTTGCCACCCTGGGACTGAGACTGGACTATTCTACTCTCTCACACTGGCTCTACAGGCTTTTTTCCATTGAATGTCCAATTTTATCCTCATTGTTTTGGGGTCATGAATTCTGGAAACCACTACAGGAATCAGTGATTCAGTTGTCCCAAGGCCTGCTTAGGTCCAGTTTGTGCTGATGTGCCCCACACTGCACCATGCTCTGTTTCCAGCATGACATGATAGATGCTTCCCAGTGACCTTCTAGGCTGCCATGTGCTGAAGATTTTCTTCACTCCATCATTCTGTGAATTCTTTAGTTCTAGAATTTGTGTAGAGTCATTTTTGGTTACAGATATTTGACTGGGTTTGGGGGCATAGCTCTAGCAACTCTGTGCTTTTACTCTGCCATGTTGGTTCCACCTTTCTTGGACTATATTCTTTATGAACATACCAGTAAGAATTTTTCTATTCATGTGTACTTATTTTTTAAAGAGAAGAGATTGTTGAACTTTCCTTTTGTTTTCTTATTCAAATAACTAGCAGAATCAATGTGCAAAACATATCACAAATATTTATTGGTCAAATGATTCCTTATCACCTCAAGTATCAAATATTACATACCTCCTTTCTCAAAATCCTTCATAACAAACTTTCCCCACTCTAACTTTCCAGACTTCTAATATGCTAGCTGTCACTCCCATAGCCTCCTTGTTGTTCCTTAAAAAGGATATTCCATCTCCCAAATAGATAAATTTTCAGTGCTAGTCATCCATGCCTTGAATACATGCTTCCTCAACTATACTTCCTGGTGTCCTTCAAGTCACAAAAGAAAAAAAAAATCTCCCTCTACAGGAAATTTTGATCACTGTTAATTGTGCTATTTTCTGTTTATTGATTATTCCCTATTCATTATGTCTGTAACATTTTTTTATATTTTCTTTGTATTTCTCTACATTTCCAGTAGTTATTACAATGGCTGAAAGATAGTAAATGCTTAATAAATATTCAATGAATGATTAGTTTATAAATTTAATCAAAAGGATAAGAGACAGGAACTAGAAAAAAGAGATGGAGAAGTGATCAGAGTGGCAGAAGAATTGAGAGAATTTTTATCATATAAATCGCAAGAGGAAATGTAAAAAAAAAGGTTTTAATGTCAATAATATCAAGAGATAAAGAGACAATAAAGGGCTATTGAATTGGCAGCAACAAATCTCATACAAACTTTTAAATATTCAGTAGAGTATTTCTTTAAACACTTATTCTTCCTTGTGTTAATGACTTCTATGCTGTCTTTCAGGGCACCCAGCACAATATATTCTGTTTCAGGGAATGTAAATGGTTTCCATTGGTATGCTATTTAATCTTTAACAATTGTTTGACAAGATTTATACATACAAACACACAGAGACATAAACAAACTTGAATTTTCATTGCTAACATTTTCCCATTACTTTTAAGTTTATACAAACAACAAAACAACCAATGAAATCCTGATTTATGGCATTTGCTCATTTTCTGAGATGTAAATGCTCATTCTGCAATTTTAACAATTGACTCTCATGAGCCAAATACAACCGACTGCAGCATAGCCCACATGTTCTTTCCAGCTCCTTTAGACTTATAAAAATTGATTGATTTAGTCTGAATAAATTTGTCTTCATGTACCCAGTTCCTGGAGATAGGTGGTTCAGTAGATAAAATTCTGGATTGGAGTCAGGAATACCTGAGTTCAAAGTTGGCTTCAGCTGTGTACTTGCCCTGGGTATAACCTTGATGAAATCATTTAAACTGATTGTTTCAGTTTCCTCAACTATAAAATGTAGGCAATATATGATTATTAAATTGTTTATTTGTAAAGCAATTTCTGCAGTGTCTGGCACATAGTATGCACTTAGTAATCACTTTATTCCTCTTCCCATCTCTTCTTACATTTTGAGTCATTGATTATTTTAGTCACAACACTTTCCCTAGTACTGTGGTAATGATGAAGTGCTATATAAATTTAAAATGTTCATCCAAAGGTTTTGATAGTAAGTATATATGGAGCATAACATATTGCAAGTGTAATCAGGGCTAAAAAATCTTTCCCACACAATTTACTACCAAACATGTTTTGTTTACAACTTTTATAGCATGTTTTCATTTTATCATTCTATAGCATAATTGTGTATTGAATTGCATTTGATAGACTCTATTTAATTTTAATTATTTGGATCACCTGATGCATTTCTTGTTCTCTTTAATGTTCTTATGTTAATATTGAATATTGCATGAAAGGGAAAACAGACACTAGAAGTGTTTCAAATCCCTAGATGTATGAATACTTTTTTCCTCATTAATTAAGAGTCATTTTGTCTTATAAATAAATATAATTAAAAAAAATAATATAAATAAATAAAAATTAAATTCTCAGTTATTAAATGCCATGATACAAAATATTGATTGCATCTAAATGATTTTTGTACCAAAATTATAGTTTATCAAATAATTTCCAAATTACCCAACTTCTAGCAAAGAAAACCTGCTCAGTGTATTAAATATGATAGCCTGGTCAGTCATGAAATAATTTTGGTGCAAATAATGTGTGTAATTGACTGTAATGAATGCATTTTATAAATTGTAGTTATAAAATCAATTGCATTTTAGTTTAACTAGAAGGTAATTCTGGATAAAAAGTTAAAAGGTTCATTTGATAATTTTTCTTAGGAAATCGTAATAACATTTTCCTCTGATATGCGTCATAATATTGTATTATATCAGGTTATATGTGTTACTTTATAGTTAAAGCAATATTATAAAATTTTTGTTCCAGGGTTAGATGTGCACATGATATTAAAAATAACATTATGTAATGTCTATCCCACTTAAAATAAATAGGGTACTTAATTATGAGCTGGTTATTTGCTTATGCTAAACTTAATGTCAAATGAATATAGCACTTTCTTTTTCTGTTTCTTTTTTTCTCCCAAGCCTTAAGTTTCAAGCTCTCCCAAAAGTGCCCAAAACAGAAAGAGATCTTTGAGGAATTTTTTAATGGCAGTATTGATGGGTATGGCAAAAGTGTGAGCTTTAAAATCTTTGTAACTCTGAGCCCATGTGAGAAATAATTGTCACTTTTGTCCTCTAAATTCTGTGTAGTTCTTTTGGAACACATCAGCCATTCTCTATGTACTTCTAATGGTGGCAAAATAGAATAGAATTCTTGTTAAGACCTAAAAGATTCCTAAAAACTTCTGATATAAAGTAATGTAAATTTGTTCTTCTTTGTCTAGAAAAGTTAGATTTTACTCATTCAGGGAACCTCAGAATTGGAAAAGTTCACAGAGACCAACAATTTCAATGTGTACCAAAACAGGAATCTATCTATGATGTGTCACAAAAGAATATCTAATCTTTGTTTGAAAATCTTCAAATTGTTTACACCATTCATTCACACTAAGTCGTTAGATGACTAATAATTACTTGATATCTGAATCACTCAAAATTTTTTTTCTAATGTTACATTAAAGCATCCTAAATAGTGTCTCATAGATAAACACTTTCTGTGATGTTATAGAGGAAGCTAGATAGCACAGTGGATAGAGCTCCTGGAGTTATGAAGTTCAAATTTGACCATAGATAGCTAGTTGCTGTGTGAAATTGGAATAATTATTTTACTACTACTTATGTCAGTTTTCTCAATTGTAAGATGATGATAATAATTTGACTTATTTCATAGAGTTATTGTGATGGTCAAATGAGATATTTGTAAAGCACTTAGTACATTTGTCTGGAACATAAAGAAGACTGAGCATAGAGTCATAGAGAAGCAGAACTGACTAACACAAAATCAAGCATTAGAACAATATTTTGGGTGTCTTTAAGGGAGGATTTAGCTGATATTTAGGGATGGATATTCATGGTCTTCCAGTAACCCCTCAAACATATACATATATCTGTAATGTTCGTAATTTCTTTCTTTTTTTTTGATACACAGACTACACTATATCTAGGCTCCACAATGCCATTCATTGATATGGTTCCTCCTATAGACAGATTATATGTTCTATATGCCTAAGGAGGTGATCTTTATAAATTGCCATGCCTTCTTGACTATACTTTGTTTCAGCTTAGTGAGGCATTTAGTTTTATTTGGATAGTTCTTTAAACAGAAGAAACAAAGATAGTAGAATAGGGCTCCAAGTTTTGTTTAATTTTTTTTTTAATGGTAGAACCTGACAACTATACTTTATTTACTCCACTGAGAATTCTCAAAACCAGTGTCTATGACTACGGTGATTGAGCAGAGAAAGAATCTAAAATTCATAAATTTTGTCAAGTTTATAAATAACAATGAAATGTTAAACATAACATTATTTGAATTCAGAGGAGTTAAACATGTTAGGAGGTGATCTCTCTCCAAGAAAGAAAGCATTACCAAATGGGCCTGCCCATTGGTAATGGTCCTCTCAGTATTTAGTGTAGAGAATTTAGATTGATACAAGAAAATAAACATGGTCATTTTTTTTTGCTGGGAATATACTTTGTTATGTTTTGGGAAAAGGGTGGCATTGAAAAATGCTTTTAAAAAATATTTATGATTTAAAGAAATTTATTGATCAAACGATATGTCATATCTGCTTAAAATATTAAAGTATGCATGTATTGGGCATATGTATGGATGTATGAGTGCCTTTATATATGCTATATGTACATATATGTAACATGCACATGATGTACACATACACAATAATATATGTACACGTGTGTACATATATTATACATATATCTGCATATTTACACCTATATTTACTCATTTGGTTATATGTTTATTCTTGCACTTACACATCCATCTACCTGCACATTTTCATAAACACCACACACATGTGTGAATACACACGTGTATTGTGTATTGTATACACAAAACGTTTTTAATGGATAGAAAACTTATGTTCTTGCTAGACTTACCTGGGATGAAATCCTGATTCTTTCCAATACTGAATCTATTACATTGAGAAAATAGATTTTACCTCTCAGGGTCCAAGGGAACTAAGGCTTTGAGATTCAGAATAAATAATAGTTTGTATTAGTAAAATTTCCTTATCAGGGACAACTTCACACTAATGATTTCAAAGATCTAAATTTAATCAGTTAATGACTCCTTCCATCCCTCTTTTCATTTCTTTCTGAGTTGAGTAAAAAGAAAAAGCAAACATGTCACCCATGACCCTGAACTCATGCTCCAATCACCAATGCCATTGTTTAAATGTTAGCATGAGATTCAGAGCCATATGACAATATTCTCATCTATGATTTTCTAAACTATTATTTTTTCAACTTGGCCGTGAGGACACCTTATCTTCTGTTTCTAACTTCAAATTATATGTTATATATTGCCTTAGGTTCCTTCATTAATTATGAGAATCTTTTGTAATAAGGGATTTTTTTTAGAGTATAGTCTATCAGTCTTGATGTTTTCAGTTTTAGGTCACCTAAGAATTGATGTGGCTTCTTGCCAAGAGTTAGAGTGAGCCTTTTCAAATGTGGGTTTTTGATATCTTATGCTCATCCACATGAACTGTCTTAATAAATGTGCTAAATTACATTGTACATTATATCAAAATTGAAACGGACCTCAGAAGCCATTCTGTCCACTCTGTAAAAAAGCACCTCTACAACACCCCTGACGAATGATCATCATACCTTAACATGAAGAAATCCAATGACAAAAAACTCTTTAATAACTGAGGCAGGTTTTCTTTGGAGAGGTTATAAGGGTGGGTGTATTTCTTTTTTCCCCTGATTGTATCAAACCAAAAATCTGTCTTCTTTCTACAGCTTCTACTCAATGCTTTTAGTTATGCCCTGTAAGGCAAAGAGGAGAGTGTCTAGTCTGTTTTTCAAAGGAGAGTCCTTAAAATACTTGGAGACGGCTGTCATTCACCCTGTGCCTTTGAATGTGTTTTCCTCCCTCTGCCTAAACCTTCCTCATGATTACTACATATAATCACCATCATGATTACCTTTTTTTGCACACAGCTCCATGTATGAACACCATATCATCTGTTAGAAACATATTAATATCATGTTAACTTCTAAGATCTCTAGAATTAGGTTACACAAGGTGTCACTTTGTCATATTTTACTACATTGCTACAATTTGTTGACTATTGACTCTATTTCCCATTGGGGAAAACCAAATTAAGAAGAAAATGCAAAGTGAGTTATGCTGCTGTTTTCACTGTTTGATACTATTATGATATGGAGAAGTAGAATTGAAAGAGTAATTTGAGGACCATAACTTAGCCTGAGACATACAGGGCAATTCTTTAAGTGGAAGAGAGGTATTTCGTGAATATCAGAAGAGAAGTGGTCAGCAATATAACGAGCAAGATAAAATGACAATTTTGGGGATAAGGGTGGATGTTAAGAAATAAATGAGACTAGAATAAAAAATATTTGGTGGACATATAGTGATTACTGCTTAAGGCAATAATTTGGGAAGAAAATGGAGATGAATTGAAAATATATTTAAATAAATGTGTTATACATATAAATGTTTATGTAAGAATATATATATATTTATATGAACTTATATACTATAAGCATATATATAATTATCTATATGAACTTATATACTTTATATATGTGCGCAGACATACTTAAAAGTGTGAATTTATACACATATGTATGTATATGCTCATACATATATCCTTATGATTATTGTGTTGAAATTATTAATTTCTCAGTCCTTTGGACTCAGAGAATGATAATGTGGCCTAATGGACCCTCCTGATGTATCAGAAGCCCTGTGCATGATTAAAGTCCCAACTTTCTTACTAGCTAGCAATATGTAGTTACTTACCACATTGTGACTCATTTTTGTCACATGTGAAATAGGAATAATCATACTTATACTTCTTGGAATTATGTAGCACCAGTGTGATATTCATAGCACTCACGGTGGCTATGTATATCCCTGTGCTATTGCAAACTGTGAAACACAACAGACTCTCCACAGGGAAGACAGAACCAAAACACTTATTCAGAAACCAGAAAGCCAAATCCATCATAGTAACAAAAATAGATACACAGTGACAATGCAGAGGATAGCACCAACACCAGGCCTTCTCTCTGCTAGGGCCTTCCCACAAACCAGCTCCATTAAACAAAAATGCAAACAGTCAAAAAAATCACTCACACTAGCCACCTGCATGCTCGCCAGCTCTGACTGCTCTCAAGACTAACTTTCTTCTGATCTGCTCTGGCTCTACCTCTTCCTGTTCCACCCATTCACCAAACTCCTCCCAACACAGGCTCTGTGTGACTCAGACTTTCATGTGATCCAGGCCAGTCATGTGGGTCTATTAGTGAATATAAAAGATTTTCCACTTAAATTGCTATTACAAATTAGAAGACATATGGGATTCAATCTTAACCAAGTTTCTTAATATCTTTGATCTCACACAAATCCTTTCACCTCTCTTGTCCTTAGTTTACTTATCTACACAACCCTGGTAAAGATGTTTCTCTTCTTCATTTCTATTTCCCAAAGAATACTCTGAAGCAAGTCATTAGAAAACTCAAGTGTTTACAAATGTAAACATTGCCTTAAAAAGGAAAATGATTATTATTGCTATTATTGAATATCTTACACGTAAAATTCCAGAATCAATGAATGTAGCACATAAGGAAATAGGAAATAAGAGAATTACCAGGGTGAAGATCAGGGAAACTAGATTTGAGTCCTGGCTCCAGAACTTTTTACCTGGTTGACTTTTGGAAAATTATCAAACTTCCATGGTCCTCATCTTCCTCTTTTTTTTTTGAGGGGGAAGATGTCTTTCAGGTCTAAATCTATAAACCTATTTGAAAGTACCATGTAATCATCAAGGACTGCTTGCAGCTTATATTTTTTCTTTGTATCAATCCTCTCCATTTCTGATTACCACATTTTGATGGAAGCAGAATAAGAAAATAACCTTGCATAAATGCAAAAATGATAACTGCTTACTCAGACCCTCCTGATGTCATTTCCCTTTAAAGTCTCCTTGATCAATAAAACATATGACTTTGTTTTCCTTGATCAATCTGTTCAGACTGAACTACCCTGATTGTTGAATGGGTGTTGGCAATCTTATGTAATTAATTATGCCAACCTGATTCTACACCATATTTTACATTTTATCTAGTCATGAAATACCTGGAAACATGGAAACCTGCCAAACTATTCATACCATGTATGACTGCTATGAGAACACCGCCACCCCCATGACTGGATATGTGATTATATCAAATAAGAGAACTCCAGATTATCAGTGTCCTGTACTGATACAGACCAATACAAGTGAGTATTAGAGAATTACCTACTGTTAAAAAATATTGTGACTAATTGAGGATTACTGACCATTTGCTATGAGTCTACTCTTTCTGATTTAGAGTTTGAAAGATTAGAATTGGATTAGATAAAGCTAAAGAGCTCAGGTTAGTAGAAGTCAGTTCTAAGACTTCCAAGTTCAGCATTTTCTGAGCTTGAGTCAAAATCTCTATTTGCTTTCCTATGCCTTATCTGTAAGATCAATAACACAATTAATAGTACCACCTGCTTTTGAAAAAACATAGTTCCATTCACAACCTCTGTAATTTCCCAGATCAAAACTTCAGAACTAGCATGCCTGACCTTCACTCTACACTTCACTTCACTTCTCTCTCTCTCTCTCTCTCTCTCTCTCTCTTTCCCTCCCTGTCTCTCTCCCTCTCCCATATGTGTGAGGATATGTGTGTGTGTGTGTGTGTGTGTGTGTGTGTGTGTACTGATTCTCAACCTCAACTTCAGCACTTGGTATAACATTTAGTGGACACGTCTGGTCCTTATTTTTTCACTGATACAAAATTGAAGGTTGGAGTATATCTCTAAGGTTCCATTTATGAAATAGAAAGAATATTAGATTCATTCAGGATAGACTGAAGTTTAACTCTGACTTCAGATTCTTACTACCTGGGATATGGGCAAGCAATTAAATCTCTAAAAGACTTGTTTTACACATCAACAATGTGGGGATGATAATATCCTCATCACAAAACTGACAGGAATATTTCAAGGATAGAATTGAAGACTATAGGTAGAATAGTTCATTCATTCATATATATGTATGGATAGATATATGTATATACATATATGTATAGGCATAAATGTATGTGTTCACATACATATTCAGGCATGTGCATATATACAGACATACACATGAATATTCAATACAAATTTATACAATACACATATGCATGCATATAGCCTGAAATCCAAATAGACAGGACGGTAACTGCAACATGATGGGAGTCTTCAGGCACTCTGCTAATAGACCCATTTATCCAGATATTTGTGTGACCAAGGTGTCTTGTTTGCAGGAGAACAGGTGAAAAGTTGTAGAATAGTCCTGTCTTATCATTCAGATAAGCAATTTATTCACCAACACATATAGTTGCAGAAACAAATTGAGGCCAAGGCTCTCAGTAGCACAAGAGGCCCCGAACCCTCCTTTTTTTTTTTTTACTCATCTTTTAGTTTTCAACATTTATTTCCACAAGATTTTGAGTTCCGGGGGCGGAGCCAAGATGGCGGACTGGAAAGACTCACATATGCTACCTCCGAACCCACAGCCCACAATTATCTATAAAAAGAACTCCCAACAAATTCTGGAACAGTGGAGCCATGCAGCAATGGGGTGAAGGAGATTTCCGTTCCACAGAGCCCTGAAAAACCGATCCCAAATTTCCGTCATGCACGGGATGGGAGTGGAGCCCACCCCTGCCCTGGCTGCGTGGCACTGAGAGGAGTGAGCAAATCTGAGCAGGCTTCAGGGACGGAATCTCCAGTGGCTGGAAAGGTCCCTCCACCCACAGACGGGCTGAGAGAGGAGCGGGGTGTCTCCATGACTCGGGAGGCAGCAACATAGGCAGTGGCGGCCAGAGGCTCCCAGAGCAGGCAGGAACTCAGCAGCAGCTACATTACACAAGGTCTCTGCATAAACCCCGTGAGGGAACTGTGCCTGGGAGGTGGCCTGGCCCCCACCTGAGAACCTGATTTAAATTTACTCTGAATAACAGCCCTGCCCACCGCTGAAAACCCTGAGGCTGGAGAGCAGCATTTGAATCTCAGACCCCAAGCACTAGCTGGGCAGATCTAGGCAGGGTGGACAGGAATTTCAGAAGTCAAGTAACTGGCTGGGAAAATGCCCAGAAAAAGGAAAAAAAATAAGACCATTAGAAGGTTATTTTCTTGGTGACCAGATGATTGTGCCATTCCTCTCTGATGAAGAAGATCAATGCTTACCATCAGGTAAAGGCATAGCAGTCAAGGCCTCTGTATCCCAAACATCTGAAATAGATATACAATGGGCTCAGGCCATGGAAGAGCTCAAAAAGGATTTTGAAAATCAAGCTAGACAGGTGGAGGAAAAACTGGGAAGAGAAATGAGAGAGATGCAAGAAAAGGCTGAAAAATGGGTCAATACCTTGATAAAGGAGAGCCCAAAAAATGCGGAAGAAAATGACACCTTGAAAAATAGGCTAACTCAATTGGCAAAAGAGGTTCAAAAAGCCAATGAGGAGAAGAATGCTTTCAAAAGCAGAATTACTCAAGTGGAAAAAGAGGTGCAAAATCTCACTGAAGAAAATAGTTCTCTCAAAATTAGAATGGAACAGATGGAGGCCAATGACTTT
>CM053769.1:474668756-474688685 GCA_028658325.1 Potorous gilbertii | reverse complement strand
AGAGAACTATTTTCTTCAGTGAGCTTTTGCACCTCTTTTTCCACTTGGCTAATTCTGCTTTTGAAAGCATTCTTCTCCTCATTGGCTTGTTGAACCTCTTTTGCCAATTGAGTTACCCTATTTTTCAAGGTGCTATTTTCTTCAGCATTTTTTTGGGCCTCCTTTATTAAGGTGTTGACCCATTTTTCATGCTTTTCTTGCATCTCTTTCATTTCTTTTCCCAGTTTTTCCTCCACCTGTCTGACTTGATTTTCAAAATCCTTTTTGAGCTCCTCCATGGCCTGAGCCCATGGGGTATCTATTTCAGATATTTGGGATATAGAGGCTTTCACTCCTATGTCTTTACCTGATGGTAAGCATATCTCTTCATAGTCACAGATGAATGGGGGAATCATCTTCTCAAGAAAATAACCATCTATGGTCTTAGTTTTTTTCCCTTTTCTGGGCATTTTCCCAGCCAGTTACTTGACTTCTGAGAGTCCTCTCCACCCCAGCCTAGGTCCACCCACGTAGTGCTTGGGGTCTGGGATTCAAATGCTGCTCCCCAGCCTCAGGGCTTTTGGCGGCAGGCCTGACTGCTCTTCAATGGGAGCTTATCTGCTGGTTCTCAGGTGGGGGCAGGGCCGCCTCTCAGGCTCAGTTCCCTCAGGGAGTTTATGTAGAGATCTTTTGTACTGGAGCTGGGGTTGAGCTCCTGCCTGCTCTGGGAGTCTCTGGCTGAGCTGCCTCTGCCTCTGGCCAAGCGGCCTCTGGCTCTGCCATGGCCACTTCCCAGGGGGTCAGAGTCCCGGAGATCCCCCGCTCCCCTCTCAGCCCATCTCTCTCACTGACCTGTGCGTCTGTGGTTGGAGGGACCTTCGTGGCCTCCTTGAGATTCAGGTCTCTGAAGCCTGCTTGGGTCTGCTCGCTCCTCTCAGTACGACGTGGACGGGCAGAGCTCTGCGGCTAGGGTGGGGGGGGAGCGCTCTGCAGGGCAGGGCTCCGCTCCCGTCCGGGGTACCTTTGCGGTCGGTTTTTCAGGGCTCTCTGCAACGGAAATCTCCTTCACTGTGTTGCTGCATGGCTTCCACTGTTCCAGAATTTGTCAGGAGTTCTTTTTACAGGAAATCCATGGGCTGTGGATTCGGAGCTAGCAAATGTGAGTCTTTCTACTCCGCCATCTTGGCTGCACCCCTATTCCCTTGCTTTTGATCAATTTGTTCTTCATTATATCCTGAAAGTCCTTTCATGTTTTTGTTTTTTTCCAAAATCAATGAGCTCATCCCTTATTATAACACAGTAGTATTCCTTCACAATCATATATGACAACTTGTTCAGCCATCTCCCAAATAATAAACATCCCTGCAATTTTCAGTTCTTTGCCACCACAAAGAGACCTACTATAAACTTTTTAGAACATATGAGTCTCTTTCCTTTTCTTCTACTTACCTTTCGAAATAGATGAACTAGTGGTATTGTTAGATCAAAGGGTTTAGGTAGTTTAATAACTTTTTGGGCATAATTTCGTACTACTTTGCAATATAATTGCATCATTTCATAATTCCACCAAAAGTGAATTATTGTCTCAATTTTTCTACATTCTCTGCAACATTTGTCACTTTCCTCTTGTATTATTTTTGTTAGTCTGTTGGGGGTCAAATAACAACTGAAAGTTGTTTTAATCACAATTGTTCTATTCAATATGGTTTATAACCATAAATTATTGTGTTTTCTTCATTGGAAACCTGCCTGTTTATGTCATTTGACCATTTCCTATTTCCAACTAATTTTGTCTATCTTTTTTGTTCAGAGTTGTTTTCATGTTGTCTCCGCATTTGACTATGGGATACTTGGGAGCTGGTTCTCTGTCTCTGTCTCTCTTTCTCTCTCTCTGTCTGTCTCTCTGTCTGTCTGTCTGTCTCTCTTTCTTTGCCTCTGTCTCTCTCTGTCTCTCTGTCTCTCTCTCTCTCTCCCTCTTCCTCTCTCTGTCTCTCTCTGTGTCTCTCTGTCTCTCTGTTTCTCTCTCTGTCTCTCTCTCTGTCTCTGTCTCTCTCTGTCTCTGTCTCTGTCTCTCTCTCTCTGTCCCCCCTCTTTCTTTCCCCATTTAGGGAAGAAATCCCTATCACTTAGTATGATAATATAGTGTCTAGGACATAGTAGTTACTTAAATATGTTTATTGACTAAATTAGTGTTATTGTAACAATCGAAGTAAGCAATTTCCTTCTCTGAGAATCAAAATGATATTTATATGCTTTGTGATTCTGTTAACATCATTTTTAAAACAAGCATCATGAAATGATTTTAACATCATTTATCATGTTAAGTAGTACTTGTGGAGCAAACATTCCATGATTAACATTTATATATCTATGATATTTACCTTATCACAGTAAATAACGCTATTTGCCTATTTTAAATGTTATAGAAAACTAAGATAAACATACAGTTTTGAAAGTCACTGTAGATCAATCTGCGTCTAATCAAGTAGAAATGCCCTTTACTTGACCGGGCACTAACATGATAGTAAGCATTTCCTTTCATATTAAAATCATTGCCTTCTGGCCAATATTTTTTTTACAGCAATGGTCAAGGACTTAACTTAAAAAATAACCTTCCAAACAATGATAATATTGCTTCTCTCTGTTTCTGTCTGTCTGTTGGTCTGTCTCTGTTGGTCTCTCTGTCTGTTTGAATCTCCCTCTCTCTTCTCTTTTCTCTTCCTTTCCTCTGCCTTTTTCAATCACTCCTTCATCTGTAATTTATAATTTAAGACAGCTTCATGTGATGGTAAGATATAATCTCTTTTTAGGGCATTATATGATATTGGACAGAGTATTAACAAGTGATTTTGAAGATGAATTTCTTTCAGATGCTTACTAGCTATATATCCATGCATAATTGACTTAACCTTATCGAATCTCATGTTATTTTCTAAGACCTAGTCTCTCAGTTATAGGTTAGGTGAATTTCCCTAAGGGAGTGAAAAGCTTTCATCTTTAGTCTTCAAGAAAAATTCAAACCTTTGAAATATCTGCATGATTCTGTGTTCTAGGAGTTGAGAATAAAATAGTGGAATAAACACCAACAATCATTCTGTCCAAACTCAAGGAGTTTATAGTTCATGGGAAGAAACCCAGGTTTAATATAAAGCAAATAGGGCTCTAAGTATCCCCCGTTTTAAATAATGTTTTAATAAAATATGGTAGTGAATCTTCCAGACAAAACAGTCTTGAGGTTGTTGCTATATCAGTGTCTTATTGATCTTAACTACTCCCCGTTCCCCCAGCTTAAAGAGATCTATCCCTCTTCAAATTTCCGGAGAACGTGCCTTGCATTGATCTTTTAAGCTAACATTTCCACACTTGTTGGACTTGAAGTAAGGAAGGCTTGAAATCCCTGCCTTTTTTCAGATATATTATCATGAGAAGACTTGTAAACTCTCTAAATCTCAGTTTTTTTCACGCGAAAAATTGAGCTAATATTTGAGTAGTTGTACCATATAACCAAGGAAGAGTTAAGACATCATAAAATGTGTAAAGATATTTACAAATCACCACATATCTAACAATTTTCCACTATGTACCAAACACGTAGTAAGATGTGGAAAATTCAAAGGCAAAGTAAGAGCAGTACGTGATCTTCCATAGCTTACATACATAATATAAAACATATACAAGGAGTCTTAGAAGGAAGGGAAATAGTAATATTCATCAAAATAGAAAGAATGTTTTGAAAGATGTAAAAATATGTGAAATGGAAAAGAGAATAAAGTTCATTCTAAGTCATAAGGAAAGTCAGTATAAATGCATGGAGATGAGTAATGGAATTATTTTTACAAAGATCATGAGGCTCCCCCTCCTGGGGCTTGTTTAACCTGTCATTTACTTGACTTTTGAGGTCTTTGTCAAGGTAGTTCTCTGCGTCCAGTGAGGGTAGGAGAGTTTTACCGTCACTTGCTTGATCTGCCCTACAATCTCTGACCCTAGAGCTCCAGAAACAAGAGCTTTCTCTGTTGCTGTTGCAGGTTGCCCAGGGCTTCACCACCCTGAGGCTGGGACGGGACCACTCTACTCTCTCACATAGGTCCTACAGATTTTTTTCCACTGACCTTCCAATTTCTCCTTGGCCTTTTGGGATCATGAAGTCTTAAAATCTTCACAGGTGCCAGAGATTCAGTAGCCCCAGAAATCTACTCAGGTCCATTCTCTGCTGGCACATCCCAAGCCAGACTATGCTCTGCACCCATTGTGGTGTGATAGATGCTTCATGTTGACCTTTCAGGCTGTCTTGTGTTAGAGATTTGCTAAAATCCATCAATCTGTGACTTCTGCAGCTCCAGAATTTTTTTAGAGCAATTTTTTACAGGTATTTGGCTGGGCTTTGAGGGAGATTTCTAGCAAGTTTCTGCTTTTACTGGACCATCTTGGCTCTTCCCTCTGTTTCTAATCTTCTTGTTACTTTCTTATCTTCACATGCTCTGTTATTCAATGCCAGGAGTCTTTTAGTTTCTCAAAAATAGCACCCAACCTCCTAATTACAAGCATTTTCACTAGTTTGAACCTTGAAAGTGGAATGGGCTACCTGAAATCCATAATTAAAAAAGCTTAGACATCATCTTTCAAGAAATTATCGAGATAAACTGACTTGATATTCTAGAACCAGAAGATAAAATAGATATTGAAAGAATCTACTCATTGCCTCCTGAACGAGATCCTAAAAGGAAAACTCCTAGGAACATTGTAGCCAAATTCAGAGCTACCAGGTTAAAGAGAAAATATTGCAAGCAGCCAGAAAGAAGCAATTCAAATATTGTGGAAACACAATGAAAATATCACAAGATTTTGGAATATGATATTGTAGAGATCTAAGGAACTGGGATTAAAATTAAGAGTCACATACCTAGCAAAACTGAATATAATACTTTAGGGGAAAAATGACTGTTTAATGAAATAGAGGATTTTCAAGCATTCTTGATGAAAAGACTAGAGCTGAATAAAAAATTTGACTTTGAAGCACAAGAATCAAGAGAAGTATGAAAAGGTAAACAGGAGAGAGAAATTTCAAGGGACTTAGTAAATTTTAACTGTTTTCCTACATTCCTACAGGTAAAAATCATATTTGTAACTTTGAGACTTTTCTCAGCATTAAGGTAGTTGGAGGGATTATATACATATAGACAGTTGGCGCAGGGTGAGTATGTAGGGATGACATCTAAAAATAAAATTAAGAGGTGATAGAGGAATATATTTAGAGAAGGAGAAAGGGGGAAAGCAATAGGGTAATTTATCTCCCACATAAAAGACAAGAAAAATCTTTTCCAGTGGAAGGGAAGAGAAGGGGTGAGAGGGAAAGAGTGAACATTACTCTCATAGAATTTGAAGGTTGAATTGAATGCTCAATTTAATATGAAAATCTAATTTTCACTACATGAAAGTAGGGGGGAAGAGGATAAGCAGAGGTGTGGGGGATGATAGAAGGGAGGGGACATTGGAGGAGGGGGTAATTAGAAGTAAATACATTTGAGGAGGGTCAAAAGAGAGAAGAGAATAAATTGGGAGGGAAGAATAGGATGGAGGGAAATATATCTAGTCTTTCACAACATGACTGACATGGAAATCTTTTGGGAGACTACATATGTATAACCTATATTGAATTGTGGGCCTTCTCAGTGGAAATGGGTGTGGAAGGAGGAAGGGAGAGAAATTGGAACTCAACATTTTAAAAACAAATGGTAAATATTGTTTTTATATGCAACTGGGAAATAAGACATACACACAACAGGGTATAGAAATCTATTTTGCCCTACAAGAAAACAGAGGAGAAGAGGATGAGAGAAGGGAGAGGTGGGATAGAAGGGAGATTTGGGGAAGGGGTAATCAGAATGCATCATCTCTTGGGAAGGGCAGAGGAGAGAGATGGGGAGATAGTTTGGAATTCAAAATCTTGTGCAAGTAGATGTTGAAAGATAAAAATCAATTAATTAATTTTAAAAAGAAGACTAGATACATAAGAAGTGTTAAGCTTCTGGAAGACTTTGAAACCCAAACAGTAGAATGACATTTCATGCCTTAGGTAACAGTAAGCCAGTGGAATGTATTGAAATGGTGAAAGGATCATGATTAGATTTCATTTTACAGGGATTAATTTGGTGATACCCTGTATTTTAATGAAAAAAGTTTGGAAGGCTGAACTGCTGTGTGTCTCTGTGAGGAAGGTAATGAGTTCAGTGTGTATAGCTTGAATTTAAGATGTGTGTGAGACAACTAAGTGACTCAATGGATAAAACACCAGAATTAGTGTCAAGAGTTTGAACTCAACTGAGCTCAAATTTGGCCTTAGATACTTGCTAGCTCTGTGACTCTAGGCAAATCACTTAAGCTGCCTTTGCTTGAGTCATTTTTAAAATGTGGATAATGATTGCATCCACTTCTCATGGTTGCCGTAAATCAAATGCCATAATAATTATTAATCATTAATACAGTGTCTGGCATATAGTAATTCCTATATAAATGTTAACTATCATTGCTATTGCTATTTTTATTATTATATGGTTTGAGATGTCTGATAAGCAGTTAGGGATGCAATTCTTGACTTGGGAGAAAGGTTAGGGCTGGTCAAGTAGAAATGAGAGTCATCTATAGATATTACTGTTGAAATCATGGAAACAAATGAGATCACTGAAAGAATAGAAAAAAAGAACCCCAAGAGCATTATCTTGAGAAAAACCCCACTCCTGCTTCAGGAGAAATGGATAGATGAAGATCAACCAAAATAAACAGAGGAGCAGGCTGGCCATTATTGGGACAATTAGGAGAGAGGAAGGTCAGAAAAGCCTAGAAACCTAGAAAAAAGCAATGTTTCAGAAGAGAGAGGGCAGGAAGAGGATTACATAGTTTAAATGGTGTCCTTACGGTTTTAAGTAAGAAAGGGAAAAGGCATAGGATGACAACTAATGAGGTAGGATATTTGTTATTTTGGGGAATACATGTGGGTATTTGTGGGTAGGAAAAGAGGAGAGAGAACATGAGGAGAGATTGAATGCTTGAAGCTGTGAATTATAGAGGGGCAATAAGCTTAAAAAGATAAGAAGAGAAGAGATCAAGGCTTTGTCTTGGCACAGACATGATCACATCCTGATGTGATCCAGGTTTGTAGGAAGAAATATTGGAGGAATGTCTCTAAGAGAATAGAGAAGAGGAGAAAAGACAGAATTCTCAGCAGATGGCCTCACTGTTTTCAATAAAATATGAGAAGAAATTGTCGATTCAAACGAATTCAAACAAATGAATGAAGAATCTGCCCTGGGTGTCTTGAAGATATATGCTAATTATGGAATACTTCACGTGTTTTGGGGGAATAATAAATTAATTAGAGTGGTTTAGATGGATTGTCTTCTTCCAATATGGTTCCGGATGAAATTATGTTAAATAAAATTGTAAGTTCAATGTTGTTGTTATTATTTTTCCCCTCATTGTAATGACCATCTTGGAACCATATGATTCTTTTAGTACAACTCTTTGGGGATTTTTAAAATTTTATTTTTAGTTTATGGAATAAAACAAGCATTTCTATGACACAGTACAATAAAAAGATAGTTGCACATCGAACTACAAATATACTATGCACAATTTGCTATTCCTTTGAAATATACAATAAAATTTTCATGTAAATTTATTTTATCCTCCTAATCCTCACTTCTCACCTTACAGATGGATACTATTGGACACAGATAGGTGTGCTTATACAAACACATGTGTGTATATATATATGCACACACGTATCAACATGCATATATGCACATATGTATGTATACATATATACATTCATATAATATATACCTATCTAAAATTGTCTACGCACATTTCTATTTATCAGTTCTTTCTAGGATACATATATTTTCTTTCTTCATATGTACTTTATATCTAATTCTGGAACTTATAGTACTCAAAATAACTTATTTGCTCAAAGTTTGTTCTTAAAGCAATAGTCCTGGTGCTATATATGAAGTTCGTTTGGTTAACTCATTCTGTTCATTATTTTGTGCAAATCTTTTCATGTTTTTTTTCTAGAATCAATGAGCTCACGATTTCTTATAGCACAGTAGTATTCCATCACAATCATCTCTCACAGTAAATTCAGACATTCCCTGATTGATGGCCATCCCATCAAATTCCAGTTCTTTTCTACCACAAATAGAGCTGCTATAAACATTTTAGAATATATAGATTCTGTTTCTTTTCCCCTAATAATTTTTGGAAACAGATCAACCATCATAGGTATGAGGAGTTCAATAAGTCATTGGACATAATTCCAGATTGCTGTCCAAAATGGTAAGATCAGCTCACAATTCCACCAAGAATTAATTGATGTCCCAATTTTCCACATTCTCTCCGATATGTCATTTACCCCTTATATTACTTTAGTCAATCTGAAAGATGTAAAATGATATCTCAAAGTTGCTATAATTTGCATTTCTCTAATCAATAACGATTTTGAACGTTATATCTTGTTTTAAATATAAGGAAATTGATAAAGATGAGTCAATTATCCAATGTCATATGATAATAAAGGAACATAACTTTCACGAACAATGATAAAGCAGATAGAGAAGTAACGTGATAGTAGTTTTGTGAATTCACTAAATGCCAGTTTCCTACAAAAAGTTTTGAAATGTACCTTAGGGAAGATATATCCTGGAATTTTTTGTAGTATGTCCAGGAAAAGGTACAGAACGTATCCTAAGTGATCAGGTAAGGAAAATCTTAATGAAGAAATATACCAGAAGAACAGTGGAACTGAAGTCATCGAATGTTGATTCAATAGCCGGATCTGCCAATTATTAAATATGTTCATATGTAATAAGGACTTCAGATCTTTTCCCCTCCATCTCCTTAAGAACAACATGAAGGTCTCAGAAGAGAAGACCTTCAAGGTCCTGTGTAGATGAAGAATTATGAAGCTCTGATCCAACGTTAATATATATTTCTCTAAACTAATTGAGCTCAAAGAAGGAGGGAATGATTTGTTTTCAGTACAGATTGTGAGAGCGAAATTTTAGAGGTTTGCAATTTGCCCCACAATAGAAAAAATAGGATATACATACATACACACACATGTACAATCATGTACATATACATGTGCACACATATATAAATATGCAGAGTATCTATATGATATAGAGATAGTGTTTAACATCAATGTACTATATATAGTAATATATACTACATATGATTGAATACATAGACAAGCAAAAATACACCCATGTAATGCATGTGTGTATGCACACATATACTCATAAATCACATGGACACATAGCTAAATATATACATGGAAACATATTGACTTACGAACATTTATTATGTATTACTTTATTTGATAATCAGAATAGGATTCTCCTGATTTTATTTATGAGGGCACTGACCCAGAAAGAATTAAGCAATCTATTCCATTCAGAAGTGAAGTTTCTGAGGCTAGATTTTCAGAGATACCTATGTATCTGTGTTGTACTTTGCTTGCAGACACAATGTCAAAAACATATGAGATAATATTTTAAACCTTAAACCACCTTACAGGTTATCAGTTATTTTCTTCATCCTCCAGAGGCTTACCTGGGTCTTCCTTTCACTGCAAAAATTCCAAACTTTCAAATGGTATCCACGCTGTCTGCAATAGTTAAGGCCTTCCTCTCTCGTTATATCCTACTGGCCAAGGACCCCAAATTCTGCCACAATTACAGATCAGCATCCATTTGGTTTAGGGTTCCTCTTCTTTTCTGCATTATTCTCGACTTCAAAAACCTCTCTACCTAACCATGATCATGACTACTTTTATAGCAATGAAGGAAACGACAATACACAGGTCAGTGCAGGGCTGAAAATTAATTTGAAGATATCACATATGCTTGTTTAAAGTGAATCTACATGATCGTTTACTGGCCAAGGAAACTGCAGATGATAAAGCAGTTTTAATATCAACTGAAAGATTCATAAATTTCATCATAACTGCACTGAGCAACGGTAAAACACATCAGGGGTAATTTGAATTAATTTTAAATCTCTTGCCACCTTTGCCACTATTTTTAAAGCAAAGATGCATTATCATCCATCATTCACGGGAAGCAGTTCACGGCAAGATTTGTATTTACAAACATTTTCTAGGAAAAAAAGAATATTTTTAAAGAAAGCATGCACTTTTTTGAAATTCAAGGAGAGACATTGACAATGCTAGCTACTGTATGACCTTTTGAAATGCATTCATGCCTTCTTAAACAATGATAACATTCTATTTACCCAGTAAATATATCATATGGAAGAATCACTAAAGCATTGCTATGAGAATGTACTAAAATTGTAAACCCACAAATGTTTTCAAAAAGACAAATGCTCATCATTTGAGTGATTGCAATGAATAATATTTGTTTCAGGCTCATTTTTTTCATAAATTATAGATGTCACGCTCTTAAACCAACACAATTTTTCCCACTTTATAAATCCATTATTTTTGTCACCATGCATCATGATAAACTATTAGATATTTATAGGCATATATTAAAAGATGTGTATAGAGAAAATAAATGATTAGTGCCATTCATAAACATGGTAATATCCACTTCCAGTATTTTTCATATTTCATCATTGAGAAGCAGAATATTAAAAATGTATTTCCTTGTGGAATTCTTTTTTTTTTCAGGTCACTGTCAAATGCCATGCTCCTGATGCTCAGTTCTCCAAGAAATATGTTAAAATATTATGAGCTGTAAATATAACTAAAAAACAACAATAACAAACAACAATACCACTTGGTGGTATTGATTTCTTATTTGCATGATTCAAGTATAACCTTAAGAGGGGAGGCAGAGAAAAGATATGTAAACAGTAGAATCCTGGACCCAGAATTTTTCACTTTTTTACTTGACAAAAATTTAGAATTATGCATTTTAAATTGACTATTTCCTTAGAGAGTTCAGCTCATTTCTTAGAAAATTCATAAAGGAAAAAAAAAAAGATAAATGGATTGTGGATTTTTTGGAGGACACAGTGAGATATTTAAATTCAATAGAAAAATCAATTAACAAGGGACAATAACTTTTTTTGGATTTTTTAAAAAAATGTCTTATTGATTATCTTTAAATATATTTGTATAATATTTTAAATTAACTAATTAATTTATATTTAAGTTTTCAACATTCATTTCCACAAAATTTTGAGTTCCAAAATTTTCTCCCCATCTCTCCCTTCCCCTCACCCATAAACACCTTGAATTCTGATTGCCCCTTCCACCAATGTACCCTCCCTTCTGACACCCCTTATTATCACCATCTTCTCTCTTGTCCTGTAGAGCAAGATAAATTTCTATAACTCATTACCTGTATTTCTTATTTCCCAGTTGTACGCAAAAACAATTCTCAACATTTGTTCCTAAAATTTTGAGTTCCAACTTCTCTTCCTTCCTCCCTCCTCACCCATCATCACTGAGAAGGCAAACAATTCAATATAGGCTATATATGTGTAGTTTTGAAAATGACTTCATAATAGTCATTTTGTGTAAGACTAGCTATATTTCCCTACATCCCGTCCTGTCCCCCATTTCTTCTATTCTCTCTTTTGACCTTGTCCCTCCCCAATAGTGTTTACCTCTATTTGTTCACTCCTCCCATTTTCACTCTCTTTCATTATCCCCCTATATTTCTTATTCCCTCCTCCCCTAATTTCCTATAGTGTAAAATAGATTTTCATGCCAAATTGAGTGTGTGTTATTCCTTCCTTGAGTCAAATGTGATGAGAGCAAGCTTGACTTTTTCCCTCTCACCTCCCCCCTTTTCTCTTCCATTGGAAAAGATTTTTCTTGCCTCTTCTATGAGAGATAATTTGCCTCATTACATTTCTTCCTTTTCCCTCCCAGTATATTCCTCTCTCACCCCTTAATTTTATTTTTTTTAGATATGATCCCACCCTATTCAACTTATCCTGTGATTTCTCTCTCTCTCTCTCTCTCTCTCTCTCTCTCTCTCTATATATATATATATATATATATATATATACATATATATATATACATATATATATATGTATATATATATATATATATATAGATATGAATGTGTAGTAGCATTGCTACATGTCTGTGTGTGTACCAACTACCCAGGTACTGAGAAAAGTTTCAAGAGTTACAAATCTTGTCTTATCATTCCAAGTAGCAATGTAAACAGCTCAAATTTATTAATTTCCTTGTGATTTCTCTTCCCTGTTTAACTTTTCATGCTTCTCTTGATTCTTGTGTTTAAAAATAAAATTCTCTTTTCAGCTCGGGTCTTTTCCCCAAAAATGCTTGAAAGTCCTCTGTTTCATTGAATGACCATTTTTCCCCTGACGTATTGTACTCAGTTTTCCTGCGTAGGTGATTCTTGGTTTTAATTCTAGTTCCTTTGGCTTCTGGAATATCCTATTCCACGCCCTTTGATCCCTCAATGTAGAAGCTGCTAGATCTTGTGTTTTCCTGATTGTATTTCCACAATACTTGGATTTTTTCTTTTGACCTGCTTGCAATATTTTCTCCTTGACCTGGGAATTCTGGAATTCGGCCACGATGTTCCTAGGAGTTTCTCTTTTTGGATCTCTTTCAGGAAGTGTTCTGTGGATTCTTTCAATATTTATTTTGCCTCTGGTTCTAGAACATCAGGGCAATTTTCCTTGATAACTTCATGAGAGATTGTGTCTAGGCTCTTTTTTTTGATCGTAGCATTCAGGTAGTCCCACAATTTTTAAATTGTCTCTCCTGGATCTATTTTCTAGGTCACTTGTTTTTTGAATGAGATATTTCACATTGTCTTCTATTTTTTCACTCTTTTGATTTTGTTTTATAATTTCTTGGTTGCTCATAAAATCATTAGCTTCTGTCTACTCCATTCCCATTTTTAAAGAACTATTTTCTTCAGTGAGCTTTTGAACCTCCTTTCCCATTTGGCTGATTTTGCTTTTTATAGCATTCTTTTCCCCATTGACTTTTGGACCTCTTTTGCCAATTGAGTTATCCTATTTTTAAAGGTGGTATTTTTTTCAAATTTTTTGGGTCTCTTTTAGCAAGCCATTGACTTGTTTTTCATGATTTTCTTGCATTGCTCTTATTTACCTTTCAATTTTTCCTCCACCTCTCTTATTTGATTTTCAAAATCCTTTTTAAGCTCTTCCATGGCCTGGGAACATTGCATATTTATTTTGGAGATTTTGGATGCAGAAGCCTTGACTTTTATATCTTCCCTTGGTGCGTGGCCAAGGCTGGGTTGGGCTCTGCTATGTGTCTGGTGGGACAGACCTCTCCCATCACCCTTCTAGGTCACCATGGGCTAGAAATCTCCTTCACTTTCTTGTTCTGTGGCTTCTGCTAATCAAGAATTTTTTGAGACTCTTTCTTTACAGATATTTTATGGGCTGTGGGGGAAGAGCTAGGGTATGTGTGCCTTTCTACTCTACCATCTTGGTTCTGCCCCTCAAGAGACAATAATTTATATTAATATGTCATCATAGAGTCTCTAAAATTCAACTTCCCCACCTCCAGAGTGCTAAAGGTACATAGTGCGTATTTTTAAAGAGAAAGAAATGAATCAAAGAATATTCCATCAGTGTGCATATTACCCATTGCACAACAAGTGAAACAATTCCAGAGATCCTATCTAAAATGATCCTATTCATGAACAGGGGAAATGTGTAGTAGAGGAAAGAGGAAACTGAAAATTGAGTCAAGTGGACTTTGTTTTGATTCTAATTTTGATACTTATCACATGTATTTCCTATAGTGAAGTTGATTAAACTTTCTGAGAATCAGTTTTCTCATCTTTAAGAGAAAGATGAGACTCTATTTCCTTTCTAGAATACAGGTGCAACTCTAGGTCAGAACCCTTTAAAATGAACCTCTGCTTCCTCACTGATAATGGAATGGTAAGGACTATGGGCTTCTTCCAGTGACATACCTTTCTGCATTGCTTCAAACACCCTGTGCCTCAGGAGCATCTGGAGGACTCCACTATTCATAGATACTCCCCCGGTTACATATACAAACAATTTTTAACATTTGGTTTTCTTTTAACTTTGAGTTCCTTGTTTTCTCCCTTCCTCCCTCTTTATCACCCCTCCCACCATTAAGAAGACAAGCAAGTTGATATAGGTTATACATGTGTAGTCATGCAAAATATATTCGTAATAGTCATGTTGTAAAGGAAAACAGACAAAAAAGCCCAAAAAATAAGGTAAAAATTCTTCAGTCTGTATTTGGACACCATCAGTTCTTTCTCTGAGAATGGATGACACTTTTCATCTTTAGTCCTTCAAAGCTGCCTTAGATCACTGTATTGCTGAGAATGGCTCAGTCATTTCCAGCTGATCATCTTACTATATTGCTGTTACTTTGTACACAGTACATTTCACTTTGCATCAGCCCATGCAAAACTTTCCAGGTTTCTCTGAGAGCATCTTGCTCATCACTTCTTATAGTACAATAGGATTTCATCATAATCACATACCACAACTGGTTCAGTCATTCACCAATTGATGGTTATCTTTTCAGTTTCTCATTCTTTTTCCTCAGAAAAGGACTGCTATAAGTATTTTTGCACATGTAATTCTTTTCCTTTTTATTTTTTATCTCTTTCTGGATACAGACGTAGTAGTGGTATTTCTAGGTCAATGTGCTTGATTTTATAGCCCTTAGTTCCTTATCACTGTTTAGTTCCAAATCGTTCTACAGAATGGTTGAAGCAGTTCACAGCTCCTATAACAATGCATTAGTGTCTTATTTTTCCCACGTCCCATCCAACATAAAGTGCATTTTAAAAGACCAGTTTAGATTTATAAACATTTACTTTCCAATTTCTCTATGTCTCATCAAATTTGTGAGGGTTATATAGTAATATTTTTCCAGGTTTCCATTTTTTATCATGCACTGGCCCCTTTATGAATCCTTTCTCTTGTGCTTTTAAGGAATCATTTTTAACACTGATAATAATTCTAAGGATTTCATTGCAGAGTTTTCACATATTGTCCTGTTATGATCACTGTCTTTTACATCATTTTAAACTTTTACTTCCGAATAGTTGCTTGATTCACTTGTTTAGCATTTCAAAGTGAACCCTCCACTTCACTGCTTAATTTCTCTTGAACTCATTGAACTATCATTTTACTTGTGTTATGATTTCTTAGGGATTCATATTAGCAGCCATAGTAAAATGTGGAAGGGGTTTAGAAGGTACAAATAACAATGTCTTTAACACACAGATAAGACACTTCAAGACCAAAGATGTTAACTCACATGTTACCCTGGTGATAAGTATGAGCTATAGGATGCAAATCCAAATATTTGGAAGGTAAATCAGTACTGTTTCTATTACATCATGTTTCTAGAATGTCTTTATTACAAATTTCTAAGGGATAGAGAAAGACCAAAGCACCAACAAACATTGAAAATGGGACAGAGATACTGTTCATCAGATCATTAGATAGAGAAGGGATCCCATAGTGTAGATTCCTCAATGCATACTTGGCAACTATTTGTAGTTTCAAGATGTTTTTAACTATTGCAATAATTTTTCTAGAGAATTAATCAGTACAACTGAACAATGAAAGCATTGCAAGGTTGCAAATTTCATTCTTTTTGTATAATTATGTTTCTACTCACTGATTTCTATTACTGAACAAATACGTGTTTCCTCTTCTATTCTCTGCTTCCATTCTCTCCATGGTGGAGCGATTAACTTCCTCTATTACTTTATGTCCGTTGTCAAAAATTATTTCTGAGTTCTTCCAAAGAAAGGAACTATTTCTCTGAGTTTTCTTACAGTTGCAAAACTGTGCTTTAGGAGAATGATTCTGAGGGATAAATAAGACTTAGCTCCTGGGACAAAGTAGCCAGGTAGTACCATAGTTCAGGAATGAAAATGGCCACAGTACTGAGAAGCCAGGTCCCAATGACTTTTCTTAGAAGTTCAAACTTGTTCCCTGCCATGCCTAGCACAGCTGCTGCTGCTCCAGGCCAAAGTGCCTCCACTGTTCCATGGTGTGATGTGCACCTTTCCTCCCCATTCTTACTCCAGGGCTACATATCTACCTGGATCCCTGGGTGCCCAGCACAAGGGGTTATTCCTCTTATCCACACCCTCTCCTTGGTCTTTCTAGGGGCCTCTGCTCAGGAGTAGAGGCATCAAAGTCTGGGGGCAGGGGTGGTGGCTGAGGTCTCCTGGGTTCTAACATCACTACCTGAGAGGTTCTGATCTGTTATTGGATTCAGTTTCAACCTCAGATCCATGGATATTCAGATAGGAACAAGTACAGGAGTCTCAGCATCTTATAGAGCCATTGACTTGACTGCATAGATAGTGTTCATGTTTAAAATACAATTTAAAGATATGTAAAGTCACTGTGTTTTTGCCAGTCATTGGGACGATGGAGTCATTTAGGATATATTCTCTTTTTGACACAAATTGAAACAATATCTCCTTCATCAAGGAAGAAGCAGTGTCTGATTTCTGAGAGATTTCTCAGATTTCTATCTCTCCCATTTACTATCCTCCTCTTCCCACTTTCCATTTACCTTTGTCCTCCACAAAATTAGGACATTTGTTAGTTGTTACTTGTTAGTAACAAGAAGTTTCTTAGTATGCCATTCAACTACGTTTTTGATATAATCTTTTTATCTGTCTTGGTCCATGTGCTGAAGCAGGACTTTCTATAGAGTCTACAAGACAGTGCCTCATATAGCTTATTCATCATCCAGACCAAAACTGAATTTCATTTCCAGTTCTCTTGAATTTTGTTTGTTTGACTTTTGAAGTTTCGGTTGTAGTGACAAGGCATGGGTACTTTAGTTGAACACAGGGTCCATAAGAATTTTTGTCAGTAGAAAGTTATGTCTCATATCCTTGTAGTCTTGTGATCATGTTTCATGCTAAATTTCTGATGTAACTGGAAATATTATGCTTGTAAAATGAAACTTTCCTCCATTCACTGTGCACAAAAAACTAACACTTAGGTGAAGTAAATTTGGGAGAGCACAATGAGGAGAAAGAACAACCTATAGGAGTTTAGAAAGTTTGCAAATACCTTCTGCTGATACATTTTTAAAGTTTTCTTATGTTGCAAAATGTCCATGGGGTGTGTATGTGTGTGTGTGTGTGTGTGTGTGTGTGTTTTACCACAAAATGAAACTAATTTAATTTAGTGTTGTTAGTAAGGTTGTTGGGTTTTTTTGTTGTTATTGTTCATGTTTCTACTAGGAGCTAACTATTATTCAAGTGTTTTGTGGCCTGTTTAAAGACTTGTATTTAGCAGACTGAATGTAGATTCTAACTCACTATATGAACAGTATAAGTTTTGATTAGAAAACTTAAGAAAGTGATGTGTACAATAGATAAAGAATATGAACTTCTGTTTTTATGTCATATTATGAATCCAAAAAATTTTTCCACCCATGGAAATTGTGCTGGTGGCAGTATGAAATTTATATGTGTGGACAGAAAGCATAATCACTCACTTAGTAAATATTTTAGATTTTCTTTGAAAATATAAATCAAAAGATGCTCAAATACCTTCTTTCTCATCTTCTGATATTTACACATACTATATATATATATATATATATATATATATATATATATATATATATATATATATATATATACACACACATATCTGTCTGCATGTTTGTATATATACTATCTAACTATTCCATAAAATTAGTGAGTGCCAGGTGATGCCTTTATATATTCTTTTTTTAAAAATTTTGTGAACATAAGTGTATTAAATTAAACTTTTTCTCTTCTTTTTTTCTTCATTTTTATAAATATAAATTTCTTTATTTAACTTTGTGCATTCATTTTCACAAAATTTTGGGCTCCAAATTTTCTCCCCATTTGTCCCCTCCCCCACCCCAAGACACCAAGCATTCTAATTTCCCCTGTCACCAATCTGCCCTCTCTTCTATCATCCTTCCCTTCTCTTGTCCCCATCTTCTCTTTTGTCCTGTAGGGCCACATAACTTTCTATTCCCCTTTACCTGTATTTCTTATTTCCTACTAGTAAAAACAATACACAACAGTTGTTCCTAAAACTTTGAGTTCCAACTTCTCCGCATTCCTCCCTCCCCACCCATTCCCTTTGGGAAGGCAGGAAATTGAATATAGGCCATATCTGCGTAGTTTTGCAAATGACTTTCATAATAGTCAGGATGTGTAAGACAAACTATATTTCCCTCCATTCTCTCCTGCCCCCCATTGTTTCTATTCTCTCTTTTGATTCCATCCCTCCTCAAGAGTGTTGCCTTCAAATTGCTCCCTCCTCCCACTGCCCTCCCTTCCATCATCCCCCCAACTTGCTTATCTCCTTCTCCCCCACTTTCCTGTATTGTAAGATAGATTTTTATACCAAAATTATTGTGCATTTTATTCCATCCTTTAGTCGAATGTGATGAGAGTAAACTTCATGTTTTTTTCTCAGCTCTCCTCTTTTTCCCTCCACTAAAACGTCTCCTGCTTGCCTCTTCTATGAGAGATAATTTACCCCATTCCATTTCACCCTTTCCCCACCCAATGCATTTTTCTCTCACCATTTACCTTGATTTCTTTTAAGATATGATCCCATCCTATTCAATTTACTCTGTACTCTCTGTCACTGTGTGTGTGTGCATGTGTGTATGTGTGTGTGCATGCATGCATGTACATGTGTGTGCGAGTGTCCGTGTGTATGTGTGTATGTAATCCCACCAACTACCCAGATAATGAAAAGTTTCAAGAGTTACAAATATTGTCTTTCCATGTAGGAATGTAAACAGTTCCACTTTGGTAAGACCCTTATGACTTCTCTTTGCTGTTTACTTTCTCATTCTTCTTCTCATTTTTGTGTTTGAAAGTCAAATTTTCTTTTCAGATCTGGTCTTTCCACCAAGAATGCTTGAAAGTCCTCTGTTTCATTGAAAGACCATACTTTCCCCTGAAGTATTATACTCAGTTTTGCTGGGTAGGTGATTCTTGGTTTTAGACCTAGTTCCTTTGAATTCTGGAATATCCTATTCCATGCCCATCAATCCCTTTATGTAGAAGCTGCTAGATCTTGTGTTATCCTGATTGTATTTCCACAATACTAGAATTGTTTCTTTTTAGTTGCTTGCAATATTTTCTCCTTGACCTGTGAACTCTGAAATTTGGCCACAATGTTCCTAGGAGTATCTCTTTTGGGATCGCATTCAGGAGGTGATCAGTGGATTCCTTGAATACTTATTTTGTCCTCTGATTCTATAATATCAGGGCAGTTTTACTTGATAATTTCATGAAAGATGATGTCTTTTATGATGTCAGGCCCTTTTCTGATCATGACTTTCAGGTAGTCCCATAATTTTTAAATTGTCTCTCCTGGATCTATTTTCCAGGTCAGTTGTTTTTCCAATGAGATATTTCACATTCTCTTCCATTTTGTCATTCTTTTGGTTTTGTTTTGTGATTTCTTAGCTTCTTAGAAAGTCATGAGCCTCCATCTGTTTCATTCTAATTCTGAGAGAACTATTTTCTTCAGTGAGCTTTTGCACCTCTTTTTCCACTTGGCTAATTCTGCTTTTGAAAGCATTCTTCTTCTCACTGGCTTTTTGAACCTCTTTTGCAAATTGATTTAACCTATTTTTCAAGGTGTTATATTCTTCAACATTTTTGGGGGTCTCCTTTATCAAGGTATTGACCTGTTTTTCATGCTTTTCTTGCATCTCTCTCATTTCTCTTCCCAGTTTTTTCTCCACCTGTCTAACTTGATTTTCAAAATCCTTTTTGAGCTCTTCCATGGCCTGAGTCTATTGGATATCTATTTCAGATGTTTGGGATACAGAGGCCTTGACTCCTATGTCTTTACCTGATGTTAAGCATTGTTCCTCCTCCTCAGAAAGGAAAGGAGCTAACATCTGGTCACCAAGAAAGTAACCTT
>CM053769.1:474649589-474668256 GCA_028658325.1 Potorous gilbertii | reverse complement strand
CTCACTTGATTTTCAGAATCCTTTTTGAGCTCCTCCATGGCCTGAGCCCATGGGGTATCTATTTCAGATATTTGGGATACAGAGGCTTTGACTCCTATGTCTTTACCTGATGGTAAGCAGATCTCTTCGTCGTCAGAGAGGAATGGCCGAATCATATGTCAAGAAAATAACCTTCTATGGTCTTAGTTTTTTTCCCTTTTCTGGGCATTTTCCCAGCCACTTACTTGACTTCTGAGAGTCCTCTCCACCCCTGGCCTAGGTCTGCCCAGCTAGTGCTTGGGGTCTGAGATTCAAATGCTGCTCCCCAGCCTCAGGGCTTTTGGTGGCAGGCCTGACTGCTGTTACAGTGGGAGCTTATCTGCTAGTGCTCAGGTGGGCCAGGGCCACCTCTCAGGCTCAGTTCCCTCAGGGGGTTTTTGCAAAGATCTTTTGTAATGGAGCTGGTGTCGAGCTCCTGCCTGCTCTGGGAGCCTCTGGCCACCACTGCCACTTCCTCTGCTGCAGCAGCTGCCTCCCAAGGGGGTCCGAGTCCGGGAGATACACCGCTCCCCTCTCAGCCCATCTCTCTCACTGACCTGTTCGCCTGTGGGTGGAGGGACCTTCGCGACCGCCAGAGATTACGGTCCCTGAAGCCTGCTGGGTTCTGCTTGCTCCTCTCAGTGTGGTGAGGCCAGGGCAGTGTGAGGGGAGGGTTCTGCTCCCGTCTGGGGCTCGATGGACCCCTAGGGTCGGTTTTTCAGGGCTCTCTGCAACGGAAATCTCCTTCACTGTGTTTCTGCGTGACTTCCAGTGTTCCAGAATTTGTCAGGAGTTCTTTTTACAGGAAATCCATGGGCTGTGGGTTCGGAGCTAGCAAATGTGAGTCTTTCTACTCCCCCATCTTGGCTCCGCCCCTGATGTTCCCTTATTTTTGAATTATAATGCCCACCTTCCTCTCCAGTTTCTTTTTTTGTTTTTCTTTTTAACCACAGTATAGGAAATGTTGTAGATGAAAAGAAAAACTCCTAATTATCTCTCAGTCATCCTAAGTTATCCCAGCAAATTAAAACTTCTTAATCAAATAAGATGTTTTAATTCTAGCCTCCCATTGAAGGGAAAGAAGTGATAGGGAACATGATTTTAAACCTGCCCAGGAATATTACACACTTGTATGTGGTGCAGCAATAAAATGTTGAATTTGAAATCAGGAACATCTGAGTGCAAATTTGGCCTCAGGCAATTACGAATTGTATAATCAAGTAACTTTACCTGTCTCACTCAGTTTACTCAACTATATGATGGGAATAATATTAATTTCCATGGATATTGGGAGAATCAAATTAAGCAATATATGTAAAGAGCTAAAAGTCATTCCAGTTTCACAGAAGTGACTTAATAAATGCTTGTTCCCATCCCCTTCTGCTCCACCATACAAGGTTCATGAAGGTAAAAGCTGTATTTTTTTCTGAATTGTATCTTCCTGAGCACTTAGCACACTGCTCTCTCTCTACACATGGCAAATGAATAATTTATATACAAAAATTAATGACAAATTAATAAAATGTATTCCATTTGTACCTACAAATAGGCCTCAGACTTCTGAACATACTTTTTTATTCCTTTCCTGTTTCAGTTTCCTTGGCACTTGTAATGGGATTTTGCTTTTGATTTTTGAACTAATGCTTCTCTGAATTTTTAACAACTGACCACATATGGCATTTCATACCTATTAAGTTCAATGGGAAAACCCTGGAGTACCTGACTCAAACAGCTGGCTGATGAAGCAAATCTAGAATACCCTCTCTTACTAGATTCATATGTGAAAATCAAAGTGTTTTTACTAATACTTTATTTACAACAATCTCCTGGCAGTAGTTTGCCCTAGAGAAAAAAAAAATGAAAACTAAAGCAATAAAATGTGGAATTTACCTTGTTACTGACTCACAGAAGATAAAATTCACAATCCCCAATTTACATCCCCTGTCAATAGACATTGTTGGCCTATTGGTTCTCAGTTAGTGAAGCTCGTTGTGGTGAGATTTTTTGCTCACTCTCTTATGCAGGGTTACAGATTTCTGAACATGTCAGAGTTAGAAGGACCCAGATCTGAAAAACAATTCTTGATACAATATATCCACCAAGCAGTTATTGTAAAGACCTTTGTGGATAAAAGCCCATTATCTCACAAAATATCCCACTCTACTTTTGGTCAACTTTAATTTTCAGTAATTTTTTTCTTACAGTTTCAGTACAATAGCTAATATGTATTCGTCCTGCTAATCAAGCAATTTGTTTAAATAAAAAAAATGGATTTGGAAACTAAGAACCAACACTAAACCAGCCCTACTCCATTCAACTTTAAGTTCTAAACCCTGTAATGGGAGTTAAAAATTTTCCCCTCCTATTAATTGGCTTCAAGTAGAGCTATTAAGGGAAGCTTGATTTAGGGAGACTTGTTTTGAATGAAGGTCCACACATTTTGTTAATTGCTGATGAGGTACTATGTCACAAGGGTTGTGCCCCCTTGGCTCTAACAAGTGTATATTTACTCTGAGTAAGGTTTTGTTTTGGGGCTCAAATCATTGGAAAATTGTTTGTGTGATTAGGTCAGAGGTGACCCTGGATAATAGTTAAGGAGCTCCCAGATTTTGGTGCTTCTGTCTCTGATAATGATGAATGTATTGTCCATGGTCAGACAGTTGGAAGCTCTGTCTGTTTGTCTTCCTGTTTTTAATTTGTTTGCATTTTCTCTGAAGTTCATGTGTTGATTGTTTCCCCTGAGCTAAGTGAATGATATATGTGTTTGATTAAAGTGATTGTTGACCCCTTAAAAAATTGCTTTCCTTTTACAAAGGAAGATCTAGGAACCCATACCAGGAGGCCATCCTGGGTAGTAGGGTGCTTATTATTGCAAACTATTATATTTATTTAAATATATTTTTATATGCCATATATATATTGTTTCTCCAGTAATAGATTATAAGCTACTTTAAGGCAAGGACTTTTCATATTTACTTGTGTATTCCTAGTATCAAACATGTTACCTGTTTTATTTTAAAATATTCTTATTTTTATTTATATGAATGCCATATAAATATTGATAAATTGGTTGATCTGGGTTCAAATATTTTCTCTGCTACTTAAGAAATTTGTGACCTTGGAAAAATCATTTTACATTTTCTAGTGTCTGTTAATCTGTAAAATCAGTCCTTCAGTGAATAAATATTTGTTAAGTACCTATTATGTGCCAGGTAATTTAACTACATAACCCTTAAGGAATTATTCACATATAAATTATATGATTTTATAAATGCCACTCACTGGAAGATTGTCTAAAACTGGAGATTTTTATCAATGTAAAGTCTTCCCACTTAATATACTCTACATATTCAGCTCAAATTCTTCCTTCTACATGAGACTTTTCCTAATTTCTCCCCTACTGCTATGGCCTTCCCTCTAAAACTGCTATCTATCTGATCTTTCTCTCTGTTTCTCTCTCTCTCTCTCTCTCTCTCTCTCTCTCTCTCTCTCTCTCTCTCTCCCTCCCTCCCTCCCTCTCTCTGTCTCTCTCTCTCTGTCTCTCTCTCTCTCTCTCTCCACACATACTTACATGTACCCCCACATTTATAGCGGATAGATAGTACAATGGATAGAGCACCAGGCCTGAAGTTAGGAAAAACTGAGTTGAAATCAGAACCCAGGCATTTACTAAATATGTGACCCTGGGTAAGCACTTAACCCTGTTTTCCTCAGTTTCCTCATTTGTAAAAATGAGCTAGAGAAAGAAATGACAAACCAATCCTTTGCCATTGCCAAGAAAAATAAAGGGGTTAAAAGAGTTGGTAGTGACTGAAATGATTGAACAACACCAACACAACAGCAAAATATCTGTATCTATAACTTGTGTGTACATAGTAATTTATGTACATAAATATATTTCTATCCCCTTCATAATGTAAATTTTCTGAGGCCAGGGACCATTGTTTTTTTTTTTTTTTTGCTTTTCTTTGTGTTGCCAATGCTTTGCACTGTGTCTAAAATCAAGTAAAATCTTATAAATTATTTTATAGCAGCTTATACATTGAGTTCCCTAACCCATGAACAATGAAGTTATTTGTACAGCATCAGACATCTAGTATGTATCAGGGTAAGAATCTCAATCCAGATATTTTCCAAAGCAAAATTTCAACCTCTTGACAAGATGTCAGAGATGTTTGGACAATAAAGATAAAATTTAAAAAAAGCTTTTTTTCACAAAGAGAGATTCTATCAGACATCTAACATTTAAAAATTTAAATTTGTATTGGATACATACAAAGTAAATATATGATAATTTCAACATTAATACCTTTGAGGATGTGAAAAAAGCCTCATCTGGAAATTGAGTTTGAATTAAGTTTGAGCAGAGCAACCAACAATTCTGGGATGTATTGGTAAGAAAAATATCATTTAGGAGGGTAAAGATAAATTTTAGGTGCAAAAGTAGAGAGAGAGGAGATACAGTACCAAGTATGATGAATAGCAAAAGGAAAACAAAGCAGTTTATACTAATTAGATATGAGAAAGGAAACAAAAATAGACAATGGTATTTTCAGCCTTCTCCACCTGGTAGAATATGAGACATTAATATTCTCTGCCCTAACCAGGCTTCATTTGGAATAATATGTTATTTTGGGGGCACCACATTTTGGAAAGGCAAAGGACTTCCGGGATTTTATATAGAGAATGGTGATAAGGAAGGAAAAGGTCCTTAATCCACGACATATGAGGGTTGATCAAAAAACCTTGGACCTGGCACATAGTAGGCAATTGATAAATTCTGATTAACTTGTTGATTGAAGAAGGCTCAGCAGTACATAAATCAGCTCTCTTGAATAATTGAGAAGTCAAGAAAAAAATGAATGATACCCATATTTATATGACAATGGCAGAACTAGAATGAATGAGGGAAAGTGGCAGAAGGAAAATGTTTACATAAGAGAAACTTCCTTCTATTTAGAGCTTTCAAAAATGAAATAGATTGTCTTAGAAAGTAAATGATTCCCTCTCACTAGTGATCTTCCAGTAGATAATGAATAAACAGGTCTTAGGTAAAATGTTAACAGGTTTCTGTTTCATGTATACAATGGACTAGATAACAACAAGACTTCTAGCTGTAAGTTTTTTGCAATTCTGTGAGTTTTGCTTTCTTTTCAGGGAAAAATTAAATATTTTTAAGCATGTCATACATAAAATTTGTACTCCCTGTGGGATTCTTCTCCAGCAAAGTCTGGAGACCGAGCAAGTAGGACTGCCTGGTAACATTTCCAAACAATAAGATTTTACATGAATTTGTGTTGTTTTCATTTCTGCTGAGCATCACATTCTAATGAAATTATGTTTCCAAAAAAAATAAAGCTCTCGTGTCAAATGGGGACAGAGGGACCAGGTTCAATTTCAAGATATCAAAACTGACAATGTTCTCTGTCTCTCATATTCCACTCATAGGGTGTCCTAGGGACCACACAGCTCAGGGGGTGGGGAACCGGTAGCAGAGAGATCACAGAGAGGTGCTCAAGTGGGGCCCTTTGACTGTGAAATTTGTCCTTTGAAGTTTGGAATGAGTCAAAGAGCTACACTTGAGGACCTAGAAGACCACATGTGGCCTTGAGGCTACAGGTTCCCCTACTCCAGCTCAGTTGAAGCTCCAATATCATCCTCTTTACTTTCCTCCTAAGCACTTAGATGACAGTGAATGAGCAAAAGGACAAGCTCATTAAGCTGAAGAATCTAAGAAAGCTATAGCCATTGTACTAACTCAAAGAGTCACATGGAATAGGCAAACAATACAAAATTTGGGTCCTTGAAGAATGTATCTACACTGATTAGATCTCAGAAACAATGGGAGTATTGTTGTATAATGTCATCAATAGTTTTTATTATAATAGATTTCATATAAATATGCAGTGTTTACAAAGAAAAATTTTAAATGAGAGTTTTATAGGAAAGTTTCAATTGTGATTCATGTATTTTCCCAGGGACCTAAATGATGTCTCAGCTGTAACATTCATACAGTATGAGAATATATTATATTTTTGGCTTTCTTCTTCCAGATAAGCACTTCTGGGGGTTTTCTTCAGTCCGTTGTTTATGGTCTCATCTGTATTATTTTGTGATTCATACTCAAGTTGCTGAAATCAAACAGGAACAAAATAAATTGCTTTTCCACTAAAGAGGTTTTGACAATGCACCTGACCCTCCATTCTAAGGAGTATTTTCATATTTTGCTTACTTCAATAACTCTCATTTAACTCTGTGTAAACGTCATAAAACTTCCTGCAGTGCTGTGGTTTTACATGGATAAAATTAGCTAAAACTGAGGATTACATTTAACTGAGAGACAGAAAGGGTTGTATTTAAAGCAGGAGCAAGAAAGAGCCCTGGAGAATATCTGATCCAACTTTCTCATAATATAGATGAGGATGCTGAACAAAAACACAGAAAGGGCCTCATCTAAGGTACTGCAGATAACAATTAAGAACGCTAAATTTCTGACTTTTATTCATCTTTCTCTCCTAGGTTACGTTCACTTTAAGTGGATATATCTTATAGGCAATTATCTATTTGTCTATCATCTCCATGGCCTCATTGAGAAAAGGGACAATGTTCTTCCTCTTTTGTATATCCAGGATTTACCACAGTACCTGGGGACCATTAACACACACCCACATTAACACCCACAAATACATACAAATGCACGCATACACATAAATATTTCAATATAATTGGGTTCCTTTTCAATGTCATCTGTTGTCTATTATAGATTTTTTAACAATAGTTTAAGGGGTCCACAGGATTAATCAGACTTCCACTAAAATTAGATACACACATAAACACTCTCTCTCTCTCTCCCTCCCTCCCTCCCTCTCCACTCCCCTCTCACACATACACACACACACACACACACACACACACACACACACACACACATGCATAATCATAGGTAAATTGCTTCATCTATCTGTTCTTTACTTTCTTTGTTTCTTTAAAAATAACAAAATTAAACTAATCAGAAAGCATCTATTAAGCTGATACCATGTGGAAAGCACTGTGTTAGGTACATGAGAATTAAAATAAAAAAAGCAAAAATACATCCCTTGCCTTCAAGGATGTCACCATTCTTACCTTTGTTCCTTTGTTACCTATAACCTCATTAAAGCACTAATTCTCTTTGAAGATGCCCATCATGACCCATATGTGTCTTTATGTGCCTTGGGTATCTTCTTCATCTTTTCCCATGTGTTCATCACAGAGGATTTGATTCATATCCAGAGACATCAGTCCAGATCTGTTTACTTGGTACATATCTCAATAAAGCACACAGTCTGTCCACAAACTATCTTGGATTTTAATACTTCTCATTGTCTTCCTCCTCCTCCTCGTCCTTCTCTTCTTCCTCCTCCTCCTCCTCCTCCTCATCATCATCATCTCCCTTCTCCTCTTCCTTCTTGCTCTCCTTTCTCCTTCTCCTTTGTACCCAAATTCCCTCTTTCCTCCATCCCCTAGTTATATATTTGTTTTTGGCATTTTATCCTATTTGTGAATTAGAAAATATGCATAGGGTGTCTTCTAATTATAAAGAACTGAAAAAAATGACTTTAGAATGCATTGAAAATAATTCTTTGACTTGAAGATTTGAGAATTGAATTATTTTAATTTGATATTATAAGACATTTTCTTAAGCTTCCATGGGTAAGACTGTTAGCAAAAGTGATCTCCCAAGTTGTCTTTTGTCCAGTATGTAATCTGGTTTGATTTTCTCTTGAGCAAATGTTCTTTAAAAACAAGATAATTTGCAGCTACTATATTTGATTGGCACACATATAGGTGCCTTTTTTTTAATTGAGAATCAAGTATTTGTATCAGCCCTCTAAGACCGTACCCTGTCTTCTCACAGCTAATAATTTTATGCGATATAGAATAAACTGATTTCCCTACTAGATGAGGGAATCAATAGATCTAGACAATGCTTCTCTACTTTAAGATACACAGACTATTACATACAATTTTATTGGTGATAGATAGATAGATAGATGGATGGATGGATGGATGGATAGATAGATAGATAGATAGATAAATGCATCATTCGATTTTAATCCAGAAAGGTCTTTAAAAGTCATATAGCTCCACCTAATCATTTTATGCATGAAAAATCTGACTTGTCAGAGATGATGAATATTTCTAGGGAAGAAATAAAGAAAAGGGATGCTTAGAAAGAAAGAAAAGATATACGGAAATGGAAGGCAATCCAAATCAGTATCAACCCAAAACATTGACATAAATAAAGGTACAAAGAAATGTTTGTAGAAATATAGACGAACATAATTTAAAAAGTGATTCATTTTTTATTATTTAGATAATGCCAAAATGGCATTACTTTTGAATCTAATCCTCAATTTTGATGTTACACCAATCAAATTACTAAATGGATTTTTTAATTAGGCAAAACAGTAAAACTCATACGGAAGAACAAAAAGTCAAGGATGTCAAAGCAAATAACGAAAAAAAATAAGAATGAGTAAAGTCTAGAATAACAAGATGTCAAATTGTGTTACAAAACAGTAATAGTTAGATGTTTGAGAGAAGATGTATTTATACCAGTATGTTACACTATATATATAAAGATAAATAGCTAAGTTTTAATATCATCTAACCATAAAAATCTTGCACTTCAAAAAATAAGAGAAAAATAAAAGATTTTATATAGCATGCCTGTAGTTAAGATAATAATTAACAGATTTTAGAATTAACAGATTAATAACAGGTATTAGACAGGAAATATTTGAGTTTTCTTTGATAAGGATAAGCACTGGACATTTGATCTCATTGGAATGGGGAATAACCGGATAAGAAAACTCTCTGTAACAATTCAAGAAGAATTTGTAGTCTCAAAGAGGTGTTGAAACAATTGAGTACTTAAATGATTTGCTTGGGGTTACTCAGCTGACCAATGCTATAGTTATTACTTAAAGTGAAGGTGGAGCCAAAATAGCAAAGAAAAAGCCAGGGGTTCACTAAAGCTCTTTTAATTTCCCCTCTAAACCATTTGAAAATAATGCCTCCACATGAATGCTGGAGTGGTAAAAGTTGAGAAAAGATGGAATGAAATGATTTCCTAGCTCAAGACAACATAGAATGTTAGCAAGAAATAGCAGTCTTGGTTGGGTGAGATTGAAGCGAAGTTCAGCATAGACAATGTACACAGCAGCTGTCCTTGAGAGAAACTGAATTAGCAGCAGGGACTTTAGGAACTCTCATCCAACAGATGGTAAGGGGGTTGGAAAACTGGTCAGAAGGAGAATATCAGGGTCTCTTTTTTGGCACTGGCAGCAGGACTCTGTTGCATTGCCCATATATTCATCTGGGTTGATGCCCTGAGTGAAAGACCAGAGCATAGACCAGGACAATCGTAAACACACATTTCCTTAGAACATACCACCTTGAAGAAACTGAAAATTTATTGATCCCTAGAAGTATCTCTGAAAACAGCTACACAAAACCCCTGAAACTTGGGACAGTGCACCCTCCACCCCGGAAGCAGAGCCCAACTTTATCAAAGAGTTAAAAATCAAGAAAGAGGCTAAAAAATGAACAATGAACAGAAAAAAATCCCTGACTACAGAAAATCATCATGGTGACAAGGAAGATCAAAGCACACACTCAAAGAAGACAACAGAGTCAAAACTGCTACATCAAAAGTCTCAAAGAAGAAAGTGAATTGGAGTCAAGCAGGAAAAATAATTTCTGCAAGAGCTGAAAAAGGATTGAAAAATTAAATAAGAATAACATAGAAAAAACTGGGAAAAGAAGTGAGAGTGATGCAAGAAAATCATCACGAAAAAGTCAATAGCATGTAAAGAAAGTTAAATAAATACTGCAGAGAATAACAGCTTAAAAATCAGAAAGGAACATAGTAAAAAAAAAATTAAAGAAGACAAAAAGTCACTGGTTCGTACACTTGGTGGTGGCTTCTCCCAGTTATGCTGAGGAAGAATGACAAAGACCCCAAATTTTATACCATTTCCTGATGTGTTGGCACATGGTATGATGTGACCATACCACAGGGTTCAATTTTCAGACTAATGGTACTAGGGTCCACTGTGACCCCTGCCCAAACTGCTATTGCCATCTACGTGCCTCTCAGCACTCTAATCCTCTGCACTTTCCTGACACTAGGACTCAGAATGAGAGTCCAACATTCCAATCTTTGGTTAATGAGAAGCCATAGTCCCTCCTCAGCTCTGGTTGCACAACCACCCTGCTGGACAGCAATAGAATTGGAAGCACAACCAGTGAATTATTTAACACCTCACAACCCATACCCCTAGATCACTATATAGAGTATTTTAGCCATTTCCAGCTTCTGGTGTAGGTAACTCCACAAAGCATCACTGAGCTCAAGTCACAGAAGAAACAATCCGTTGCCAGGCAGGTTTCCCTTTGTATCCACTTAACCTAAATAGTCTTTCTTGAAAGAGTCTTCAGAATTTGGTAGGAAACAATTGGTCCTCTTCCTGTGTTTTTACTATAGTTACTTGTGTTGTTTGGGGTCCTTACTTTTACCTTTAGGGTCACTGGTCACTGATACCTGGTGGGATTGCCCTCCCTTGCCATACGGTATCTCCCAGTAGGAATATGTGGCTGTATCACTCTGTAATATGAATCTATCCTCATTTTATCTCTCACCTGCTCCAATTCCAACTGAGGACATCATCAGTCTAGAAGAATTTAGACTAAATATCTGAGACACTTGTTGAGTTCATCTCTTGTACCACTGGTTCTGTGGACATTATGCTCCTATCCTCAAGAATTTCAACTTTGTCCTGCATTCTATCTTGTTTACCCTATTAATTGTCTCCAGTCTAATTTCTCCCTAACTCCATTCCCTCAATTAGAAATAGCAAGGCCTGGGATTTTTTTTTAATTCCCATTTGCCTTTTCATTTCTATTGACTAGAGTCTATTGAACTGGCAAGGCCATAGGTATATAAACAAAAAAGGGAAAACATTACTTCAGGGACCAATGACCAGGTTAAAAAAATCTGAATAGCTTTTTGCTTGTTTGTTTCAAAGAAAATACCTTGTTTGTTCTTTTTTGTTTGTTTGTTTATTTTTCCTCTTCTCCCTTTGCTGAGGCAAAGAATAAGAGACCTCAGAAAAGAAACAAGGAAGGTAGAGTAATCAATCCAAATGACATGGGGATGTGAAGCTGGTGAATACATGATTTAGCATTAATTCTTAAATAGAGGGGACAGGGGATTTCTTAAGTTGGGAAGGGACTTTTAAAAATTTAATAAAAACCCCCAAAACTTTTATACCTTGAATTTTCAACTCCAAGGTCAAAAGGAGTGGTATATTACATTAAAATGTCATTAATTACTCTTTGATTCTTATTAACCATTTTGTGCAGTTAAGTTTCAACTTCATGAACCTCACTTCATTTTGGAGACAGCCCAATCATCACCCAACTTAACAAATGTTAAAAACAAAACAAAATAAAAAAGTACTCTTCTCCCTTTTACCCCAGCATCTCCTCACACTGACTATCAGTAAGAAACCATGTGTCTCATGTTATATCATACCATTTTCCATTTTTTTAATCCCTCTAGACTCATATTAACTGAGTAGAAACAGTCATTTCCCTTGGCTACCAAAAGCCTTGGACCAATTTGTTTCTGTACTCATGTGCACTGCTAAATAAATAGTGGTAAGTATATTTTTAAAGATGCATCAATTGTCCTAGAAACCTGCAATAAAGTGGAATGTGCTCCCCTCAAAAAAATTCCTGGGCCATTTAATGATTGCTCTGGTAACTATTTTAAAATGCTTTCTTTTGAATCCAGCTTGATCAGTTTTTCCCATGTACCAATGCATTTCTGGTTAATCAGGTCAGTAGGGCTGGAGGAGCAGGAAGCCAGACAAAAGCGAGAGGTTATGTCTGTAAATTATATGATAAAGTGGTTACAGATTAGTAATTGTACCTTTTCTTCCTCAAAAATGTAGCTGCAGCAGCTTTGTTCCCATGAGCATCTCTGAAATAGGTCACTACAAGTTTTATTGATTTTTCCACCTTATTCCAACCCCATTTTGACTTTACTTAAATATTGCTTTTTCATGGTTCACTGTGTTAAATAGTAATATTTACATTTATATGTATCTCAAAAACACTAATCTAGGGTTTGGACTGAGTATACTTTTGTATGAATGATGATATAATCTTATATATATAATGCAAACACTAAATGGGCATTGCCTCAATCAACTGAGACCTGTTAAAGAAAGACCTTAACTTAAAAGGTCAACATCCCCCACTGCATCCAGGGCCATCTCCAGTCTTCCTGATCTATATCTTGGCACTGGACTCAGAGGAGAAACTGAGGTTCGTAACTTTGTACAGCCTTCATTCAAATACAAGACATGATATCACTTCTCTCATTTCCTGGTCCTCTTTGAGAATGAATGACAAACAACAATGACATAAGATAAAGAGAAGAAGATAGGAAGGAGCACTCCTTAACTTTCTGTATTTTAGATGGAATTGATGGATGAAGTGATATTTCTGTGAAGACACCAAGGAGCAGGTAGGAATGAGATCTATGAAGTCCCCGTATTTCTCTGGCTTCTTGACCCAGATTTCTTCCTCCCATCCACCCCTATTCAATCCTTGTCTCTTTCCAAATGCAGTTTCTAGCTTAGCTCTGATAAGCCTGGATTAATTTTAAATAATATGGAATAATTCAGTGCAGGGACTGCTGAAAAAGACTCATTGCTGGGAGAGGGGAGAGGAGAATGACTTTCACACTACAAAATGCAATGGAAGGGTTGGAGTCATGCTGCAGGACCCAATTTGCTATTTCTTGGGATGATAGAAGAAGCTGTCGTTGAATAACTTGGACTTTGTCTGAGTTGTTTGGTTGTATGTTTAAAGTATAAGGGAGACAAGAAATCCTGCAATCAAACTCAGTAAAACATTTCTTTAAAAGCCTGTCATTAATAACTTAGAAATTTTTTTCACGTAAGATTGAAAAAGTAACAAAAATTCACAATCATTTAGGCTTTGTTACAAAAAATGGATAGACAGGAATTTTCTTTCATAATTTATTTATTTTTAGTTTTCAACATTCATTCATACATTCTCATTAAAAATATTTTCACATTAGTCATAATGTAAAGAAGAATTAGAACCAATAGGAGGAACCCCAAGAAAGAAGAAGTAAAACAAAAGGAAAGCGTGTAGTATGCTTCTACTCTAAATTTCTTTTTCTGAATGTGGATAATATTTTCCATCATGAATCTTTTGGAATTGTCTTAGATCCTTTCACTGCTGGGAAGAGCTAAGTCTATCAAAGTTGGTCATCTCACAAAGTTATTGTTACTGTGTACAATGTTCTCCTGGCTCTATTCATTTCACTCAGCACCAGTTAATGTAAATCTTTCCAGCTTTTTTTCAGAAGTCTACCTTTTCATCATTACTTATAGCAGAATAATATTCCATCACATTCATACACCACAACTTGCTCAGACCTTCCCCCATTGAATGGACATTGCCTTTATTTCCAATTCTTTTCCACCACAAAAAGAGCTACTGTAAATATTTTTGTACATATGGATTATTTTCCCTTTTATTACCTCTTTAGAATACAACCCTAGAAGTGATATTGCTGGGTCAAAGGGTACATTTGCACATTTTTATATGGTGCACATTTTTATAGCCCATTGGGCATAGTTCCAAGTTGTTCTCCATAATACTTAGATCTGCTCACAAACTCACCAACAATACATCAGTGTTCCAATTTTCCTGCATCTTTTCCAGCATTTATCAGTTTCCCATTTAGTAATGTTAGTCAATCTGATATGTGTGATGTGGTACCTGAGTTATTTTGATTTGCTTTTCTCTAACCAGTAGTGATTTAGAGCATTTTTACATATGACTGTATATAGCTTTAATTTCTCCCTCACAAAATTACTTCCTTATATCCTTTGACCATTTATCAATTAAGGAATGACTTTTTTCTTCTAAGTTTGATTCAGTTATCTATTTGATTTAGAAATATGAGAGACACTGGCAGTAAAATTGTTTGGGACAGGAATTACTGATTACAGTTCCAAAAGCATCACTGGACTGGAAATTGAAACATCTGAAATTGAAAGAAAACTATTTTTGTTTGTATCCAAATGTTGACAAATAAATGGTGAACAATCTAAAAAATGTTCAAAATATAAGCAGCATAAAAGAGTCAAAACGATTCTGAGGGTTACCTAAAAACCATCAAATTGAAAATCTTTTACAGGATGGTGTGAACACCTTGTCTAGAGATTGAGTGTAATATTTTATGTGTAATAAAATGTACGAAGTGCAGGAGAAGAAATATAGAACAACTTATTTCCCCATAATGTCCCTTAACATGGAAACTGACTCTAAACCTTCTGATGAAGAAACAGCATCTCATGTTATATGAAATCCATTACACTGATAATTCAATGAGTTACTGACTTCCTGAAGCAGAAATGTTCTGAGACAGTGCATGTCTATCAGACAGGTATTGGCAATATATTTTATTTCCTTGAAACATATATGATAGAGCATGATGTATATCCTCCTACTTTTCATTTGTTCCAACTTCTGCCTATATTCAGCCACCAATTTGGAGCTAGGCAATAACTTCATGTAAAGTACCATTGTCTAGTGCAGAGAATATGCAAATGGGGAATATAAGACATGCTTAATTCCACTGATACTTTAAGGCACTTGAAGTGGTTTTCCTTATTATTCCCATCTGGAATATGAGGTCTTGAACTCTAAAGTCCCTTGCAATTATAAAGTTATGTGGTATTATTAAAACTGGAAATAACTTTGGGGCATTATAAATTTCTGGAAAAGGAATCTAACTTAGGAATATCTGAATATTTATTGAACAATGAATATACTATCCTTATCAAATAATTCTCCTTTTCTTGAATAATCCCAGTGAAGAGCTCACTGTCTCTCAAAGAAGTCTATTCCATTTTCCAACACTATTTATTTTTTCAAGAGTTATTCTTTATATGAAGTTGAGTTTTTTTTAACATAACTCCATTATCAATCTTGTTTTTTTCACTGGGGAAATTATATCCAACTAATATAGTCATATTTCCATATTGGTAATTTTATACGTGTTTGAAAACTTCTGGTGTGTCCCATCATCTCCCCATTTCATATAAACAAACAACATTTTGCAAATTTTGAGTTGTTTTTCTTTCTAATCACTGTTTTTCCTGTACAAAATCTAACTTTTCAATTTTCTCAATATATATGGTATCCAGGTTTGAACATGCTACTTGAAGTCCATTGAATGGCCCAATGGGATTAACTTTCACTTAATCAAACACTGTCAATTGTTGAAGCCTTTAAAAATCATTTTCAATATTATTATTGAAATTAACATATTAGTTATCCCCCCATGACAGTTTGTATCACCTTCAACTTTCATAAACATGATTAATGCTTTCAGCATTATTGATTAAAAATGATGAACAAGATGCCATCAAATAGAGTTCTTTGTCACATCAATGGCAAATATTGTCTGAAATGGATCCATCAATACTCTAGGAATATGTCCTTTCAATCATCTGTGAATTGACCGTAACTTATAACTAATTTTCTATCTTATTCACAAGTATAATAGTAGAAGCTGTCAAGTACTTTGCTGTAATTTCAGCATTATAAGTATGCAAAATGCACTCAATTCACTAGTTTAGTAATTGTGTAAATCAAATAAATGAGGCTAATCTATCATGATTTCTTTCTCACTATGCTCTCTCCTAATTGTCACTATGCTCCTTGCTAGTGTTTAACAAATAATTTTTTAAGATTATTTTAATTATATTTTTATGTTTATTTATTTATTTTCAGTTTTCAACATTCATTTCCACAAAGTTTTGAGTTCCAAATTTTCTACCCGTCTGTCCTCTTCCCATCTCATAATGTCTTGAATTCTGATTACCCATTCCCTCAATATGCCCTCCCTTCCATCACACCCTTCTCTTCCCTTATCCCAACTTTTCTCTTTTCTTGTAGGGTAAGACAGATTTCTATACCCAATTACCTGCATTTCTTATTTCCCAGTTATGTCGAGGATCTTTGTTTGATCATGGCTTTCAGGTAGTCCCATAATTTTTAAATTATCCCTTGTGGATCTATTTTCCAGATCAGTTGTTTTTCTAATGAGATGTTTCACATTATCTTCTATTTTTTCAATCATTTGGTTTTATTTTGTAACTTCTTGTTTTATCATATAGTCTTTAGCTTCCCTGAACTCCACTTCTATTTTTAAAGAACTGTTTTGTTCCTTGAGCTTTTGAACCTCCTTTTCCATTTGAATAATTATACATTTTAAATCCTTCTTCTCCACTTTGGCTTTGGGGACTTCTTTTTCCAGTTGAGTTAGCCTCTTTTTAAAGGTATTATTTTCCTCAGCATTTTTTTGGTTCTCCTTTAGCAAGCTGCTGACTCACTTTTGAAACTTTTCTATGATCTGAGGCCATTTCATATTCATTTTGGAGGTACTGGTGGCAGAAGCCTGAAATTCCACGGACAGAATGTATTGCTCTTCCTCAGCTGAAAGGATGGAAGAAGATATTTGTTCACTAAGAAATTAACCTTCCATGATCTTATTTTTTTTTCCTTTTTTAGGCATTTTCTCAGCCAGTTACTTGACTTCTGAATCCTTTGTCAAGAGGAGGGTCCTAGTGCTCCTGCTCACTCCATGACCATGCTCATGGCTGAGTTTTAGATCAGCTGCTTAATTCCCCCAGGGACTTTAAGCTGAGCTTCTCAGACAGTGGACCCAGTCTGTTCCCACTGCCACCTTAGCTACCAGTACCCTACTGCTGCTGCTGCCACAACTGCCTCTGCCACTACCTGGGGATAGTGCTGGGGGGACGCAGTTCCACTCTCACCAACCTAGGAAAGCTCTCCCAAACTGACCTTTGTAGTTTTCTTTGTTGCTTGTGGATTGAGGGATTTGGGACTCTCCCTGCTGGGAATTCTACTTGGGAGGCCTGTTCTGGTCCTGTTCCTCTCTGTGCAGCATGGTCAGGCCAGAGCTGGGCTCCACTCTGCTCAATGTCCTGTGGGATAGACCTTTACTATTAGCTTTCCAAGTTACGTTTGGATAGAAATCTCTTTCACTGTGTCATTCTGTAGCTTCTGCTGCTCTAGAATTTGTTGAGTCATTTTTTACAGGTATTTTTTGGGCTGTGGGGGAAGCACTAGAATACATGAGTCTTTCTACTCCACCATCTTGGCTCCACCCCTTTATTTCTCAGTTATATGCAAAAACAATTCTCAGCATTCATTTTTAAAGCTTTGAGTTCCCACTTCTCTCCCTTCCTTCCTCCCCACCCACTCCTGTTGAGAAGGCAAGCAATTCATTGTAGACTAGATATGTGTAGTTTTGCAAAAGACTTCCATAATAGTTATGTTGTATAAGACTAGTTATATTTCCCCACATCCCATCCTGCCTCCCATTTATTCTATTCTCTCTTTTGACCTTATCTATCCCCAAAATTTTTTACTTCTAATTGCTCCCTCCTCCCATTTGCCCTGCCTTCTATCGTCCCCCTACCCCACGTGTCCTCCTCTTCCCTACTTTCTTGTAGTGTAAGACAGATTTTCATACCAAACTGAGTGAGCATGTTATTCCCTTCTGAAGCCAAATGTGAAGAGAGTAAGCTTTTCTTTTTCCCTCTCACCTCCTCCCTTTTCTCCTCCACTGAAAAAAACTTTTTCTTCTCCCATCTGTGACAGATAATTTGCTCCATTCCATTTCTCCCTTTCTACTCCCAATATATTATTCTCTCACTTCTTAACTTTATTTTTTTACATATTATCCTTTCTTCTTCAACACACCCTGTGCACTCTCTCTCTCCATATGTGTGTGTATATAAATATATATATACAGATATATATGTATATGTGTGTGTGTTTTTATGTGTATATTCCCTCCAACTAACCAAACACTGAGAAAAGTCTCAAGAATTACAAATATTATCTTTCCATGTAGAAAGGTAAAGAGTTCAACTTTAGAAAGTACCTTATGATTTCTCTTTTCTGTTTACCTTCTCTTGCTTCTCTTGATTCTTGTGTTTGAAAGGCAAATTTTCTATTCAGTTCTGGTCTTTGCATCAAGAATGTTTGAAAGTCTATTTCATTGAATAATCATTTTTTCCCTTAAGTATTAAACTCAGTTTTACTGGATAGATGATTCTTGGTTTTAATCCTAGTTCTTTTGACTTCTGGAATATTATATTCCAAGTGCTTTGATCCCTTAATGTAGAAGCTTCTAGATCTTGTATTCTCCTGACTTTATTTCCACAATTCTCGAACTGGTCCTTTCTACTGCTTGCAGTAGTTTTTCCTTGACCTGGGAACTCTGAAATTTGGTTACATTATTCCTAGAAGTTTCCTTTTTGGATTTTTTTTCAAGAGGCGATTGGGGTGCAGAGTCAAGATGGCGGAGTAGAAAGACTCACCTATGCTAGGTCCGAACCCACAGCCCATAGATTTCCTGTAAAAAGAACTCCTGACAAATTCTGGAGCAGTGGAAGCCGCGCAGCTCAGCCAGAGACTCCCAGAGTGGGCTGGAGCTCCACCCCAGCTCCACTACAAA
>CM053769.1:474619490-474649089 GCA_028658325.1 Potorous gilbertii | reverse complement strand
AACTTGAAGTCAACACTCTTGGGGAGGGACAGGATCAAAAGAGAGAATAGAAACGATGGGGGGCAGGATAGGATGGAGGGAAATATAGTTAGTCTTACACAACACGACTATTATGGAAGTCATTTGCAAAACTACACAGATATGGCCTACATTGAATTGCCTGCCTTTCCAAAGGGAATGGGTGGGGAGGGAGGTCTGGGGAGAAACTGGAACTTAAAGTTTTAGGATCAACTGTTGAGTATTGTTCTTGCTACTAGGAAATAAGAAATACAGATAATGGGGAATAGAAAGTTATCTGGCCCTACAGGACAAAAGAGAAGATGGGGTAAGGGAAGGGAGGGATGAGAGAAGAGAGGGCAGATTGGTGATATTGGTTATTATAATGTCCAGTGTATTGGGAAGGGGGGAGGGGACAAATTGGGAGAAAATTTTGGAACCCAAAATCTTGTGAAAATGAATGTAAATAGTTAAATAAATTTATTTAAAAAAAAAAAAGAAATCAGCTTTGCATGGCTTAGAATAAAAGTGTTTATCTTCCCTGTGACCTCCCCTTAGAATCAAAATCTCAGGAGAGATAATATATCAAGGGATCACTATCTACCAGGTCACCCTGGACTCAGCTTCCGTACACACCTATAAGATTCCAGCAACAGACGGGAGTACAAGCATATTATCAGAGAGTGACAGCAAAAAGGGACTTTAGAGGTCAACTACTCCAAAGACGCCTCTCATTTTTATGATCAGCAAACAGTTTCCCAGACATGGGACGAGGAGTCTGGAAGACTTATGTTGAAATACAGCCTCAGACTTTTGCTAACTGTATGACCCTGAGGAAATGATTTCAGCTCACTCAGGATCATTTTTCTCACGTATAAAATGGGAACAATGATAGCACCCATTGTAAATGGTTGTGGGGATCAAATGAGATAATGCGTTATGTTGTTTGCAAATTCTAAATTATTATATAAATAATAGTTACTTTTATGAAGTGCATACTCTAAGGACACCAAAGGGTCAAGTAGAATCTGGAATGTGAACTGGTACGCTGGCTTCCATTTTTCTTCAAATCAGCTATTGGAGGGGAGGGACTGTGGTAAAATAGAGTAATTGACAGCATTAAGAAGACCTAGGTTTGAATCTTATGCCCAGCAAACTTAATAACTCTGTGATTCTGAACAAATTATTTAAACTTTCTGTGTCTCAATTTCTTCATCATTAAAATAAAAATTTAGTCTCATTGACATCCAAGGTTTCTTCCAGATCTAAATCTGTGAATCTACAATCCTACTTTTGTCTTTGTGGGTCTGTCTAGAATCCAACAAACTACTTTACTCCTTTTTTCCATAATTCCTCCTTCTCTTCAATGTGTGCATTATCAAGTGAGAAACTTGTACCATTGAAAGTCAACAACTTCTCTACATTTTGAAATTTTAGAGCATTCACCTAGGCATTGATAATTTAAGGGATTTAACCAGGTTCACACTGCTAGTGTGTGTCAGAGGTAGGATTTGAACCTTGGTCCTCTTAAGTCTGTAAGGACTGTCATGATGACTCCCTCGAAAAATAGCAGGTACTTAGTAAAAATAAACCTTGGTGATTTTCTTGCTTTCTTGATCTGTTTTACTCTCAACTATTTCCATATTATTGAAAAATCAAGCAATGAAATTTTAAGGCCAGATTTGGGAATCCCATGTTCAGAGACTTGAAATTAATTATTGAATTCCCATCTTGTTTATGTACCAGGAAATTTAACAAGAAAGAAAATATCCATTGGCAGGCATAAAGTAGAATAATGGTCTTTTTAGCTTTGATTAGTTTTAGACATGTTTTAGCCAACACAACAATTTCACTTATATCAACTAATGAAAATGTTACCTTTTTCAAAGCGATAAGAAAGGGAAATATGCTTCATTTCAATGCCCAAAGATTTATTAAGAGGGAAAAGTGTCAGTTGCATATTCCTAACATTGCGCTTTGGAAAACACCAAAAGTAATTTTTTTGGCCTTCACATACATGTGTTTGAAAGTCTTGACAGAGGGCAATTATTAAATAACAAACACACACACACACACACACACACATACACACTTCTTTCAAAATGGGTCTATAGGTCTTGATCTGACCTAAATTAGTTAAAATGTACCAATTTTTAAATAATAGATTTGATTTCATCATCTCTCCAGAAAATGTGTTTGTATGGGAATTTACTTCTAATAAGAGTGTTAATGAGTTGACTTACACAAAATATACACACAGAAAATAGATAGAAATCAGCTAGGACTTGTTTTGTTTTTGTTTTTTTTCCCTAAATCCATTAATCTGTCCCTGAAGTTCAAAGTTTACAGTCTGAGAAATGGATGAACCTGCTTGTAATGATGTCACAGTGGTCCCCAGTGAATCCAGGTCAAGTGCTACTAGGCACAGTGGCCATGATCATAAAATATCCCATTCTTTAAGACACTCAGATCAAAGGTATCCTCAATTGTCTTCCCCCTGCTTTTCATTTTCTCCCTTCTTTTACTACTCCCACCAAATATCTCACTTTTTCATCAAAGGTTTTTTCTTAGCTATTTTTTCTCCCAGGGATGTCACTGGTAAGGAATAAGAAGGTGGATGGTGCCAATTGCTTGTCCTACAACAAAAACAGCAACAATATGTGACTAATTTACTTTAGGTACTAAATATCATCTCCTTCATTATTTTCTTTACTATTAACCTGCTCAATTCTGAGAGTGGCTAATATGCTCTATAAAGTGTCAGAGAGATAAGATCACATTTCTCTATGGGAAGGGACAAATATTGCGCCTTCATTGAAGGCCTGGTGGACTGCATTATAGCAAAAAGTGGAAACAGTGGTCCTCTCTTCTAGTTTAGTTTCTGATTTCTGCTGACCATGCTCTTGGGCAAATGACTTAACCATTTTAGGCCTCTGTGTTTTTCATGTGTTAAATAAGCAGGCTTAAAGTACTTCCTACCTTCCTATGGTTCCACTGAGTGAAACATTTGCACTATTGAGCAAACTAACTGCATGATAGGAAAGAGAAAAAAGTTTGAGTATTTCTTTTTTTACTTAAAAATGTTTAGCCAGTCTAGACCTTAATCTGTCCTTCTAAGAGATCAGCAAATTCTCTCAGATCCTTATTTCCTCTTCATGCACTGCTTTCTCTCTGGGCTTTTCAAACAAGAATTTCCCAGGAGAAATTACATTTGCTGGTTTGTTTCCCTCAAGTTTACCTTTTGATTATTAGAAATTTCCCCTCATTAGGGACATTGCCATTCAATTAGTAGTTTTAATTGTTTGGAAGACCTAAATCAACATCTTAATTCAATACATTTCAAATTAACAAACATCTGTTGGGCTCCTTTGTTTCTGCTAGGCCTAGACAAAAATGAAATAGTGCCTGACCTCAAGGTGATTGGTTGTATTCAACTCCCCAATTACCATCTTTGTTAAGCTCTGGGAGAAGCCATACAAGCCTAATTATTCCCTCCTACATAAACTTGCAAATATTTTGATTGCAACTTTTTTATCCCATTGAAGTATATTCTAATCAATCAATCTCTGTTGTTAATCCTTTATTTCAAGGAAAAATAAATCTTTAAGCATTGATTAAGCACCAAGTCATTAGATTATAAGTTTCTTGAGGTCAGGGACTCTCTTTTGCCTTTCTTTGAACCCTTAATGTTTACCAAGGTGACTACTAATACATAGCAGGCCCTTACTCAAGGTTAGTTGATTCAATGACTGAATTCAACAGTTCCAAGCCCCATAGTAATTTCTGGGAAAATGGAAACATGTCCTGCTGATGAAGGATGGAAGTTGAGGAGGGGATTTGAGACCTCAAAAAGACCAGAGTACCAAGGGAAGGTTTTCTGAAGAAGAATTCACAGATTCAAGCATTGTTGAAGTCAAAGTAAAGATTTATTACACCTTTGAGAGGGCAAGAGTTCTTAGGCAACCTGCAACCTGAAAGGTTTACAGGGAAAGTTTTTGTAGGATGTTCTATATTATCACTTGTGCCAAATATGCTAACTAGGTGTTTTGGCATGGAATTAGAGTGCGATTAAGGAGTGGTCAGTTCTTTAAGGAATATGGACTTTTGATATCTACTTTGCAGATATTTTACCCAAAATTATTTGGGAAATAGCCCAGGGGGGCCACAACCTGGAGGTGTGGTTTTAGGCATGAAATGTCACTAAATCAAAGAAAAGGTCAAAGCTAACCAGGAAAAATCAGGCTTCTCTCATCAATATCTTGTTAGACAAGATTAGTGTAAGGGAGTATGTCTAAGTCTAGGATACATATGATTGATTGGTCAGCGAGTAGTAGATGTAATTATGATCCAGTACACAGTCAGTTCAGTCAGTATATAGCTGACTTTAAGTGATTTAAAGTAAAATTATACAAAAGAAGAATGGATTGACACAGAAGTTGGGAGGTTTTTCCTTATAAATCTTCATGGTAATCTTGTAGGGCCAATTGTGTAATTTCTAGAGAAGATTCTTGATTAATTGCAGTTTGGACTAAAGGTGTCCTGAGGTCCCGCCTAAATCAAAATTTCTTTGATTCTGTCAGGAGTGATGAAATGAGATCAACACTCGAACTGGTGGCCCTAAATTTAGAGGCACCAATTTCAGTGAGTAACTACTATTACTCATGAGACTAGCTTATGCAGAGATACGAGGAGAAAGGAGCCTCCATATGATGGCTGACTTCTAGAGGCCCAGGAAGGTGCTACACCTACTAACCTCTGCCTAGGTCAGACTTATCATACATTGCATTTGATTCTGAAGAGCACGTTTCAGGAAGATCATTCATAAAATAGGGAATAGCTGCAGGAGAGGGAACAAAGTTCTAAAAGGGGTCAATTTTAGGTCATTTGAGGAGAGGGTGAAGGGATTGTGAATGTGCTCCTTGGAGAAGAGAAACTTTGGGACTGAGGAGACATAAGTATTTGAAAGGTGTTCTTGTGGAGGAAAGATTAGACTTTTACAGTTTTATCCTCGAAGGCAGAGTTAGGAGCTGTGAAAGAAATTGTAAAGAGATTCATTTAGGCTATATGGTGTAAAGAAAAGCCCCCTAAAAATTAGAGCTATTTAACTTAATCAGCAAGTATTGACTAAATGCTTACTTACAGGTCAAACATAGTAAAAAAGGAACAGATTGATTCAGAGATAGTGACTTTCCCATCACTAGGTGTGTTAGAGAAAAGGATAGATAAATGACCACTTATCTGGTATCCCAGAAATAGCCAAAATAATGCTGGATTCGAAGTCCAAGGATATGGGTTTAAAAATGACGCTGCTGCTTACTACTTGAGTAAACATAGACAAGTCACTAAAACCTCCTATGTCTCACTGTTCTCAGTGAGAAAAGAGACACTTGAACTAGAGATAAACTCCAAGAGCCATTCCCTGTCCAAACTATGCCCTATTATTATAAAGGCTATTCTCATTCATGAAGTATGAAGGTGATTGTTTTAAACTGTGAGAATGGGACTGTGCACAATTTGTATCTTGTTCTTGTCCCCCTGACCACTCCCTACTTTTAGTCAGTATAAGTGTATAAATAACCAATATAATAAGGAAACATTGGGAATTAAGATAGCAAAGGGGAAACTTGGAAGTCCCATACCAACCATCTCAAAGATTAAAGGAGCATGATTTACAAATCATATCCTATATTAACCAAAATTCACATCCAAGTTACATGTGCTGTATAAGGGAAAGCCATATTCATGATGTTTCCAGGGCCTATAGGTCCCATGATATGCAAAATCCAGAAAAACTGTAGACCTCCACAGCTCCAGTAAAACATCGAAAAGGTGCTGATGACTCTTAGGTGGAAATTTAGTTTTACCGGTAATGACTTGGATATGTTAACGAACTAACAGCCCCAAGGTAGCTCAGATAGGAGTTTGTCTGTTTCCTCCCACAAAATAACTATAAAATTTGACATCAAACTCCTGCCCCTGCCTGAGTTCTCTTCGATCTCCATTGAGTACATACTGCCTAGAGTTGCTAACTCCAGTCCTTGGTTACATGAGTTTTAAACGTGCCCTCTCTCACTTTCTGTATCCTCCTTGCCAACCTGCCTGCCTTCACCACCCCATCCCCTATCCCCATGCCACCATTTCCTTCTGTATCCCTCCCCAACTTTCACTGCCAGTTTCTGGTCTTATGTGTTTCTTGTCTTCATCCCCCCTGTATTTAATTAGAGTATGATTGCAGCCACATTTCCAACTGTCAACTGTTTTCTTTCCTGGGGGTATCTAAAGAACTGGACATTCTTGCACCCATTTCATAATTTCATGAAGTTATTATTAATTCAGGGACCCTATGAAACAAGTCACTATATTAGTTCTGAGGCTGTAAAGACAAATAGTACAAGCAGCAGTTTGGAGTCAAGAATATAGTTTAATAAGATAACGTATAATATTATATGTATATAATATATAACATATATAATAAGATAACTAGAGATAATTGAAAAGAGATCCAGGGAAAGGGCTATGTCAAATCTGAGGAAAAAGAAATCACTTTTATTTCAATTTACCACCATTTATTAATCTGCTACTATAGGGTAAACACTGTGCTAAGGTCTGTATTTTTTTTTAAAACAAATGTTTTCAAGAAGCTTAAATTCCAGTGGAAGAACATGATTTGTCATTTGTTCAAAGAAGTATTAAAAAAAATTTTTTTCGTAATCTATGAGGGAGATGATAAAGGCTTCCTATAGGACATAAATCTGAGTGCGGCTTTGAAGAAAAGGACGGACATCAACAAACATAAAAGGGTCGAGGTGGGAATAGAATGTTCTTCCACTTCTAGACACACTCTATGATTGAAGAAAATAGGAAACTGCAGGAGTCTTCCTTTTAAGTTGTGTTTCCTCGAATTCTCTGTGCAATATGCTCAAAGAAAATGGTTAGCTCAGAGTATGGGCAGGATATTTATGTGAGTCAAAGGAAATCAAAACTCACATTTTCCAGGGCTTTTCAAGGTTTGCAAAGTATTTTCCCCACAGCATGTTCAACGAGTTTAAATGTCATCCCATTTTCTTTTAGCTGTGGAGCCTGAAACTAGGATCGATCAAATTGCTTGTCCAAGATGACAAAAGTGGACAGGTCTGAGTGTGGATTAGAATCCATGTCAATTGACTCTAGGTCCAATAATGCAATAAATTGGGTAGACTGTCATAGGAAAGGGTCACAAACAATCATGGGGTATCATCAATGAAAACTTATTTAGTTGGATAAAGCTTTCCATGAGCTGTTGAATATGGATCATTAGAGAAGGTAATCATGAAGATTAAGATGAACTTTCTCTTTCCTGAGCTTGATATTCAACATCTCATCTCTATGTTATGATTCCATTAATTTCTTCATGATTTTTTGATTCACTGCTAGACTAGATAACTTCTGTGTTCCCTTAGAACTCCAACAGTTAGCTTTCTACACATAAAATGCTCTAATTGGATTATCCATTTAAACATAAGGAAACTAGGGTTGCCACATTAAATAAGTGACGAGCGTTTATTATTATGCAGAAAGAGTTAAAAATAACTTGTTTTTTATGTACTTCAGTTATGGTATCATATCTTAAGAGAGTGTTTATATATGAATGCATGCACACATTATATATGTATGAATTCATAAAATTATTTTGTTCCAAGAATGTCTAAGTTAATACAATAAAAGATTGATATTGATATAGTAGATGCAATGGAAAGAGTACTAGATTTGGAGTCAGGAATCCTGGTGGTCATGGAATGGAACCTGGGGAATGTCACTTAGAATTTGTATGATCTTGGATAATTTATTTCACTTCTATTTGATTCAGTTTCCTCTTGCCTAAAATGAATAGAGGAGGCTCTATTACCTTTGTTATCTTTCCCAGATTGGTATATGATCCTATACTTTTCTTCTGTAATGTGTATTTTCTCCAAGAATTTCATAAAGTCTCCTGTAAGATATTTATGTACAAAATGGGAAAATACTGACTGGGAGATAATAGTACTTTTAGCTAGATTCAAAGCTGGCTGAAGAACTGTAAGACATGAGTGTTGAATACCAGTTTTGTGCCAACCTGAGCAAAAAATCAAACAAACATAAAACACCTAGTGTCAGAATGCCACAGGACTCAATTAAGTTCAGGACAACAAAAGTTAATTAAGGGGAAGGGGAAAAGTATATAACATCTATTACATAGCAGGCATTATGCTAAGAACCTAGCATATATTATCTCAGTTGATCCTAACAATAACTTCTAAACTAGGTGCTAGTTTTATTGCAATTTTACATTTGGAGAAAATGCAGCAAGCAAAATTAAGAGACTTGTTCAGGGTCACCCAGTTGGTAACTACCTAAGGTAATACTAGAACTCAGGAAGGCAGGCAGGTGGCAAAGATATAGAATTCTAATCCTGGAGTCAGGAACATGAGTTCAAATCTGGTCTCAGACACTTGCTAGCTCTGTGACCCTCGTTGTCACTAGCCCTGTTTACCTCAGTTTCCTCATTTATGAAATGAGCTGGAGAAGGAAATGGAAAACTACATCTTTGCCAGGAAAAGCTCAAATGGGCTTGGATGTGTTGAACATGACTGAAATGACTGAACAACCACAACAAGCAACCTTCCTACCTCCAGATCCAGCACTCCATCTACTCTGACACCCACCTTCCAGGCACTAATGAAAGAGCTAATTAAGTACCTACAGCATGCAAGGCATTAGGAATTACATTAGGAAAACAAAGGCAAACATGATTTTCTAGACTCTTCTCATGTAGACCTTTTGGAAAGATGGACCCAGTATAGATACTTTTACAAGAGTAAGATAGATGTAAAGAAGTCTAGGTGAAACAACACTGGTATTTTAGGAAGGAAATGTAATTTTCTTTTGGAAGGAGGACAGTGGGAGCTGCAAAAGTTGCAGAAACAGGTGACATCTCAAATAGGCTTTGAAAGAAATCAATAACTCCAACAGGAAGAAATGAGAAGAAAATCTGCTAAAGGTGTGAGAGGTAGAGTCACCCAACTCATAAAGATGGGAAATGCCTGGAAGTGAAAGGAGGGTGGTGAGTAATTCAGTTCCTATAATGTAGCAAATGTGATACAGACTAGTATGAGATCATGCTGGATAGGAAAGGTGAAAGGAGATGATAAAAATCTCTGAATGCCTGGATAAGAAATTTATATTTGATTTGGTAGGCAATGGGGTGCCAGTGGATGTTCTGGAGGGGAGAAATGATTTCATCAGAGCATCATTTTGGTAAGATTTTGTTAGTAGTAATGAAATTAGAAATGGGATAAACAAGAGGCAAAAAAATATAATAAAAATTTAGATCAGAAGAGATAAAAGCAGGAACGGAACTAGGATAACTAAAAGCAATAGAAGAAAGGGGGTAAGGCAATGGACTTGACGTCAGGAAACTGAATTCATTCAATAAGGATTATTTATGGACTTGCAATGAGATACTCAGTTTCTTCAGTTGTCAAATGAGAGTTGAAATTGATGGTCTCCACAGATCTGTGATGCTATCTATGATCTTAAGATTTCATTGAGTGTCAGGAGGAAGGAATAGACTTTAGAGCTATTGGGAAGGTAGAGAGGAAGGAGTCAAAGGTGTTGCTAAAATTAGAAAACTTACTGACATAAACAATATTGATGCCATCAAATTTCATGGAGAGAGTCAGGTTTGCTCCTTAGTTGGCATTAATCATCTCTATCTCTTCAGCTTCACAATTAGTTTTTAATATTCACTCAGTATACTGATGTGCTCCCCCAGCAACAGCAAGGACCCTTAGTGAAACATTGAAGAGGCCTTTCTAGTTTTTCTTCCTTGAAGCCTTACCTTGGAATCTGCAACCTCTCAGGCAAGTAATGGGGAAAAAGTTTCTCCCAGCAACTGTGGTCTCATTTAGATTTTCTTTTCAAATGATTCTGTGGCTAATGAGTGATATCCCTCTCTTTTTTCTTCCTTTGTTCATCTCTCTCTCTCTCCTTCTTGCCTCCTTTCCTCCCTCCCTCCCTCTCTCCCATTCCCTCTCTTCATTCCTTCCTTTCTTCCCTTCCTTCCTTCTTTCTTTCCTTTCTTCCTTTTATTCTTCCTTCCTTCCTATCTTTCTTTCTCTTTCCTTTCAAATGATTCTATGTTGAATGGATGATAGCTCTCTTTCTTTCTTCCTTCATCTCTCTCTCTCTCTCTCTCTCTCTCTCTCTCTCTCTCTCTCTCTCTCTCTCTCTCTCTCTCTCTCCTCTCTCCTTCCAAATTCCATGACCACTAAGGGCTGGGATAGAGAGAGAGAAATTCAGTTCTTTCTCTGCCAGAATATTCTCAACAACACTAACAACAACAAAACAAAGTGCCAAGTTTGTACTCCCTGGAACTATTGGGAGACCTTTTATGTTCTTTAAGCCCTATAGAGACGTGCCAAATGTTTTCTTGCTAAATGAGAAATTGTCCTTTAATTATTTCATAAAATGTGGTATGACTTCATAATGGCACCCTTTTATGATGTTGATATGTGTTGTGACTGTATTTTATAATTAAATATCTTTATAACCCCCTGTAATTATGTTATTGGCTGCCTCATTTTGGGGATTGATCAGAGGCTAGTGAGACACTATATTATGTTTCTGAAGTATACATATAGAACTGAATTCTGTCATAGTGTGCTTATAGATAACCCTTGAACTGCTAAGTCTTACCTGAAGTCCTCTGTTGGAGTATTGTTTTATCATCTTCCTTTGGTCCTTTGATATCACAGAAACATTTACATCATTTATCTGATCTGCTCTGGACGTCTTCCAACTATTTTATTTATTCCACTAAATCATGCCTGTACCATGATGTGAGGGAGCACAGATTAATTACTGGCAGCAGGACCTAGACATTTAGTCTTTTGATTCCCAAGATCTCTGGAGCACATTTTGTGATTCTGCCATTCATCCAGAGAGTGTGCAACAAATACCAGCTGGATTTTCTCTTCTCCTTTCAAAAGTACATGGTTTAAGGAAATATTGCAACTTTGATGTCTTTATACTGAATTTTCTGGTGACTGGAGCCGAAAATATGGCCACTTTTTTCTCCAAACTTTGTATTGGAATATGAACATGTCAACACATTAATTCTATTTTTTTTGTTCGTTTTTTGATTCCTGGGTACTATATAGCCATTATAGCTACGTTATCAATTGGAAAATTAATATTAGCCAACCAATATTTGTACAACCTTGAAGTGAAGTTGACATTAGTTTTTATGTAGACATGTTTCCTGGAAATTTTGAAATATATTCCAATATTAATGTTTTTGCTGTTACAAAGAAAATAAATATTTACTAGAAGGAAGGAAAAATAAAAGGAAAGAGACAAAACTAGAAGACTAATGAAAGAACTAGATATAACCCTTGTATCCACAGTTACGTAAAATTTCTAATCTAAATAAATTGACTTATTTTGTAAAGATAAGTTTATTGTTATTTATAAGTTATTTAAAAACATTTCTATTTATACATCAACTATGTGTGTATGTATGTATGTGTGTGCATGTGTGTATACCAAAGACAATGGATGAGTTTCAAATATATATTTGTAAAATCATAAGAGAGTAAAACAATCTTTTATTTGCCCTATCTACTGCCTAATAATAGAAAAGTAGCTCAAGGGTAGGAATCATTTCATTTTTGTCATTTCATCTCAAGTTCCAAACACAGAATTGGATGGGGATAGGGACTGAACCTATGGAAGTAATCATATAGGAAACTTCCATGTGGAAAAAAAACAACACTTTTTACCATTTCAGGTTAATATCTTCCTTTCAGCTGATAGTTTTTGACAATTACCAAAGACTCTGAAAAGATAAGTGAAGGATTTGAGGTTACCCAGCCATTATGAGGCAGGTCTTGATATTGGTTTTCCAAGTTTATACTTTCTCTTTATGCTAGAGTCAACCATGTTGCTTCTAAAAAGGTGACTGGCTTCATATTTCTGTTGTCTAATTGAAATTATAAATCTCAATATTCAAAAAAGGAGGCTTACCTTATGACTTAAACTTTCTGTTGAATAATAAAGATTTTACTATATTGTTTTTTAACTTCCATCCTTGTAAATCTTGGATTATATTTTTGCCAAGGAACGTGAAATTCCAATAATTTTCTCTTCCTGATGTCCAGTGATAGTCAAGCCTTCCTGTCTTGTTGGTGTTCCCATAGCCTACCTGACCGTCCCTTGGGGTAAGGAGAAAGACAAACATTTTTCATCTTTTTTCCCCTCAACATTCACTTTCTGTGTAATTCATAGAGAATGCTGACAGCCCTCTTGGCTGAACTCATGTCATTCATTTCAAAGACTGCACCATATGGAACATTCCTTTCCTAAAAGGGTAACTAAAAAGATGAACTACTGTACAACTAAAAGAGAAAAGAAAGAAAGAAGAGGTACAACTTACCTGACTACTTAGGTTTGTATCCTTTATGATTCATAAACAGGCAGCAGTGGGAAGAAAGACAATTCTTCTGAAAATTTACAAACCCATTAGTATATTGGCACCACAAATCCTCACACCAAACCCATCTTATGTGAAATCCTGCATAAGAACTTGGGATGAGCCAGGCAAAATGGAATGGAAAAAGAAAAAAAACAACATGGCAAAACTGTTGTGCTATAAAAAGTTTTATATTGTACTCCCTCAATCAGCTCTCCTATCTGCAGTAATCACAGTACTAGAGAGCTCATAGTAGAGACTGTAAAAGTAACAAAATTGAAAGACCAAAGGCCAGAGTGAGCAAATATAATACATGGATATTTTTTTTCAGTTTAAGTAACAGCAGCAGAAAAAACAAATTACTCTATTGGAAAAGAAAATGTAGCCTAGTGAAGATGTCATACTTCCTGTTCATTTTGTTGAATTGAACTCAAATGTGACCATTCTGTAACTAAAAGTGATGATAGTTATAAATCTCACAATGCCTCCAGAATGAGGGAACTGCAGAATCTTCTGTTTGATCAAATTTGTTGAAAGCATAATGTAAATTCTCTGTTTTCATCAATCTTAAAAAAAGTTCTCCTCAGGGAACTATAAATATTAAGAATAACATTTGGCAATAAAATTAACATTCAGTTGAATCTAAATAAAAGAATTTCAAATGCATTTTTTGCACACTCTCTGTTCCAGGTACCTTTCTAGGGATTAGAGATACGAAGAAATAGCAACAACATAATAAGTAGTCCCTGCCTTGGAGACGCTTATGTCCTGCCTGGGGACCTGGGAGGGAACAGCATAGATACAGAGAAATACTACCTGCTTGGTCCTGGCTAAGTCACTTAACCCTGTTGCCTCACTTTCCTATTCTATAAAATGAACTGGAGAAGGAAATGGCAAACCACTCTAATATCTTTGCAAAGAAAACCCCAAATGGGGACATAAAGAGTTGGACAGCATTGAAGTGATTGAACAATGAAAGAAAAATATACGTAAATATTTCTGGGAGTGGGAGTAGCATTAATAACTGGGAGAAGGTGTACCAGGTGATACCTGTAATCTAATTTGAAACATGCTAAGTATTCTCACTGGTGGAAGTGAAAAATTATTGACACATCATCACTGTCCTCAACTTGAGTCTGAAAATATATATATATATATATATATATATATATATATATATATATATATATCATGTACTATATATATATATATATATATATATACATACACATACATATGTATACACACACATATACACACATATATGTACATGCAGGTATATATATATATATGCATATTTTGTGTGTATTCCATATATATACATGTGTGTGTATGTGTGAATACATGTATATGTATATATTGAGTTACATTTTTTTCATCTATTAAATGGGAAGTTTATATGAGATGTTGCCAGTAGGGATGGAAGTAATAAATAGGAAGAAATTGAAGATGAATGAGAGAGTGGGAGTGATGGAGGATTCTGCTGGAGAAGATGGGATGAAATATGATCCTTTGAACATATAGAGGAATTTGCTTTGACAAAGGAAAAAGGCTACCTCTGCATATGTAATGGGAGAAGGAGAAAAGGCAAAGTGTCTTTGGGTTGTCAGATAAGGATTAGAGGTTGTTTGATAAGGAAGGAATAGGAAACTCTCAGTGATTGATCTCACTTTTCCAGTAAAACATGAGCTGAACTTCACAGCTGAGATCTGGGGTTGAGGGGAAGAGAGCCAAGAAAGTTTGAGAAGGGGATAAATGTTTTAGAAAGATCCACCGTGGTGAGTGGAGTTGTAAGTTAATGGGGATGTATAAAAGTATTACTTTGAATCAACGGCAAGCCAGTTTAGCATATACAGAAAAAAAATTTGCAGTGGACCCAAGAAACATGTTTGAATGATATTCTCCACCTTTGTTTAGCAGTATAGGTTATGAGTAAATACAGTGAATGGTGAGAGTTATCCAAGGCTAAGACTTAGCAAGGAAAGATCAGTGATAAAAATATGGTGGCAAGAGACTGAAATCTCATAGGTGTAAAGGGCAGTGTTCACCTCATTCATCAAAGAATCAAGATGGAGAAGGGAGAGTGTAACTAGTAGAAGAATGTTGGGAATTTGAGCAATCACAATATAACAAAGAACATGTTGTTGGGGAGCAAAGCAGAAGGAGTAGTAGAAGGACAATAAATTGTGATGAGATGAGGGAATTTCAGAGTTCATAGACTGGGAATTGGAGTATTTGTGTCTGATAGCAAGGTCAAGGCTATGACCATTGTTATATATGGCTGAGGTGGGGTGGAAAAGTAGGCCATGTGTAAGCTGAAGAAATGTGTGGTATGGGTGTTTGAGTGAATATCAATATGTATGTTGAAGTCTTGAATATATAAGGGCAGCATTTGGGGAGGAGTAAAAGTTTATAATCAAAGCATTGCACTTAGTGAGGATAGAAAGGATTGTGCTGGGTGATATGGGATACAAATTCTAAGAATAAAACAATCCATCTGCTAAAGCCATTTACAGTCTGACTTGGAAAGGTAATAAATCTATGTAAAATGATATACAACATAAATATAGTATTAAAAATAAATACATAAAATATTTAATACAAAGTAGTTTGGGATGACTCAGGAAAGGCTTCAAACAAAACATGTTGCTTGAGCTGGATCTTAAATAAAAGGAGCAAATCTATTTAGGTAGCGATGAGGAAGTCTTTCATTCATAGCATGGAGGATGGACAGGCTAAAGTCACTGATATGGGTGACTTGGGTGAAATAGGGAGGAAAGACAGAGGAGCCTAGATTGGCTGCCTCCCAGGGTACAGGAGGTGCAATAAGAACTGGGAAAATAAGTTTGGGGCAGGTTGTGGAAAATGTTAAAAGCCAAACATAATTAAGTATCCATATCCAACTGTCTGCTTCTATATTGGCGGAGATAGCTTTAGTTATTTCTATCTACATTCACATATACAGTTATAGAAATTTATGTTTAACTGATTTGTGCATATGAATATACTATATTCTAATTATTTACTTTGTGAAGTATTTATATTAGCATTTCTTTATATTATGTGGATTAATATACAAGTATAATTCAATCTATTCATTTATATATATTTACATATACAATTGATATATTATTGATATATATGCATATATAATTTATATGTCAACATAATTATTGATATATTAAACATTTTATTAACTATATATGCATATCATCTAAAGAAAGGTATGTTCATATCTCTTTCTAATATACACATATGTGTATTCCCACATCACTCAGAGGCGATAGGAAACCACTAAAGTTGGCTGAACTCAAGAGTCAGGTGGTCAGAATTAGATTTTAGAAAAGTTATTTTGGTATTTGAGAGAAAGAAGAACTCAAGTGTTGATGTTTGAGGCAGAGAAAACATTCAGAAGACTTTTGAAATATTCTTGGTAAAGATCATGGTTTTAGCTGTGCGAGTGGAGGTATTTTATATGGGAGAGATGTTGTCAAAGTATAGACATCAAAGTTCAACAAGATTTTGGTAAGTGGGATGAGAGGAAATGAAGAGTTGAGAAGAATGGTGAGTTAAGGAGCCTAGAATATGGGCAGAATGGTGGTAAATTTGACAGGAATTGAGAATTTTAGGGGTTAGTTTAGGGAGAAGGTTGTTACTCTAATTTTTCCAAATTTTGGTCATGGTGAATTTTAGTGTCTTTTGAACATCCAGTTTGAAAGATCAAAGAGACAACTGATAATGTAGAATATAGACAGAGTTAGAAATATGTATATATGTGTATGCATGTATGATTATATGTGTGTATATGTTTGTGTATCAGTTGTATAATGTTATGCTAACTGTTGAGGGTACCAAGACAGACTATTGAGGGAGAAGAGGTCTAGGAGAGAAACTTCAGAAAAAAAACACCAGAATTTAGGGGCAATGTGATATGGATGAAGAGACAAAAAGTGGGCTATAGATGGATAGATATAAGATGATTCAGGAGTGAGTAGTGGAGAGGGGAGAATCTTAAAAAGGAGAGAGTATAAGAAAACAAGATGACAAATGGTATCACATGAATCAGATAGGTTGGTAAAAGAGGACTTCAGGAAATAAAAAGAAAAACTCAGATTTGGAAATTATGTGACCTTTGGTCACTTTGGAAAGAGTGGTCCCAATTGAGTGTTTAGGAAGGAAACAAGATGGCAATGAGATGAGAATTGAGTAAGCAGAGAAGAGGGGGTAGGAAGTAAATCCCTCCCCATTTTTCAAGAGTTTGATTGAGAAAAGGAAATGATATCCATGCTGATAGCTTGAAGGGATGTTCCAGTCTTATGAAGGTTTTCATTAGTGGGTTTCTTTTGGAACAAATGAGCTACTTGTGAAAGCACTTACCATAATGCTTGACACAAGGTAGACTTTCCCCCTCACTTATATTTATTATTTTTGCTATTTGTATTTATTTTATTTTGAGGAAAGAGGAGAGAATCTGCATGTTAGAAGACAATACGGAAGTAATTTGTAGTTGGGGATATAATGAAGGTTGGAGATGTGGAATACATGATGATACAGAATAGGGGTGCGGGAATGAAATGTGGAAGAATTGCTCTGGACAAGGAGAATAACCTCTTTTTCAGAGATGGGATGGAACAGGGTGGACAGAGGGGAGGAGGAGAGAACAGGAGATGGTGCCAAGAAATTTAGAAATGAAGAAAATAGAAGAAAAAGGAGCTCATGTCAAATTATGTGAATTTTCTTAGTCAAGAAGCAAATTCTTCAACTGAGAGAGATAATTGTGGAATGAGGGGAAAATGTGGAGAAATTTCTTTGAGGAATGAGAGGGAAAGAATTTGGGATTATTAAAAGACTATCTTGTTGCATTAAGGGCCCTGTTGAGATGGGGTAAATATAATTTATTATGTACTCAGACTTGCTAGTTGAGAATGAAGGAAGAAAGGGAAAGAAGGAAGGAAGGAAGGAAGAAAGTAGAGAAGGAGAGAAGGGAGGAATAGCTGTAGACATAGAAGAGTAGATATAAGGACAGAGATATGGATATAAGTTTAAGAGTAGAATGGATATAAATATATAGACAAAGACATGATTATTTACTTTGATGTAAATATGTAGATGTAGATATTTTGCTTTTATCATTCAGAGATAATTTGTATAGACATTATATTTTTCCCCTTAAAGTTTTCACACCTTGTTGTCACAATTTATAGCTACATTAAAGAGATTTATGGCCCAATACAGTTTGTCAACATTGAATGCTCTCTGCAAATTTAAGAGAACATACAACAGGATTACTTTCAATCACACAATAGATTTTAAAGACATACAAACACATTTATTTAACAGCATGAAGTAATCCACTGAAGCCACAACAGGAAAAAATCATTTAAAATTACAACTTGACCAAATCCCCAAACTGTACTTATCAATTTTAGTGTATCATTATTCAAAGTCAGACCATTTTGAAGAAAAATAAAACGCTGCTTTTTTTTAACATATGCATGTTTGGCAGAACAATGATCTAAATATGCAGAATTAGAGAAAAAGATAAACATATTAATTTCTATCATTTATCCTATCATATGGAAGCAATTAACTGTGTCCTGACGCATTCTGATGCCTTGTTTCTCCTTCCCCCTCATCATATTTCTGACAATATTCAGCACTTCTCCAGAATGCAGGGAAGAAAATACAGTTTTCACAACTCAGATAATATTTATAGAAAAGGAAATTCAAATGATAAAGAAATTTTAAGACAGTCATATAATCAGATTCACCCAGCAAGAACAGAACACTTAGTGGTATCACAAACAGTCAAAAGTAAGAAGTGTGTCTAAAACATACCATAAATATCTCTTGGTAATAATATTTGTTCTATACCTTCTCATAGTATCCCAGGAAAATAGAAATACTACCCCATAAATCAAATAAAAATCCATAGTGTCCCCCCAATACTCTAAAAACTCTTCTAAAAATAAATGTTTACATATACGTATATATGTATGTGTGTATGCATGTATATACATGTATGCCTGTGTACATATGTATGTATATATATATATATATAATGTGTGTATATACTAAATAATAACTTTCTTTAAATTCTTGAGAACAAAAAAAATGGATGAGTAGAATAATTAGCAGCCTGATGCATGCATTTTTTAACATGACATAAAGGAGTTTATTCTGGAATAACATGGGTACATGAGTAAAAAAGTAGATATATGTGTACAATCCATAACTTCACTAATAATTTTCGCTTTCTATGTTTTAATGCTTTCCTGTCCAGATTGTCACCATCTGCTATAAAACCCCACACATTTAAATGCCATGTAAAACACTTAGGAAAACTTGCATTCCCATATACAAATGAACTTGCAGGAGTAGTAAGCATAATAATAGAAGCTTTTCTGTCATCTCAAAGAACAAAATAAAAAAAATGATAAATATCTAGACATAGAAACATAGTCATACTAGCACATTGATTCCACCCATTCCCCCTTGATATAACAAGTAGAAATCGTACAGCTGACTCTCTGATGTCAAAGATGGATTGAATATTAAAGGCATCTAATTCAACTTGTACCTAAAAAGGAGTCTTTATTACATAACATCTATTAAATATCCATTTAACCTTGACTTGAAGACCTTGAGAGACAGGAAACTCATTACCTCCTCAAGTTTCCATTTTTAATTTAGACAGATATATTTGTGAGAATTTTTTATCCTTATCACGCCTAAATTTCTTTCTTCAGAATTTCCATCCATTGTACCAATTAAGTGAAATTTCACATTTATTAAGCACCTAATTGCTAGTATTATACAATGCTCACCATATGCTAAGTACTATACAATTATTGTCTCATTTGATGGTGATATGTTAAATAAATATGATGCAAAGTAAATGTGAAATGTTTGTTGTATAAAAGGACCTGACATTCCATGGGGTGGGGCATCCAGCACATTTGAGGAAGGTAAGCAAAATTATAGATGAAAACATGCGAAGTAGAAAGTGTGGGCATTAGCATTTGGGGCAGAACAGATATCAAGTCAAATATGGCACCTAAGATGCGTCTCAAAGGAGGTTGATGCTTCCTTCTGAGGCCAACAGGAACAAATTCCACAAATCTTGTAGACAGGTTGTGACTGGAAACTTTATTATTTGGTGAACAATATCTACATTATTAGAATTTTTTTGAGTTTAACTCTGCTTGAACTTATATAGTACATATATTGAGTTTATGATTGACTCTTTTCAAACTTAGATATGCATCTAGATCTCAAACTCCGAAATTAAATCCTTCAAAAAACAGATTTTCATAATACATAATATTAATATTTTGTAGCATATACTATACAGTTGCAACTTGCCCATATATAAATATCTGTATATATTTGCTACCAAGTACATACACATACATGCCTACACATTAATTCATGCACATTTACATATACATATATATAGGGTATTTCAAAAATCTAAGTCACAAAAATCTTTCACCCACAGAACACCTCCTATCATTATTTCTGTCTCTCCATCAATCTGTTTCTCTCTTTCTCACCTCTCTCAATTCTCCTTTCCATCTCCCTTTTCTTTCTCCTCTCTCCCCACCTACTTGCTCATATGTATGGATCGAGTATGATTTGAGTGGTGACTTGGTACGCAGAATAACAGTGGTCAGGATAAGACAGTGATATTCAGGATGCTTTTACTAGTAATCATGATGTCCCTTTCAGAATAATGGGACAGATAATGACGTTTCCAGGGGTGCAAGATTCATACCCAGAGGGTAGCTGAGGTTTCAGAGGACTGTCTTAATAGAAGTTCTGAATGTGTTTCATAAAGATGATATTCTGGGTGGTGTGAGTCTATTATTAACAGCCAGTAAAGGCTGCCTTACAACTCAATCATTTCCCTTCTGTTTTTATATTGCTTACCCCATTTTGCTGATTTTAAAGGGAGAGGAAATTATAGATGATCAGTGACAGAAATTAAGGTATCAAATGAATACAACTCAGTAGTGACTGCATTTGACATCAAGCAACAAAATTTTCTTTTAATGGGTATTCCGGTTCACAAATAGGTCTGTGATATCATCAACATGAGTGTTCCTTCTCCCAGTGATGCAGATTGCCAGCTCTCCATAAGGTCTATCTATACTTTTTAATTCTTTTTCATGTCATCATTTAAATCCTCACCATGGTTCCATTTAACAGATTGGCACCTTCTGTGTGTGTGTGTGTGTGTGTGTGTGTGTGTGTATGTGTGTATATGTATGTTTTCATATGGAGTGGACACCAATGGAATATACTGACCATGAGTCACTTTTATTAATCAAAAAGTTCATTTAAAAATTGTGGAATTTAATCCCTTTTTAAAGCTCTGTTGCAATGCTATCCCCATAATTTTTCACGGTCAAAATGTTGTAAAGCATTCCTCTCCACTAATTACCTCTTTTATGGACCTCTTTTCTTGATTGAGTTATTCTTTTTATATGGTTGACTGTGCTTATTTTTCTCTGAAATATATGAAAAGTCAGCTGACTGTTTCATGCTTTCACTCTGCCTTCTCCCTACTCTTTAGCAGTTTTCTGTTGGGTTTTGATCAGCCACTACTGCTTTGTTTTCTTCTTAGACAGTTCCTTGACATGTCGAGGCTTAATAGAACCTTTTTGACATTTCTGAGTCATTCTCCCTTCAGGAAACTGAAGAGATGTCCTGGATAAAATTTTGGAAAAGGAAAAAAAAACTAAAATCCTTAATTTATCATTTGAATCTTATTTCAATTTCACAGTTTTCTTGTTTTATTTTTTTTTTAATACTTGCTTATTCTAATGCAGTGGGTTTTTTTAATATTTGCTTATTCTAATACAAAAGTTGAATTTTGTTTCTTGTCATTCTGCTTTTTATGTTTTAGTCTAGGTAAAAAAAAACTTCTTGCTTTTTCTGTTCATGGAGTAAGCTTTTGTGTTTAGGTTTTTGTGACATAATAGGAATAGTTTACCAGAAGGTACAGTCAAGCTCTCAGAAGTTGGTGGTAGGATTGGAGTTTTCCAATAGAATTGGATTTATGAGCTTTGCCTTCAAGAAAAGGATGGGCTTTTGCACTTCAAATTCCAGTGGGAGGGGAAAGGAGGTATTTTTAGAGTGAAAACTAATTTTAGCAATTGAATAATAGAATTTCTGAGCTAAAAGAGAACAGAGTGCAACACATACCTATTCAATAATCTTTTTGACAGAATCAATATTGTATCTTTCCGGTTTTTGGTTAATGACCTCCTATGATTAGGGACTCATTGCTTCATGAGACAAGCCATTGCACTTTGTGATAGCTTTAATTGTAAGGAGAGGTTTTGTTGCTATTATTGTTATTTAAGCTGAAATCTCCCTCTGCAATCACCACTGCTCATTCCTAATTCTGGCCTCCTGAGCTAAGCAGAAATATCTAATTTCTCTTCTTCAATTGACTGCCCTATAGTATGAATTCAAGGTCTTTCATCATGCTAATATTTTTCATTGGGTTCTCTCTCCATCTGATCACTATCCTTTTGAAAAGGCACCAGAGAAAGAAAGTAGCCAAATGAACGTATACTCTACAAAATTTTAAAGACTCCCGCACTTCTTTTTCATTTGTTAGCCAGTAACGTGAAGAGATATTAGCTCCTAGTAAAAATGTCAATAGGCTTGTTTATGAATGTCTTAATATTAAGTGACAACAGAATTATTCAGCTAAATGTGAAGTAAAATTTGTTTAAAATTAAAAATAACCAATAAAGTGAATTAAAGGTTCAGATTCAAGCCTAATTATGGAAAATGAATCCAGATTTTTTAAAACTAAAAGAAAAATTGCCTACTTTACAAGAATACCAGGGTATATTCTCTTTAGGCACAGATAACATTCTTGGCTCAGTCTAAAAGGCAGATGCTTTCATGCAAAAGAGATAACAAGAAATTTCTTTAGAGGTTTTCTTTATCTTTGTGTATGTCATATCAGCATGTTATATTGTTATATTAAAAATTGGATATAAATTCATTGAGGAAAGGAATTCTTTTTCATTTTGTCGTAGTGCACCCAAGCACATAGCATGGTGCCATTATAAGGCACTTACATATATCTGAATTAGATTCAAGTGAACTGGGTGTAAGTGCCAGGTTCAGTGCTTCCAACTTTAGAAACAAGAATCCTACTATTGGCATTGATTAGCTCTCACAGAGTTGGTATGGCTAAATCCCAGATAAAATTTTATAGAAAGCCTTTCCTGATCCTAATTCCTTAATTCAAATTTCCACCCTCTGTTGAATATAGATATAAATGGATATAGATGGGTAGATTGAAAGGAAGGAAGGAAGGAAGAAAGAAAGAAAGAAAGAAAGAAAGAAAGAAAAAGAAATAAAAATAAAAATAAAAAAAGCATATAGTTTGCATGTTTTCTCTCCTATTACTCTCTGAGCCCATGGAAACCAGGGACAGTCTTTTGCCTTTCATTTATTATATCACCAATGTTTAGCACAGTGCTTGAAACACAACAGGCACATATAAATGTTGATTGACTTAATGAGATTTGTAAATATTAAAGTTCTATAAATACCTAAATTATTATTTTAAAAATTCTCATGAAAATCTTCATATTCTGTGGATATTTTGCTATTTTGAATTATATGATTTTCCTTTCTGTTCTATCTAAATAGATTTATCTAAAGAAGGTAGTAATAGTAAATTACTGATTATGATCCCATCCCTCTACATACACACAGACCATGAAATTAATTTTATCAAAACTTAGACAATTGAATTGAAGTATATTTAAGTACTGATTTAAATTCACTGTGTTTGCATAGCTTTGGGGAATAGAATGAACATTAAGATCATTGGCTTAAGTTCATTTTCTTCCTGGTAGACGATAAACATTTTTTTTAACATTTACTTGAAAACAGTCATTACGCTTACACACACACACACACACACACACACACACACACACACACACACACACTCACACTCTGTCCTTCTGTCTTTCTCTGTCTCTGTCTTCTTTGAAATGAAATTCTCTCCATATATCTTGAGACAAAGCTATGTAAATGTTGACTTCAGCTAGATTTCCTCATTTCTTAAGGAGATTATAGTATACACGACTTGATCCATAGTTAAGGAATTCTAGGCTTTGTTGCTGAGCATGATAAATTTCTATTTCTCCCTTAGATTTCAGAGATCCTCACTTGATCATGTATATGTCTACATATTTCATTGTTATTTAAAATTCTATATAATATATAATTTAATGTTTATTATAGTCATATGCAATCATTAGATGATATATGTTTAAATTTTTATGTAACATTGAATTCCCCCTGCCTGCTATCACTTTTACTCTTTTACATATCTGTGTTTGTCCTATTGTTGTATCTAAGTCTACTTTAATAATTGCTGATGTTCGTTCTACTTGAGTTCTGAGGATATGTCATCTTTGTCTCTACATCCCCAGTGCCTAGAATGCTACCTTGGACACAGTAAGTGAACAGAATGGAATCCTGGATTTCTAAAAATTTCTTTTAATTTGAACATAATGATATGTTTCTTACAACCATTTCCTCCTTTCTTATCCTGGTTCCAGTACACAGATCAGTTTGTATAATTCCCAAACTCTAATGAACTCTTCCTTCATGACCTTCACCTGTTCACATGTCTTGACAATATTTGAATAGAATATTCAAGCAATATGAAAAGAACAGTTTACTATACCATAATTTATATTAAACTATAAATTGTAAAGATATACTAATATATGTTAGTAAAATATGGAAATATATTTCATGTATAAGAAAATATATAATATATAATGATTAATATATCATTACAAATAATATGTAAGCATTATATATGTATAATTTATACATGTTGTATGTAACATTTTGATATGAATAAATAATATATACATGTATGCATATACACATACATGTACATATATACACATATAAACATATATACATGCATACCTACGTATACACACACACTTAATTCCATGCCAGATCTAAAATATTATACTACTAGAATTCATCTTTCTAACATGGACTTACATAATTTTAAAGTAATCATTTCTAAGGAGTTTAATTCAAAATCAGTGCTAATTCTCTCTTTCATAAAACAAGCAGGACAGTAACTGAATTAGTACAAATTTCAAATTCCTTTGGTTCTTACTAACCTTGAACAGACACAAACATTTTCAGAATTAAAGCAACACTTAAAGTAACAATAACATCACCACCGAAAGTAACAACTAGAAATAAAAATGTATCTCTCCCTCACCTCCGAACAGGAATTTTAGTAAAGACTGAGTCAGGCAAAGAATTAAATTTATCTATTTTTATTTAAAGGGCTGCGTATTTCATTGAGAAGATCATTTCCCTAAATTATGTTATTTTCTCCTAGAGGAAATTATTAATCATTTCTATTGGTTGAAAAACAATGTGTAATTTTTTTCTACCTCGTGGGATTCGAGAAAGAATTCTATTGTAGGGTTACTCATCTCTTTTTGGGGGGAGGAGGGAGTCATAAGACACATAATGTAAATCAGGTAATTATAAAATTAATATAAAAATCAAAAATGTATACATATATTGCATATATATGTATATTGCATTTACAAGCAAATTTATATGTATTTTACATTCTTATTCTGAATGAAATTACCTCAAATACGTTTTTCTCCAATCTTATGAAGTGAAAATTCAGAAATCACTGAGTATGTACCAGGAATAAAAATTATTTCAAATGATGTGTGACTGTCAAATAACCCAGAGAACCTGGGAAGTTATTTCTGTAGGAATGATGCTTATTTTCACCTTGCAGAGGATGATTTCGTAAAGTCTTGCCTGTACACAAAGTACCTTAAAAATATATTGTGTTTCGGGAACCAAATTACCTTTGTCAGATATCTGTGGTCTGAGGTAATAAAACTTGTCATTCACTCCAATAATGGATCCTGGCTAAAGATAGAAATGGACTACAGTAGTGAACAAGTGGTCATTTCAGCTCCTGTTATTCAGTTTAAATCCTCACTTAAACAGAAACAGTTATGGAGTCTTAAACACATTCACAGCCTCATCAAAGGGCTAGAGATTGAATTAGCATAGATATTGAAATAACTTACCTTGGTCCCCAAGGTGGCAAATCTAGTTCTTTAGCAAAAAGATATAGGGAAGTGTTATTTCTTTTTCCCTCTTTACCATGTTACTGTTTTCATAGTAAAACTTGGCTATAGATTACTCTCTATTTCTAAAAGTGTAGACAGATCTCTAATGTACAGCAGTAACAGTGAGGTGGGACACTGGACAGAATACTGATTTTCAAGTCAAGAAGTATGACCTTGAGAAAGAAACTTAACCTCTGCTTGCCTTTGTTTTCTTTTTGTAAAATATGAACACCTAGCAAAGTTGTCATAAGGATCAAAGGAGAACATTTTTGTAAGTTTTGCAGACTCTTAGATGTTACAATGTTACAGAAACAAAAATCAGAACTGTTGTTCTGATTATTCTTAATAGTTTTTTAATCTAAAGACTCATTTTATAGATGAGCAAAGAGCACTAGGGAAGGTAAGAGACTTTTTAAACCTCATCTCAGCATAATTGTTAGCACATGGAAATTTGTAATTAAGATAAAATTTGGGAGGAACATCCCATTTACTTTCTATCCATGTAGTTTCTTCACCTGTAAAATGAGATGCTTATACTAGATGAGTGCAATCGAGCTTTCCAACTATAAATATTATAGTTCTTTGGAATTTTAAATCATGAGTTCTTTGAAATTGAGGCCCAAGCTCTGCATGCTTGAATGGTGATAACCATTTGGAGAAAAATACATACAAGTGATCCTTCAACCTCTGTCTAAAGACTTGAATAGAGAGAAAACATTGGAGAGTAGTAAATTGTGGCTCATCAACCAGTTAATGTGTATATGCTCATAAAGATTATTTGTCAGTTATGGGTTGAACTGGATGAACCCTGAAGACCTTTCCAGCTCTAAAAATCAATGTCTCCATGTTATCAGATTAATTTAGAAATAAAAAGGGCTGATGTAGGAGGGCCAATTAAAGCAAAAAGGGGTTAGTGCAAAGCTATTGACCAATAGATAAGCAGTCAAAATTTATGAAAGAAAAATTTCAAAAGACCTTGAAAACTATTAACATTCATATGAAAAAAGACTACAGATTATTAATAAGTAAAATGTAAATCAAAACAAACTTAATGTTTCATCTCATATCCTGCAAATTGGTAAAAATCACAAAAGAAAAGAATAGTAAAAGTTAGGAAAATATACTTCCTAGTTGTAGGGTTTCTTAAACTTTTTCTATTCATGACCCCTTCAGCATTTCTTAGACAGGAATAGTCAAAATTCAGAAAACATATTTCCTACTTGGAAGGCTTCTTAAACTTTTTTTCTACTCATAAACCCTTCAGTATTTCTTAAACTGTCACTCAACACATCAACCTACAGTTTAAGAAGCACTGCCTGATGTGGTGGGCTAGTGAACATGTATTGGGACTGTAAATCAGTACCGCCATTTTGGAAAACAATTTAGAATTATGTATATAGAGTGGATAAAATGTTTGTACTTTTTTGTCTTGAGAATCCTACTATTTGACTTATAGACACGGAGGTTATTGTTAAAACAAACATTCCTCATATGCACCAAAATATTTATAGCAGTAGTTCTTTGTGATAATAAATAATTGGAGCTAAATTATATGTCCAACGACTGGGGAATGGCTAAAAATGGGATACATGAATGTAATAAAATAGTTCTGAATTTTAAGAGTTCATAAATAAGATGAATGCAGAAAAGTATGCAAATATTTATGTGGTCTAATGAAGAATGAAATAAACAGAGCCAAGGAAACAATATACACAATGATTGTTACAACGGAAATGAAAATAACCTGAAAAAAATCAGAAGTGACTATTAGCAAAGAGCATGAGGCCAAAAAGAAATAGAGATCATAACTCATCCCAATCTTTTTAAAGGAAGTATGTCCTGCACATTGTACATATGTTCATATTTTTCATGCATTGTGCAATTTTGTTCATAGTTTCTTATTTTTTGTTTTGAAATTATTTGTAACATATAATAGCATAGCAGGGGAAATGATGGATATTTTTCATGATGAAAAAAGATTGATAGATAGGGCTACACAAAAAAAGTGAAAAGAAGTTTCAAGAAACAATTTTTGCCTGATATGTCGTACTAGAAGAGTGCCGAGAGTTCATGGAAATGAGATAGACTTCAGGACATGTTTCGGTATTTGGGTTTTGTCTCTGCTACTACCTTTTTGCTAATATTAGAGAAATCTCTTGGAAGCCTACAGTCCCAGGGGTCTATATACACATGATGTGAAGTCTATGGACCTCAGGTTATTCATCTATGAAATAAGAATCTTACATGATATGAATTTTAAGGAGCTTCCTAGCTCTAAATTCTATGATTATGTGAAATTCTAGAACGCAAGTTCCTTTGATTTGGGGTCCCTAATATCACTAATATATAATTATAGAATGATAGACTCTTGCACTTGAAGTAATCCAAACTATGCATATCTTAACAGCAAAAAATACTATTAAGCATACAGCATTCATACAAGTAATCAACAACTTCTGTTCAAAGACTAGCTATGGGAATCTTAAGACATTTTATTTAATTACAGTTGCTGAGTCATGAGAATGACGTCCGTATCCCCTTCAAAAACTACTCCTTCATGTCTCACAGAACCATTTGACCCTGCACAATGAACTCTCCCTCTATAGCTATCCATTCTAAATCATTAAGTCCTCCCTCAGGTCATTTTATGATATAAACAGTCAACTTCACAGATCAAATATTAAGTCCTCTATTTGCCGTTTGAAATGTTTCACAGCCAGATCTCTTTCTACATTTCCATACTTCTTACACATTCCTCAACACCATAAACTCAAAATTCAAAACATGCTGCACCTTGCTCCTGAATTGTTCTTTATACATGATACTCCATCCCTTAATCTTTGTGCCAGCCATGCTCCATGCTTGCAATTCAAAGCAATTCATTTGTAATTGTATCTCTGAAAATCTGTTTTCCTTATACAAAATTTAGCTCAAAATGTGTTCTCTGGAAAAAAGTTTTCCAAGATGCATTTAAATTTGTGTGTGTGTATACATATATTTATATATGTATATACACACATATATATATACATATATACACACACATATATATACATATATCCATGTATGTACATAGAAACACATATACACATACACATATGCACATCTCTCTATGTCTCTGTCTCTGTGACTCTTTTCCTCTTTCTATCTTCATCTCTCTCTTACTCATCCTCCCACCCCAAACCAACCTCTCCTACCCTATCTACTCTGCTAACTTCCAGTCTTATATCTTCCATTACCTTTCAGACATCTCAAAGTGAATGTCTAGTAAACATCTTAAACTCAACATGTCCAAAATGGCACTTATCTTTTCCTCTAGATCTTTCTCCCGCCTCACTTCTGCTTCACTGAAGACAGAAATGCCATCCTCTCATTCTCTCAGGTTCACATCCCTAGGTGTCATTTCTGATTCTTTATTAACTTTCCTCATTTGTATCCAATATGTCCCAAGTCCTATTGATTTAACCTTTGCAACATCTCTCAAATAGACTCTTTTCTCTCCTTTGACACTGCTACCACTATACTATAGGCCTTCATCACTTATGACCAGAGTATTGCAGTACTTGGTCTATGAGGCTGCATAAGTGAATAAGCATTTATAAACTACTATGAGCCTGGTACTATTCCATGTGTTTTGCAACAAGTTTGAGAGGTAAAACTATAAAACTTCACTGGTAGCTTATATCCTTTTATGCTCTAGCATGATAGATCTACTACACCACTTGGTAATAGTCTTATCTCTTTGTGATATTACATAATCTACAGTATCCCTCTTTGTGTACAGAGAAATCAGCAGATTTATCGATGTCTGGCAGAACCATGAAACACGCCCCCCTACATTTTTATTTTTATTTTTTAAATAAATTTATTTATTTAACTTTTTACATTCATTTTCACAAGATTTTGGGTTCCAAAATTTTTTCCCCATTTG
>CM053769.1:474566948-474618990 GCA_028658325.1 Potorous gilbertii | reverse complement strand
GAGTTATTTTCTTCAGCGTTTTTTGGGTCTCCTTTATTAAGGTATTGACCTGTTTTTCATGCTTTTTTTGCATCTCTCTCATTTCTTTTCCCAGTTTTTCCTCCACCTGTCTAACTTGATTTTCAAAATCCTTTTTGAACTCTTCCATGGCCTGATCCCATTGGATATCTATTTCAGATGTTTGGGATACAGAAGCCTTGATTCCTATGTCTTTACCTGATGGTAAGCATTGGTCTTCTTCTTCAGAGAGGAATGGTGCAATCAGCTGTTCCCCAAGAAAATAACCTTCTATGATCTTATATTTTTTCCCTTTTCTGGGCATTTTCCCAGCCATTGACTTGACTTCTGAGAATCCTCTCCACCCCTGCTTAGGTCCACCCAGCTTGTGCTTCGGGTCTGAGATTCAAATGCTGCTCCCCAGCCTCAGGGTTTTTGGCAGCAGGACTGGCTGCTATTCAATGGGAGCTTAATTTCTGGTGCTCAGGTAGGGGCAGGACCACCTTCCAGGCTCTGTTCCCTCAGGGGGTTTATGCAGAGACCTTTTGTAATGGAGCTCCTGCCGAAATCCTGCCTGCTCTGGGAGCCTCTGGCAGCCTGCTGCCTCTGCTGCTGCCTCTGCCGCTGCCTTCCGAGGGGCCCTGAGTCCCAGAGAGACCCCACTCCCCTCTCAGCCCGTCTTTCTCACTGACCTGTGAGTCTGTGGTTGGAGGGACCTTTGTGGCCGATGGATATTCCATCCCTGAAGCCTGCTTGGACCTGCTCACTCATCTCAGTGTCACCCGGCCAGGGCAGGGCAGGGCTCCACTTCTGTCCAGTGTGCGATGGACCTTTGGTATTGGTTTTTCAGGGCTCTCTGGAAAGGAAATCTCCTTCACTGTGTTGCTGTGCAGCTTCCACTGTTCCAGAATTTGTTGGGAGTTCTTTTTAGAGGAAATCCATGGACTGTGGGTTCAGAGCTAGCATATGTGAGTCTTTCTACTCCGCCATCTTGGCTCTGCCCCCCCCACTTTTTTTAAAGAAAATTTATTGCTGTATTTTCAAATTGGAAGATATCTCTGAGGCCATGAGACAAAGATCTGACTGAGACTACCCTCAACAATGTAAATGATAACTACTCATCCAAATATAGATTCAGGTTTTCCAGTGAGAGGAAACATGATACTTCCTCCTGAGCCCACCTAGTCTATTTTGTGACAGTTCTAATAAATTTTACTGACATCAAGCCTAAATTATAATCTTTGAAACTTCCTATTATTGTAACTCTGTTTCTCTCTATCTTCCTCAGTTTTCTCAAATGTAAAAAGTGACAATATACATGCCACCTACATCACAGGCTTGTTGTGAGGATCAAATGAGATATTTTTTTTTAAAGTTTAGCACTGTGTCTGACATATAGTAGGTGCTTAATAGATACGTGTTCCCTTTTCCCTCCTTCCCAAAGAAAATGGAAATTAGCTTATTTTCTCCTTTCCATGGGAGACTCACAGGTACTTGGAGATGACTTCGATAAGCCACTGTGAATTCTCTTTGTCTAGACTGATTATACACAATTCATTCTACAGATTTTTCATAAGAAATGAACTTAAGGTCCTTCAAAATAAATTTATTTGCCAGACTGTGTATGATCTTGAGCTCAACAACACCCTTACTAAAATAAGGCTCTATATCTCATGCTTATCATTATATTTTGGAAGAAATCTGCTAACACATCTACGCATGCTGTCTAAAACAACACTTTCTTTTAACCTGCTTTTGTTTCCCTAATGTGTGTAACCTATAATTGAATGTTGGTGTCTTTCCCAGTCTAACAAATGTATTTTTTTGATGGTTTTGAAAATTTTGCTTCTTTGCACCACATCCTGTGCTGTGTTAAGGATTCTGCACTGTATCTGTGGCAAAAAAATTGTCCTTCTGTTGATGACTTTAAAGCTTCTTTAAAATAAATCTATCTCCTTTGTGGTGCCAAGAATACAGGTCTCTCTTTCCAGTTTTTGGAGCATGGCCAACCAAACTCAATTCTTTCAACATTGGAACTAGAAGATTTCTGTGAAACTCAGTTATTCTTTTCTGTATTCTACCTAGTCAATAAAAGTAAGTGATGGACAAAAAAAAAAGATGAAATTTTTTGTTTCTTTAACTATTCCTCTCCTGGAAAATAATGTTCTGTCCTAATTGTGAACTTGGTTTCTCAAATACAAAAAGAAAATTAATACTCACTGTTTTCATCAACCCAATAATGAGAAAATCTTAATAAAGTTATAAGATAAAGTGACTGAGTTCTGCCATTTCATATGTTTCTTTCCAATTGAGTCCCTTTCCTTGTTTATTCAGTTTTACACACAACTGCCAAAGTGATATCTGTGTACATCCAGATTTTATCTAGTGTCAAGTACAAATACTCTATTTGTGAAAGAAAACTGAACAACTTGGGTGACTTTTCTAGACTTTTTATATATTACTCCTTTTCATGCAGAGGTCAGTCCAGCCAAATTACCTTACTTGCTGTTAAGATTGCATATCCAAGTATCCACTATTTGTACAAGCTGACCTTCATGCCTGGAATGCACCCCTGTCTTATATCTCTTATCACCAGGTTGGATTCATTTTGTTTCTATTATGTTTGTGTATATTATTTTGTCTCTCCAAAAAAAATGTAAATTCCTTGAGACAAATTTAAAAAAATAAAATAAAATAAGCAAAACTGTTTTGAAAAGTAGACAGATGCAATGGGTTCATGAGTAAAAACTGAATGACCAGTTGTCGTAAGTGTTATATTGGGACTGCTTTCATGTAAGGTTTCAACTAGAGAGCTAATGAAGTATTTTCCAACTCCCACATTCAACAGTTCTGTGAGTATGAAAAAAAAAACAGACCAAAATCATAATCCACTTCAATTATGTGAAAGAATCCACTTTACTCTGGATCTAATAGGTGTATTTATCTTGTGGTTCATTATACTTCAACTTAATGTGAGTTAAGTTTATTGAAAAGAACATTGGCTTTATAGTTAGAAATCTGAGACTTAAATTCTATTTACTTCCATTGGATTTTTGGCAAAATGGCACATGAACCCAGTTACAGTCTTTGTATACTATGAAATCTATGATTTACAGATTTTCATAGCTCATGTTTGAAGAAAACAACAGAAACTCAATTAAAAAACATTTCTAACAACTAGTACTATCACATAGTGCAATAGGCCAACATAGGATAAGCTAATTTATTTACTTTTTACTTTTGGAAAAACCATAATCTCTCTTTAGGCTTTTTGTAAAATTAAGAATTTGGCATTTGTAAACTCTAAACTTCCTTCCAGTCCCAGATGCCATAAAGTCTATGAATTTCAGGATATCAGAGATGGAATGGACTGCTAAGGTCACTCAATCATTCAACAATCATTCATTAAGAGCTTACAATGCACCTGGCATTGTGCTACGTACTTTAAATATCAAGAATGATGAAAATCAAGCCTGTCCACAAGAAGATCATAATATAATGAGGAAGATGTGTTAATGCTGATAGAAATTAGTCTAAGAGCACAGGAATTGAGGTATGGGGATCATGATAAAGGAATTGCCCCAGTAGAGGCCACCTCATCTAGCTTATATGTGAAAAATGATCCTTCTTGACCACATTCTTGAAAGTAGTTTTCCAGACTTTACATAAAAAGAGGGGGAAACCCACTGCCCTACAGTTTTCTCTTCCATGTTTTTCTTTACATTGAGTCTCAATTTAACCCCTTGTAACTTTTACTCATTTTACCAAATGATTAAATAGAAATGGAATCCATTTTCTACATGACAGTTCTGAAGATAACTCTCTGGACAGACTCTCTCCACTGAAAGTTTTTGTATATTGCTCCCTTTTAAGTGATGACTATCTGATTACTGGATGTAGATGGCTCAGGAGAAGAAAGTGAGGCAGGTGACCTAGAAGAGCCCTCCCTCACTCCAAACAAAGTCAAGTGCAAGTCATGTCATCATTTCTCTGATTTCATGGTCCTCTTCAAAAACGAAGAGTGAACACAAGATATGAGTAGACTGAGCTGCCTGAATGGTGTCCCAGCTAGCTGAGTAACTCATCCATTCCTCTCTATCAACCTCTCCCTCTTCCCTGCCTTCTCTCAGAAAGAATGTAAATTTTGATGGCCAGAAGCCACCCAGTTAACTTGGGGTTTACAGATTAGGCTTTTATTTCTCTTTCCTTTCTTTCCTTCTTTCTTTCCTTCTTCCTTTCCTTTTTTTTCCTTCCTTTCTTCCTTCCTTCCTTCCTTCCTTTCTTTCTTTCTTTCTTTCTTTCTTTTTTCTTTTTCTTTCTTTCTTTTTTCCTCCCTTCCTTTCTTTCTTTCTTTCTTTTTTCCTCCCTTCCTTTCTTTCCTTCTTTCCTAAAACCTTATTCCCAGTGCATTCTGAAGCCCATGCATTGAACAACTGGATTCATGCCCAAGCTCCACTCCGTGACTATTTTTGGACCCTATTGCCTAAAGAGTGAATGTCAATAGTAATTGTTTCTTCTTGAAACAACAACCCTGAGGGTCCTGAGGCTCCTGCCCCTCCCAGCTTTATTTATTTATCTATCTATTCATACATCCTTTTTTTATTTAAAAGGGCCATCCCCTAACTACTTGTTAAAGAGGCCTGTTCACTGAATAGGCATTACCTCACTTTAAGTGAGTATCTGAAGTGACCATAACCTAAAAGGTCAAGCTCACCCATTGAATCTTCGACCATCTCCAGTTACCCTGATGAATATCTGGTCACTGGATCCAGATGACTCAGGAAGAGAAAGTGAGACTGGTCACCTTGCACAGCCCTTCCTCACTCAAAACAAAGTCAAGTGCAAGTCATGTCATCATTTCTCTGATATCATGGTTGGTCCTCTTTGAAAATAAAGGATGAATACAACAATCATTAAATGTAGCATAAGGTATAAAAAAATGCATCATCTGGTATTTTGGGAGAAAAATAAAGGCCTAGGGTATTTGTAGCTATGGTGGCATTCATTAACTGGTTTGGTACCTTCAATGCTTGGTCCATTGCTCAGAATATAGTAGATGATAAACAGATAATTGTTGATTGATTGGTTGCTTGGTGCCAGTTCTGGAAGAAATTTACATTTTCCCTGAGAACATTTTCTCAGATTTCCGTAGATTCCTTGAATCACTCATGATTCTAGTCAGCACCTATGTGGGGATGATTTTCATTTGTCCAATTGGTACTTGACCTTGTATAATAATTACCAGGAGAATCTTAATTGTAGAACAAAAACAGCAATGAATGTAGATTCAGTGCCTCCTGGTGTACTAAATTTTGGTTAAGCCCTGAAACCATGTCAAGTCTAAATAAATTACCTTTCTATCCTCAGTCAATCAAGTAACATTTATGAAGATCCTAATTTGTATCAGTCACTGTGTTAAGCAATGAGAATACCAAAAGAGACAAAACACAAACTCTATATTCAAGGAACCCACAATCTAATGAGCCCTAAATGGGTTTACCTAGACTGTGAGGGAGTTGGGAGGGTAGAGCTTTGTAGAGTACTTCCCTTCCACAATAATATTGATTCCATGCTGTTTACTTTATTCAGTCCTTCAAAGTTACATCATTTTGTGTTAAGGGATTTAGAAGGAAAACATAGGCTGCTCAACAACTATCACATTAGGGGTTGTCACATGGAAAATGGATTAGTCTGGTTCCCTTTGGCTCCTAGAGTAGAACCAGTAATAATTAGTAGAAAGAGTAAAACAATGAAAACATAGTTTTTAAAGATTGTATACTTTGAGTATGAAAGAATTTTAGAATTCACCTAGGCAAAGCTCCTCATTTTATAGATGACAAAACAGATATCTGAGAGATTAAGTGAATTGCCTAAAGCTATTTAGGTAGCAAGTAGCAGAGCTAATGCCTGTTTTCTGACTCCTAATCCACTACAATTTTCATTCCACCACTCAGTATCCACTTGTTGTCAAGTTGAGGGAAAAGAGCAGCTAGAGGAAAACTTTCCTAACAACTGGATCTGCCCCCAAATGAAATGGGTTGCATTATGAGGTTGCAGTTTCCTACTCACTAGAAGGCTTCACATATAGACTGTATAACCACTTGTCTTGAGTATTGAAATGGGGGTACATTTTCAAGTATATCCTGAACTAGATGGCTGCTGAGGATCTTATCAACTCTGAGAATCTGTGATTCTGTAAAATTTGTCTTTGACAGATCTAACACTCTGTGTCTTTTATCCATTTATCACTTCTTACAAATCTGTCTGTCTTACTGTATTTTTACATATATTATTCCAAGGAAATGTTTTAAAAAGAAATTACTGCTAAATAACATCTTATCTTGATTCCTTTTTTCTTTAAAAAAAATTATTTCTAAACCTTTAATCTCTTCTAGTATGGTCCTTCATTGCACATTGTACTTAATTAATATCACTGAACATTAAACTAGTAATTACATCTGATCTCATCCTATTTTCTGCTAGAATAGGATACTACCACTTGTCTATAACTTAAAATCATATTCTGTCATTCTTCCTTCTTGACTGGAGGTCTACATTTTGAGTAATTCCTTTGATTCCACAATCAGTTGATAAGTAAAGGACAAGAGACTGATATTTATTTTCCTCAAGTGTTTGCTCACTGTAATAATAGTCCTTCCTCCAGATGTGATAGGCCCTCTGTGAATTGTCTTCTTTTTGCACTTTCATCTTCCCGTTTTGGCATTGGTGATTCTTTGTTCATGATTTTCAGTATTTTTTATTGAAACTGCTCTCGTTCTTAGCTCTTTTCTTAGTTATTCTTAATAACTGTTATTCTTGTATTATCAGGGTGCATGAATGACTTTGAATCCATCCATACTTAGTGTAGTTTCACAATATCCATTTTCTAGACATGACCCAAGGATCTCATTCCCAGTCCTTTGGCGTTGCCTTTCCTTACTCAGTTTTGAAGATCTAGAATGGATGATGTTTTCATGAAGCCATTCTTGACCTGTCCTCCCACAGAAAAATGACCATTAACATTTGTGTAACTCCTTTCATTTTACAACTCCTTTCCTCTCAGTAATTTTATGATGTAGGTAGTGTTAATATTTTCCCAATTTACATATAAGAAAACTAAATATTAAAGGGAGAAATGAGTAGCCCAATTGCACTGTTTAGTAAGTTGTAGAGCCAGGGTTCAAATCTATATTTATTTTCCCTATTTCATGTCCCAATGTTTTTTTTTACTATACCATAATATATCTTTCCTATTATAATACATTTGTATAAATATTCATGCCTATATACAAAGTTATTCACAGTAAAATATGCACATATCATATGTATAGATATATACACATACGATATATATATGTATAATATGCACAGTGTGTGTATGCATGAATATATGTCTGTATAAAACCTAAATTTACTTATACCTAATTGTGAAGTTTTTGAAGTCAGAGACTTTCCTGTAGCAAAAATGTAGATTGGAAGTATTTTTAAATATGTTTTTAAAAAATGAAAACAATGAGCTTTGTGCAGTAGTAGTATCATAGCCAATGATGTTTATCTGAGGCACCATTATTTTTAAAAATATAAATTGCTCAGATTAAAAGAAGAGGAAGTTGAATACTTAAATAACCCCATATTAGAAAAAAGAAATTGAAGAAGCCATCAATGAACTCCCTAGGAAAAAATCTCCAGGGCCAGATGGAATTACAAGTCATTTCTATCCAACATTTAAGGAACAGTTGAATCCAATACTATATAGATTATTTGGGAAAATTGGGGAAGAAGGAGTCCTCCTGAATTCTTTTTATAATACAGATATGGTTTTGATATCTGAACCAGGAATAGACAAAACAGAGAAATAAAATTGTAGATCAATTTCACTAATGAATATAGAGATGCAAAAATTTTAAATAAGATTTTAGCAAAAAAAATACCACAACTTATCAGGAGAATGATACATTATGATCTGGTAAGATTTATACCAGGAATGCAGGGCTGGTTCAATATTAGGAAAACTATTAGCATTATTGATCTTGTCAGCAACAAAACTAACAGAAAACACATGACTATCTGAATAGATGCAGAAAAATCTTTTAACAATATACAAGTATTGCTATTGAAAACACTGGAGAACATAGAAATAAATGGAACTTTCCATAAAATAATAAGCAGTATCTACCTAAAACCTTCAGCAAGCATTATATACAATGAGGATAAGCTAGATGCATTTCCAATAAGATCACGGGTGAAACAGGTATGTCCATTATCACCATTATTATACAATATGATACTAAAAATATTAGCTGTAGCAATAAGAGAAGGAACAAAAATTAAGGGAATGAGAGTAGGTAAATGAGAAACTAAGTTATCACTCTTTGCAGATGATATGATGATATACTTAGAGAATCCCAGAGAATCAAGTAAAAAAATTACTTGAAATAAAAAACAACTTTGCCAAAAATTGCAGGTTACAAAATAAACCTGCACAAGTATTCTGCATTTCTATGTTTTACTAACAAAACCCAAGAGGAAGTGATAGAAAGAGAAATTTTATTTTAAGCTAAGGTAGACACTATAAAATATTTGGGAGTCTACCTGCCAAAACAAATCTGGGGACTATATGAACACAATTACAAGACACTTTTCACACAAATAAAGTCGGATCTAAGTAAGTGGGGAAAGCATTAGTTGCTCTTGGGTAGGCTGAACCAATACAATAAGAATGAAAATTCTACCTAAATTGATTTACTTATTCAGTGTCATACCAATCAAACTATCAGACAATTATTTTATACAGCTAGAAAAAAATGATATCAAAATTCATCTGGAAAAACAAAAGGTCCAGGATATCAAGGGAACTAATGAAAGGAAATGCTAAGGAAGGTGACCTAGTCTTACCAGATCTCATATTGTGTTATAAAGCAGCAATTATCAAAACCACTTGGTACTGGCTAAGAAACAGAGGTATAGACCAGTGGAATATGTTTAAGTACTCAAGACACAGTAGTCACTGAATATAGCAGTGTACTGTTTGATAAACTCAAGAACCCTAGCTTCTGAGATAAGAATTAACTGTGTGACAAAATTTTTTGGGAAAATTGGATAACACTGTGGTGGAAACTGGGCATAGACCAATGCCTGACACCGTACACAAGAATGAAGTCCAAATGGGTACATGGTCTAGGTATAAAGACTGATAGTATAAACAAAGTAGTGGAGCAAGGAGTAGTGTATTTGTCAGATTTATGGAGAATGGAGAAATTTCTGACCGAACAAGAGATAGAAAACATTATGAAGTGCAAAATGGAAATTTTTATTATATTAAATTGAAATATTTTTGCACAACCAAACCCAATGCGACCAAGATTAGGAGGAAAGCAGAAAACTGAGAAAGAATTTTTGCAGCTAGTCTGTGATAAAACCCTTATTTCTAAAATATACAGAGAACTGAGTGAAATGTAGAGGAATACATTCCCCAACTGATAAATGGTGAAAGGATATGAACAGGCAGTTTTCAGGGGAAGATATTAACGATATCTATAGCAATATGAAAAATGCTCTACATCACTATTGATTAGGGAGATGCAAATCAAAACAACTCTGAGAAACCGCATAACAACTATCAGATTGGCTAATAGGAAGCCCGAACAGGCTGTTGACAGAACAGGAAGATGATAAACGTTGGAGAAGATGTGGGAGAGTTGGAATACTAATTCATTTTTGATAGAACAAACTGTGAACTGATCCAACCATTCTGGAGAACAATTTGGAACTATGTCTAAAGGGCTACAAAAATATGCATACCCTTTGACCCAACAATACCACTTCTAGGACTGTATCTCCAAGAGATCATGAAAATAGGAAAGGGTCCCACATGGACAAAAATAATTATAGCAGCTCTCTTTGTTGTTGCCCCAAACTGGAAATTAAGGGGATGCCTATCAATTGAGGAATGATTGAACAAGGTGTGGTATATTAATGTATTGGAATACTATTGTGCTCTAAGAAACGATGAACAGGAAGACTTCAGAGAGGCCTTGAAAGACTTATATGAACTGATGCTGAGTGAAAGGAGCAGAACAAGGAGAACTTTGTACACAGCAACAACCACAGTGTTCCAGCAATTTTTCTGTTAGACTTAGTACTACAATGCAATGGACTCTTGAGACAAAATACCTTTCACATCCAAAGAAAGAATTATGGAATTTGATCACAGAATGAAGTAGACCATTTTCTTTTGCATTATGTTTTACTTTGTTTTATGATTTCTCCCATTTATTTTCATTCTTCTATACAACATGACTAAGGTGAAAATGTATTTAATAGGAATGTATGTGTAGAACCTACATAAAATTGTATGCTGTCGCAGGGAGGGAGTAGGGATGGAGGGGAAAGACAGAGAGGAAGGGAAAAATAATCTAAGATATGTAGAAGTGATTGTAGAACACTGAAAACAATTAAAATATTTAAATTAAAGATGAAAACAATGTGAACATGTTCATACCCAGAGAAAACTATTTTTGAAGTCTTTTATCATAATAAAAATAGCATTTTATAGTTAGGAATCTTAGAATATCTGATCTTATAATTTATGTAGGAAATAAGTAAGGACAAGGAACTTGGTAAAAAAAAAACAAACAAACTGCATAATCTGTACTGGGTTGAGTTGAATCCAAGATTCAATTCAGTTTTCAAGTATCTATCAATGAGAAAAAAGAACTAGAGTTTAGTTTTATTAGGAAGATAGACAGACAGACAGACAGACAGATAGATAGGTAGATAGATAGGTAGGTAGGTAGGTGGGTAGGTAGAGACACATACAAATATGTACAATTGAATGATTTGGCAACATGGTGAGTGCAGTGAAAATTAGAAGGATTAGAGTCCTTCTCATGGCAATGCGAAGTAATCACAAAAAGTAATGAGGTAGACTAGATGGATCTTTTAATTTTGAAATTATCTAATTTAAGAGAATTATTCATAAGAAGTAAAATAATAAACTTTAGTTAAGTCTTATTTTCTTATTTGGAGAAATGTGGTATAGTAATCTGGTACCAAACCTGCAGACAGAAAGATGCGGCATTTAATCTTGTCCTACATACTAGCTAGTTACATAACACTGCAACATTACTTAATATATTTGGGACTCAGTTTCCTAAAATGATAAATTGTGTGTGCGTAAGGGAAGTGGATTTTCTAGCCTGTGAGATTTCATTTAGATTTAACTCTATGATCATATGACTCAGAAAGAGTCCATCATTATAAATTCAAGGTGAGGGATTGAGGTATTCTGGAAACTTCTAAAAATATTAGAATCTTATCAACCCTTAAATTCTTGGAGAGGATCTTCTTTTGTTGATCTTAAATTTTCTTTTTAGTTAAAATTTCAGCCACTGCTCTCTGGGGTTAAACAGAATCAGTCTTACCATTTGTCCAATTGCCGTTATTGAAGTCCTTGCAAAGAGAAAAAAAAGTTAAAGCCCTAAGATTTTTCCTTTTCATTATAAACATTCCAAGTTTCTTCAACATACCTTCTTCCTATGTTATGATTTTACATCCTCTACCATCCTTTTTGCTCTCCTAAGGACACTTTTCAATTTGTCAATATATTTAGAGAACAAAATGCTCAGAGTTAAACCTCCACACATCAACACAGTTTCGTTTGAAAGTATAGGTCTTGAGGGTAACTTACAAATTATTAGATTTTTTGATATTTGAAAATGGCAGATGATAAGATTTTAGTTTACAAGAAAATTTTGAATTGTTATATATCTTGTGCAAGAAGATGTGTGAAAGTCCATCTAGCACAATCTTCTTATTGTACAGATGGCACAACATGCTCAGAATTTATAAACTTGTCTAAGCCCACCACATTAATAATTATTAAGTATAAGATATAACTATAGGAACCTGCTTTTCTTGTTCAATCACATGACACCCTCATAAGTATTAACATTAGATACCTACTGATATGTGCAATAGACTTTCAAGAATGTCAAAACAAATAAGAATCATTTAAGGAAAAAATAATATCAGATATGAATAAACATATTACAGACAGTAATCAGTAGCCTTCAGGATGCCAATTTAAAAAAAATTGTCAAATTTGAAGTGAAGCAATATTAAGATTATTGCTTTTAATCATATAGGAAAAAGAAAATCCAATAATTTTCCCCTTTCTCACATGATTGCTGGGGAACTTGTGCAGATACATGGAGTGGGTGTATTTTAGTATTTCCTGCAGCAAGGCATTTAGCTACTGATACCAGATTTCATGGACCAGGGTAACATTTTGTTAATTGTTGCAAACGAATATCAATATCAACACATGGAGAATGTCAAAGTTGGAAGGGGTGTCACAGGACATCCAGACTAATACAAACCAGTCTCTATTACAATATTCATGCCCTGTACAAGTGCATATCTCTTCTTTGCTTGAAGTCCTGCAGAATTTCCAAAGCAGTATTTCCCAATCAATAATTCCTAAAGCAGCCCATTCATTTACATTAGGGAAAAGTGTATTACCCCTCATCAGTGTTATTCAAGGAAATACTGAATGAGTATTTGTCTGGGCATAAAGGGGATCTATGATCAGGATTAGATCATGCTTGCACAACTTTTGGGCCACCAAAGGATTTTCTTTACATACAAAGAATGTTTTCCTCTACCTTTTTTACAGGGTACTCAAAATCCTTTGGTGTGCCAAAAAATGGCCCAAGGGCTGTAAGCAACAAGCTCTTGGGCAGGCCTGGATGAGAGTGATCTTTGGGCCTTGTCCAATTCTGTTGTTTTGGACTTCTGTGGTGAGGGAGATAAGGTGGCACAATAGACAGAGAACCAGGCCTGAAATGGGAAGACTCAGGAAGACCTGAGTTTGAATCCAGCCTCAGACACTTGCTTGCTCTGTGACCATTGGCATTTAGCTCCATTTATCTCAGTTTTCTTGTCTGTAAAAATGAGGAGGAAATGTCAAACCATTTCAGTATCTTTGCCAAGAAAACCCCAAATGGAATCAGGAAGTGTTGAACATGACTGAAACAACTAAACAGATAAGTACAATAATGACAAGAGTGAAGAAGAAAGCATGTACAGCCTGGGGCTCTATTAAGGCCGGAGCCAGTTGCTATGGATATCAACAAACTAGAATTCAGAATCTTAAACCACTGACATGAGTAAAAACAAAGGTCAGATTAGACATGGTAATCAAACAGGTCAAAATGGTAGACAAAACTTTATCAATATTGAACTCACTAGAATCTTTGTCTCCTTTGTTTAGTAACAGCTGAGCAAGAGTCTTGGTGCATAGCTTAGAGAAATAGAAGCGGATAAGCATCAGGACATTTACAATTTAGGTGGTTTCTGAGCAGAACTCCCCTCCAAATCATCAGACTACATAAGAATGACCTAAATAATGTCCCTTGAGAATATGAAGTGTAAGTGATGAATAGATTTAAGGGATTAAATATGATAGAATATCTGAAGGATTATGAAAAGAGACTCATGGTATTGTGAGACAACAACAAAAATAAACTTTCCAAAGAAAAAGAAGAGTCAGAAAAAAAGCTGTCTGATAAGGTCTTATGAGTAACCAAGGAAAGAAGTAAATGTAAAGTTAAGGAAAAGGGGAAAAATATGCCTAACTCAATGCAGAAATCCAGAGATAGCAAGCAGAGATAAAATGATTTTATTAAATGAGCAATACAAAGAAAAAAACTAATAAAATAGGAAAGACAAGGTATCTCCAAGAAAATTCAAGATATTAAGGGAATTTTTTCATATAAAACAGGCATTACAAAGGTCAAAAATGATAGAGATGTAACCAACATAGAAGAAATTAAGAGATGGAATGTATGTACCGAAGAACTATACAAGAAAGATCTTAACATCATTGATAGCCAAGATGGTGTGATTACTGATATAAAAGTCAGACATTCTGGAGAATAAAGTCAAGTAGGCCTTAGGAAGCTTTGGTAACAATAAGGCTAGTTCAGGTGGCAGGATTACAGCTGAACTATTTAAAATCTTTTCAGATGATTCTGTTAAAATATTGCAGTCAATATACCAGCAAATATGGAAAAATACAACAGTGGTCACTGGATCGATAAAGATCAATTTACAAACCAATCTTAAAAAAGAGCAATGCCAAAGAATGTTCAAATTACCTAGCAATTCACATACATAAATACACAAATGTATGCATAAAGATATTATCAGCTCCATGTTCTATAAAGTTTAATAGGTTTTGGATAAAGTATTTTATTTGACAATATTATTAAACTTCCAGGAAACATCTCTTATTTTTAATATGCAAATCAGAACATGGAAAGTATCTGTCTGAAGCTTATGTAAAGAATCTGTCCTGTACTCAGAACAAAAGCAGTCTATAGCAAATTCTTGCACCAATGAAGATTGCAACCCATTTATCACTAGTTGAAAAGTCCTACATATGAATGAAGTACATAGTGTTTAAGGACTGCCTGTGGTAACAAAGATATCAAGTTTCACAAAAAGAAATTGATATCATATCTTTCTGCCTTTACGTATCACAACAATCTGTTCATTAGACCACCTGCCTTTGCAGGGATTTGAGTATTAAAATGAATTAAGCCATTTTTAGATACAATTTGAAGATGAGTAGATTTTATTGAAAAATTACCCTTACTATCCTTGTTACTCCAGCTGAAAAGTTGTGGGATTTTTTAGATAATTTTTTAGATAAATTCTGTGACTAGTTGGTAGATATATAGTAAAAATATGATCACACACTACATTTTCTTTTAGTTTTAAATTCTGTCTTAAAGATTGCATATTGAGACCAGGTGAAATTTGAATCAGTGATGAAAAAAGTGACATGGAGAGTGAGGATTGCTTCATTAATTTGCCTGCCAAGTGAAGTGACTTGATTAAAAATCTCACATCTTTAAAGGGGCAATTCTATTTTTGTGCTCTATCACCTCCACTGCACTGAAATATAGGATAGAGAACACCGATACACAAAATTACAAATATAGGTGTACATTGAGACCCCGTGCAGAATTGAGTGCAAAACCTAAACATTGAAAGAAATGCTTCAACGCCAACCATTTGTCTTCTGAGGAATTCTATGGTGTCTACTAACAACAATGTAAAGAAAGAATATTTCATGGCTAGGAAATTTGTCTCACAAGAGAGTTTCTTTTTTAAGTTTAAGCTACTCCATTTTTAGGATCCTTCTGTATCCTTAAATGTGTATTTAAATGATAAGCTCAAGTGCTTCTGGTTTGTCAAATAACCCCTTTTAAAATAACATAGTATTTGATGAGATAGAGCATCAGCCTCAGAGTAAAGAAGACTTGTTTCTCAAATATTGCCTCTGACACACCTTTGCTGCCTAACCTTGGACAAGTCATTTAATCCTTCAGAGTCCAAGGCTCCTAAGATTCTCAGTTACAAATGGCTTTACAGCTTTTAATAACAACAGGTTGTTATTAAAATTATGAAATTACAGGTCTTTACCTTAAGCTTTAAAAATATTTCAAGTGACCCATGATCTCTTAGGTAGGGTTACCCTCTCCACCTGAGCTCATGAATCATGCCACCTCATCCTATGTGAATTTTAGTCCTAGTTCTTGCACATGTCTAATAACATGACTAATAAAAAAACTCAAATTGCTGGAGTCCCTTCTCTGGTTCTTTTATGCCTTTTTTCCGTTGTCCTAGTGCCTCGCTCTGACTGCCCAATTATTGCTGATTGTGCATTCTCTCAACAGTGTCTCTTATACACTTTCAGGAGCACAGATCATTACTTGGAAGCCCCTGAAAGCTACTTGGAACTGTCCACCATAAAGCACTCAGTTGCTCTTAGGGTTAAAGTATGGGAAAGAAAAAATAATTTCGGACAAAAATAGCATAAGTAAAATTCCCTTGTGTTTTCATTCCCATTTAGTGCTTGTATTACATTAAATAGTGTTGTAATACGAGGTGTTAATCTATATTAGCTTTGTTAACCTCTGATTGTAAAGGACATTTTTTCCAATGTTATTATTTCTGTCGCTGGTGATAGTACAAAAACAAACAAAAAAATTGACCCTCCCTTTTAGTAGAAGCAATATAAGATGTACTTAGAATTAGCACATGTGGAATTTAAGTTCTGCAGTAAATTATGTATTGACTACTCATAGAACTCAATTTTATATAAAGCTCTTAACCAATTCAGTAAGCTAAGCTCATCTGGTAAATTGAACAGAAATGTATAGAAACAAGTGTGTTAAAGGAAGGTCATACAAGTAATGGTTGACACCTTCTTCTAGTGAACAAAATGGAAAAAAAATAGGGAATTCTCTGCCAAATAATAATACAGAACATGATTCACATACTATAAGTCAAAAGTCAGACAAAACACTGCTGCCTCTTCCAGGGAGGAATCACTGTTTCAGAAACCAAGGACAAAAAAGATAAGCTTAAATAGAAGCCAAGAATCATCTTCCTCCATAAATATTGGCCCCAGTGATGGAAGTTGAGGAAGTTAAGGGCAAAGACTCTATTGTAGTCCAATTTTATGATATGGATACTTCTTAAAATAATGAGTAGTATTGGATTATATGTAGGAAAACTATCTGAATGAAGGGGCAAGAAACGCTGTATTGTTCAATAAGTATTAAGGATTAGAAATTAAATAAAATTCTTCCTATTTTGTCACAAACAAACACAAACACAGACTAATATTTTATTCTTTATTGAATTAATTGCAATGAGGGGAATTTCTAGCAGGGCATTATACAAGGATGGAAAATGGCTAATAAGAATCCATTTTCTGATAACTATGACTGTAATTAATGAAATTAGCTATAGTACTTTGAATAACTTCAGTATTTAGGAAAACCAACATTCAAAATTTGGGAAATATTGAATAAGGCAATTAAGGTGAGAATGAGCTGTGATTGTCCCACATGGAAAAAATAATCTCTTTCTACTTATCAGATGTTTATGTGTGAGTAATGAAATGAGGGAAACATTAAGTGAGAATAGCCTTTTTTTAACTTTTCCTTTCTTTTTATGGAATAATAAAACAATAAGGAGAGGCACTCCAATCTTTCAGATCAGGGATGTAACAGAAAAAAATCCTGGAATTCATAAAAAAAGGCTTGTATAGACAACATTATCTTTGTTGAAATTGAAACTTCAGTGGAATAAAGTTTTCATATGTCATAAAATTAATATTGGAAAAGTTTATATTTGTATTCACATACACTTTATTTATAATCTAGTTCAGAACAAAGTCAGAGATAAGATTAAATAGCAATTGACAATAATAGTAACTAACTGTACCTACTGATTTAAATATTCATTTTTTACTCTTGCCTGAATTTGTTTCTTTTAAAATGGATGACAATGATGACTATCATTGCTATGTTACTTTAAGTTTTGCGAAACCCATTACAAATATTATGTTATTTTATCCTTGCAATAACCCTGGAAGGTTAGTGTTATCATTGTTACTATATTACAGATGAAGAAAACAAAGTCAAAAGAAGATAACTCAATTGGATAGGGTCACACTGTCAACTTGTTTATGTTCATGCTACTGGAAATGTCTGAAACCAGATTTGAATTCAGTTATTCTCACCTTATCAGGCACTTTCATTATTTTCCTTTGGTTAAAAATTTTTATTTTGATAGAAAAATCCAAATTCAGAACTAATTTAAATATGCCAGTGAATTCAACAATAGGAAATTTTCCTGACCACAACTGTTGCCTGGATTCTGCCCCTTGAGACCTTCTCTGGTTCTGTCCCTGCAGCACAGCAGCAACTGTGACTCTCAGATTGCTCAACTCACAAATGTCAAAGACAGCTTCAAAAGTCGAGGAGAAAGTCCTCTGATGTGGGTGAAAAGAAAACATGGTCTGGCCTGGCTAGGAGCAGCAACTGCAGTAGCAACCATCCATTTTTGGAGCCTTCCAAAAGACACTGGGGGAATTGAGCCACTGATCTTAATCTCACCACCTGACTGGTGGCCCTAGAATGAGGAGGAGAGCTGGTGGTGGAGCTGTTGGAGGCACTGGAGAGGGAACCCTACTGTCAGATCCTGGGCAGAACAGAGTGCTTGTGGTTGCTCACAGAAAAGAGCACAGGCCAGGAGAGAAGTAAGCTCCTCTCCCTTGATTGTGCCACATTGGAGGAACTCAGAACTTACAGGTCCTCAGAGCATACCATCTTCTTGATAAAGGACTCAGAAGTCAAGTAACTGGCTGGAAAAATGACAAATATGGGGAAAAATGTAAGACTATAGAAGGCTACATTCCTGGTGAACATATATTTTCTTCCATCCTTTCAGATGAGGAAGAACAATGGATACCATCAGAGGAAGACCTAAAAGTCATGGCTTCTGCATTGAAAACCTCCAAAATAAATATGCAATGGCCTCAGTCAATGGAAAAGCTCAAAAAGGATTTTGAAAATAAAGTAAGAGAGGTGGAGGAAAAATTGGGAAGAGAAATGAGAGCAATGCAAGAAAATTGTGGAAAGTGAGTCAACAGTTTGTGAAAGGAGACCCAAAACATGTCAAAGAAAAGAGCACCTTTAAAAATAGGCTAACTTAATTGATTAAAGAGATCCAAAAAGCCAATGAGAAGAAGAATGCTTTGAAAAGAAGAATTAGCCAAATAGAAAAGGAAGTTCAAAAGCTCATTGAAGTTCTTTAAAAATTAGGATGGATTAGATGGAAGCTAATGACATTATGAGAAATGAAGAAATTATAAAACAAAACCAAAAGAATGAAAAAATAGAAGATGGTATGAAACATCTCACTGGAAAAACAACTGACTTGGAAAATTGATCCAAGAGAGACAATTTCAAAATTATGGAACTGCCTGAAAGCTATGACCAAAAAAGGAGCCTAGGCATCATGTTTCATGAAATTATCAGAGAAAACTATTCTAGAACCAGAGGGCAAAGTAAATGTTGACAGAATCCACCAATCACCTCCTGAAAGACATCCAAAAAGAGAAACTCCTAAGAACATTTTATCCAAATTTCAGAATTCCAGGGTCAAGGAGAACATTTTTCAAGTCACTAGAAAGAAAAAAATGAGTATTGTGAAAATACAATCAGCATAACACAAGCTCTAGCAGCTTCTACTTTTTTAGGTAGAAGCTGCTAGAGCTTGTGTTATGCTGATTGTATTTTAGGGACTGAAGGACTTGGCATATGATATTCTAGAAGTCAAAGGAACTAGAATTAAAGTGAAGAATCACGTACCCTACAAAACTGAGTATAATACTTCAGGGAAAAAATGGTCATTCACTGAAATATAGGGCTTTCACACATTCTTGATGAAAAAATCAGAACTAAATAGAAAATATGACTTTCAAACACAATAATCAAGAGAAGCATGAAAAGGTAAACAGGAAAGAGAAATCATAAGGGACAGTTGAACTGCTTACATTACTACATGAAATGATAATATTTTTAACTCTTGAAACTTTTCTCAGTATTTAGGTAGTTGGAGGGATTATACACAAACACACACATACACACATCTATGTATACATATATACATATATATATATACATACACATACATATATAATATGTATGTATACACAGAGAGCACAGGGTGAGTTGAATAAGAAGGGATGGTATCTAAAAAAATAAAATTCAGGGCTGATAGAGGAATATATTGGGAGGAGAATGGGAGAAATGGAATGGGGCAAATTATCTCTCATAACGGGCAAGAAAAAGCTTTTACAATGAAGGGGAAAAGGGGGGAGGTGAGAGGCAAAAGTGATGCTTATTCTCATCATATTTGGCTTAAAGAGGGAATAATATGCACTCTCAATTTGGTTTGAAAATCTATCTTACTCCACAGGAAAGTAGAGGAGAAGAGGATAAGTGGGGTGGGGGAATGATAGAAGGGAGGGCAAATGGGAGGAGAGAGCAATTAAAAGTAAACACTTTTGGGGAGGGACAAGGTCAAAAGGGAGAACAGAATAAATGAGGGGCAGGATAGGTTGGAGGGAAATAGTTAGTCTTACACAACATGATTATTATGAAAGTTTGTGTAAAGTGACACATATATAGCCTATAGTGAATTGCTTGCTTTCTCAGTGGGGATGGATGAGGAAGGAGGAAGGGAGACAAGTTGGAACTCAAAATTTTAGGAATGAATGTTGTTATTTTTTCCTCTAACTAGGAAATAAGAAACAAGGGTACAGAAATTTATCTTACCCCACAAGACAAGAGAGAAGATGGGAATAAGGGAAGGGAAGGATGTGATAGAAGGGAGGGCAGTTTGGGGAAAGGGCTAATCAGAATGCACAGCATTTTGGGGTGTGGGAGGGGAGAGTTGGGAAGAAAATTTGGAACTCAAAATTGTGTGGAAATGAAAGTTGAAAACTAAAAATTAATGAACAAATATTTTTAAAAAGTTGAAAAAAGAGTCAGTATGAGGTCTTCATTTGCATTGGTTCACACGGACGTACTTTTTAGAAGAATTTGAATCCTTCAGTAAATATTTATTAAATGCCTTGTTGTGCCAATCACTGAACTATGCACTGGGGATGCAAAAAGAGGTAAAAGACAGTTCCTTCCCTTGAATGCATCTAATTTGCTTTCTTAGGCCATCTCTTTATCCTTAAGGTCACAGAAACTGCCTCTCATAAATGAGAAGGGGATTTACAAAGATCAGGCTACTAATTATCTCTTAAATCAAAGGTTAAAAATAGAGAAACCATTCATCGTAGTGTTTATTAGTATGTTAGCTTAAAAGAACAATAATTTTTAAGCTATGAAATTGTGTGTATATATGTATATATTTGTTCATATACATGTGTATGTATATGTTTAGTTATATAATTTATACAAGTCTATGAATATGCAAAAACATATAGACACGTGTTTGTGTATGGGAGTGTAAATTATTTAGTTATAATTGACTTAATTGTCCTATATATTTAAAGGTATACATTTAAAAACTTTCTGCAAAAGAGTTCACAGATTTCACTAGACTATCAAAATGAGCTATGTTACAAAAAGGATTAGAAACCTGTTCCGTATTCAGACTCCGTGGAATGTTATAAAATGCCAGAGATCTTACATCAGGAATCCATGTGTTTATACGTTGACAGTCACATTTTTCTAGACATCTGACCTTAGGCAAATCTCTTCATCTCTCATTTGTAAAATGAAAAGCCAAGCTTTATGGTTTCAGGGATATGAGGCAGCTACAAATTCCTCTAGTTCAACTACCATATTTTTAATATGTGAAAGTTTCAAATGAAAGCAGTGAAATCACTTGCTCTGCTTTACATTACAATTACATTAAGTGGTGGTACTGGGTGGTCAAGGCAAGTCCCTTCTTTTCTGATGCAAGCTTGCTTTTTTCCCACCCATACTTCCTATTTCACAGCCTGATTTGGAGGAAAGAGCTGCAGGAGATGAAACACTGGAGAAATGTTTGTTTTTTTAAAAGAAATTAGATTAGAAGAAATAAAAGAGAAAATGTTCCCTTTGTTGAAGTTTTTTTTTCTTTGAGAATATCTATGACTTTTAGTATAACTTGATTTTTCTTTATAAAATAATTCCCCAGGCTAAGTTTATTTACATTTATTCCATTTAGAGTTCTGAGAAATCCACAATATAGTGTGGTCCAGTCTACAGTGTTACAATTTAGAATTCTGAAGAGCCATTTGATTTTCCTAAAGTATAAACAGGTGCAGCCAAGAAAAAAAACACAGAGCACATGTCAAACTTTTGCTGAACTAATTGTTCAAAGAAGTATTTGCATCACAAGACACATGGTCTTTAAAATCTATTTAAAGATTGCTTACATGCAGTCTATTCTTTATTCCATCTTAATGAGATTTGGCACCTTCCAAGTACATTCATTGGGTAAGCTGCAGCTTGTTCGATAGTCTTTGTCAGAGGAAAATCAAATTGTATTACTGTTTAGCACCTCTCATAGCAACCTCAGAATTGGCATTGACATGGGACTCAATATCAAAAGAGGTCATTTGTCTAATTCAAATAACCTTTATAGGATCAACACTCCTATAAATATGCAATGAAGAAGTGGATTACCTCTATGAAAAGAAATGTAATGTGAGGCAAAGCATAAAAAAAACCTCATCCTTGGTAATTATTAACTAGATTTAATAGAGACTGGAAAATACTTCATCTTTACCCATTGGTATAATGAAGGCATGTGATAAAATACCTCCTAATTAATTCCATGAATGTGATTATATTGTGGGGTATGTTCCCTATATACTGATATGTAGTGGACTTTTTGCTATTCCAGGATAAGCCCTCAATGAGTATTCAGTAAGTATTCAGGAATGCTTGACTCAAAGAAAATGTCCTTTCGTCACTCTCCTTTATATCTACCTCTTCCCCATCAGCATAAAGTGGGAAGAAAGTAAGGAATAGTATTCAATGTTACTTCTGCACTTGGGACCCCAGTTTCTTTACCTCTAAAATTAGGGGATGTCATGAAATGACACCTAAGGTCTCTATTAGGTTGCTATTTTATGAATTGTTGAGGGAAATTTGACATTTTTAATACCAAGGAAACCTACAGTAGAGTGACTTCATTATCAATATCAAGTGCCCAGGCCTTGGCAAAAGGCATATGTAGGACAAAAGGCAAAGCCAGAAAACCCATGATTCTTTCAAATGGTTCAATGGTTCGTGTCTTAGGTAAGAGGATTGTTCATTTAAAAGTTTTATTCAATGAATCATGGTTCAAAAGGTCTTATTTAATTGGACATCCTGTTCTGGAAATCACTGAGTCATGGAAGACTTCAAATACAACTTTATAGGCTATTGATCCAATAGAACAAGTGCTACATTTGGAATTAGTGAGGCTTAGTTCAAATTCTGACTTTGCCACTTAATGTGAGTATGACTGTACACAAGTCACTTAAGCCCTCTGAGCTTCTGTTTCCTCTTCTGGAGGTAAAGGAAATTAGATCAGGTAATCTTTAGAGACCTTTCCAAAATTAAATTTAGGAGACTAGATATCATATAAGTTAATAGATTTGTTTTTTAGTTTCTTTGAGAACCTTACTGGTCAGTTAAATGCAACAGTGAATAGAGTAGTGGTATTATGGTTATTCAGTGTTAGTGTTGTAGTGAAGAGAGACTCATATAGTATTTCAGGTACTATGAATTCAAATCATGAATTAATGTTACTATAGGAAAAGCTAACCATGTTACCTGGTTTCTCTTCTGCCTGTGTAGTGCCCATGTGATAGTAATCAGTGAACCAACATGTACCACTGATTAAGACTCTATTTCCAACAGCGCATTCCACAAAAGTGCCATGTCATCTTCTGCCCATGACATCCTTTAAATCCTTCATGAAAGTGTAGGGTAGTGGAAGGGAATGGAGTTCTACCTAGCCTGTTTACAACTTTCTTCCAGATGTCTTAGCATTGTTTGTGTAGTAATGGAGCAAGTGAAATCTCCATTAGAAATATTATACTCCCTCTGTACAACCAAAGTACTTCCTTTTGTGGTCATATGTGTCAATTTAATTTATGAAATTTCTCTACTGAAACTTTTTGTTGGTTAGATATTGCAATCTTCTTACATGCAGTGGGTTTGGAGCAAAGATGAAATGAGTTTGAATCTAATTTCAGACACTAATTAACAGTGTGACTCTGGACTTAACTTCTTAGCCTCAATTTCCTTCACCAGTAACATAGAGATAATAGTACTGCCCATCTCCAAAGTTTGTTGGAAAAACCAAATGTCTTAAGATATGGAAAATTCTTGGCAAACTGTTTTTATATATCTGTGTAAATAACTTTTTAAATTCTTAGCATTGTTTTCCATTTTTGACACTCATTAATCAACCTAATATTTCTGCCCACCATCAGCTCTGACATGATTATAGACAAAAAGAGAGATGATCATTTGTACAGTGAATGTAGCAGTACTTTCTATTGTTGTAAACAATGTTTTGTCTTTCCTGATAAACTGTAATCATGTATGGATCATAGAATAAGGAACATTACTGTCTTCAATGTATTCCTAAAATCTATCACATGACAAATATTTTGTATACTGAGTAATACATTTGTGTATATATATATATATATATATATATATATATATACATATATATGTATATGTATATATTCATGAAGTAAGCAAGTGATCAAAATTCAGTCCAAATTTGTTCCTCTGCATAGTTCATGACCTCAATTATTTTATGGAAGATATTGAACTCCCTAGAGTTGACCTGACTTCACATGATTTAGACCCCAAAAGATGTCCAATAACCATTATTCATCACAATTGATTCATGAAGGAGGGTGAAATATTTACAAATTGTTTGCACTACAAATGTATACCATCGGAAAATTCTTACAAAGGGAACTGTACTCCAAGGTTTATTAAAAGCAACAAATAAATGCAAATAAAATATTTCTATATTTGCTCTTGCTAAAAATTGCTGACAGCTATAATAAATTGAGGGCAAACTTTTATACATTAATCATATTCTACTTTAAAGCATCATATTATATTTTGGACATGAAGTTTACCCTTCAAAACCCCTGTTCATGTGTCACAATGATATGAAGGTGAGCATGATCTGTACAGACTCTCTTCTTCTGTGAAGCCAACAGGAGATTGATTGTGTGCTCTATGATGGAGTATATACATGGAGTGTACATGTTAACATCTCAAGTAAGCTGAAAAGACTCATCACTAGTTGGGGTTGTTGAGTGATGAATTGTTCCAACAGAATAAGCCGCAGTGTTTATCAACTCAGGTGGCCCCCTGTATTCTAAGAAGAAAAATTCATATGAATGACATCAGGCTGTTCTTGAAACATTTAAGTAACATTGCAGAATCTCATCCCAGATCTTGAAAGGATCTTGGTTCATATCTATTGCAACCTATAGTCAGAAGTTTCCATCATAAGATATCTCACAAGTGAATACCCAGTCTTTAATATGTCCATTGTAAGTGTGTGTATACTCTAATCTTTGCTTGTGCAATTAAGCCAGCTCACTTACATTTATTTAAAGTTACAGACAATTTATTTTTCCCAACTCTTGCCACTTGAGGGGCAAAAGGGGGGAAGAAGAGAGAGACACAGAAAGAGAAATGGAGGTAAGGAAGGAATGAATAAGGGAAAAAAGGGAGATAAAGGGGAAGAAGGGAGGAAAGAAAGGAAAGAAGGAAAAGAGGGAGGGAAGGAAGAAATATAGGAGGGAGTAAAAGAGAGATGAAGAAAAGAAAGGAAGGAGGAAGGAAAAGAGAGAGGAAGAAAAGGAAGGAGGGAGGAAAGGAGTGAGGAAGAAAAAAGGAAGGAGAGAGAAGAAAGGTGGGAGAGAAGGAAGGAAGGAAGGAAAAGTAGGAAGGAAGGAATAGAATCCTATATATTGCTTAAGTTTCAATGAAACCAAATATATTCTCCTCTAGGTTAATTATCTCTGTCACGAGTTGGAGAGCGTGAATTCTTGACAAATATCTAGATGACATCGGAAACTGCTAGACCAGGAGTCCAGAAGATCTTTTAGAAATCCCAAGTCAGATATTCCATTGTGATACTGAACAGGCCATTTGACTTATATTTTCCTCACCCAGTATGTTAACAATAGTATCTACATCATGAGTTTGTTGTGAGAATCAAGTGAGGCAATATACGTAAAATGCTTCATGAATTTTAAAGGGCTATATCAATACTAGTTATTTCTATTTATTAATATAAATTATATATATAATTTATATTATATATATAATTTATATTATATAAATTATATATTATAATATAAATTAATATAAATAATAAATATTATTTATTTACTGTTAAGCCTAATTTTGTTTTAAGTTTTACACACTGTTTCTAGTTATACTTTTAAAAATCAAATATAGTCCCTCTACCACGTGACACTGTTTCCAGGACTTTAATCATTTTTCAATTATTATTGTTAGGAAGGGAATACAAATTACAAGCCTCAGTGGGAGGGCTAGCAGAGACTCTGATGTATTCCCCACAGTATCCTATGCATACTATACATGGCAGGCCCTGAATACCAATTGGTGAAATAAATGAGAACAAATAATACCTTGGAGGTAGGATCATATTAAATGCCCTGTCATAACAGGAAAAGAATTGGTGTTAGAAGAAGTCTAAAGGAGCCTGGCAAAAACATATAGCTCTGGTACATAATTAGATATGCATTGTTTTCAAATCTCAATCTACTGTGCCTTCCCTTCAGTCATATTAATACCCTATTTGGCTCAATAGCAGTATATAAAGAACTGTTACATAAATAAGGGGAGCAAAACCCTAATTTGCTTGGCTCTTGGTGGGAGAACTTAAAGCAATGGGTACATGTCACAAAGAGGAGGAAAGAAAATGTTGCTATAAGAGACAATTGCCTAATAACATCCCAAAGTAAAGTGAACTGCTTTGTAAGTCGCTGGTTTGGACCTTCCTGCAGATCTTCAGGAAAAGTTATGTATATCATAGAGGTGATTCTTGTTCTGTTATGGATTGGACAAGATGGTGTTTGAGGTTCTTTCCAACTCTAACTTGCTGGTATTATGTTATAATGAATATCATTTAAATGTACTCTTTTACATTTTATTTTTTTTATATTTTAATTGAATTATTTTATTTGTTTTCAGTGTTCAACAATCACTTCCATATATCTTAGATTTTTTTCCACTCCCTTCCCCTCATTCCCCACTCTCTATCTATTCCCTCTCTAGGACAGTATACAAACTTATATGGATTCTACACATACATTCCTATTAAATGCATGTGAAGAAAAGAATTAAAATGAATGGGAGAAACCATAAAACAAAACATAATACAAAAGAAAATGGTCTGGTTCTATCTGAAATCCAATTCCATAGTTCTTTCACTGGATGTGGAAGACATTTTACCTCAAGAGTCTATTGGAAATTTTTTAAGTCCATGCATTTCAATGAAGTACTGTCTACAAGAAAGATTCCTCCCTCACCCACTGTGGTTGTTGCTGCATAAAAGTTCTCCTGGTTCTTCTCCTTTCACTCAGAATCAGTTCATATAGGTCTTTCCAGGTTTTTCTGAAGTCTTCCTGTTCACCATTTCTCATAGCACAATACTATTCCATTACATTCATGTACCACAACTTGTTCAGCTATTCCCCAATTGATGGGCATCCCTTTGATTTCCAGTTTTTGGCTACCAAAAAGAGAGCTGCTATAAATATTTTGGTACATGTGAGACTATTTTGCATTTCTTTGATTTCTTTGGGACAGAGTCCCAGAAGGGATATTTCTGGGTCAAAGGTATGCACATCTTTGTAGCCATTTGGGCATAGTTCCAAATTCTCTCCAGAACGGTTGGATCAGCTCACAGCTCCACCAAAAATGAATTAGTGTTCTAACTATCCCACGTCTTGTCCAAAATTTATCATTTTCCTGTTTTATCATGTTAGCCAATCTGGTAGGTGTGATGTAGTACCTCAGAGTTATATTGATCTGCTTCTCTCTAATAATGAATTAGATCATTTTTAATGTAATTATAGATAGCATTAATTTTTCCTCTGAAAATTTCCTGTTCATATCTTTGACTATCCTTTGGGGAAGGACTTGTAATCTTGTACATTTGACTCAGTTCTCTATATATTTTAGAAATGAGGCCTTTATCATAGACATTAGTTACAAAAATTCTTTCCTAGTGTTCTGCTTCCCTCCTAATCTTGGTTGCATTGGGTTTCTTTGTGCAAAAAATTATATTGTAAACAAAACGATCAGTTTTAAACTTCATAATATTCTCTATCCCTTGTTGGGTAAGAAATTTCTCCATTCTCCATAAATGTGACAAGCATCTCTATTCCTTGCTCCCCTAATTTGTTTATAATACCAATCTTTAAACCTAGATCATGTTTCCATTTGGTCTTTATTCTTATGTATGGTATCAGGCATTGATGTATGCCCAGTTTCCATTACACTGTTATCCAGTTTTCTCAGCAATTTTTGTCAGTGAGTTCTTATCCCAGAAGCTGGGGTCCTTGGGTTTACAAAACAGTAGATTGCTATATTCGTTGGCTACTGTGTCTTGAGTAGCTAACATATTCCACTGGTTTACACCTCCATTTCCTAGCCAATACCAAGTGATTTTGATGATTGCTGCTTTATGCTACTATTTGAGATATGAAAGGCCTAGGTCACCTTCCCTAGCATTACTTTTCATTAGTTCCCTTTATATTCTGGACATTTTGTTCTTCCAGATGAATTTTGATACTTTCTTTTCTGCATCTAGAAAATAATTATCTGGTAGTTTGACTGGATATGGCACTGAATAAGTAAATTTATTTAGGTAGAATTTCATTTTTATTATATTAGTTTGGTTATTTAAATATTCAACTTCCTCTTCTGTTAGTCTGGGCAACTTACATCTTTTAAAATAATCATCCATCTCATTTAGATTGTTGAATTTATTGGCATACAATTGAGTAATGTAATTTCTTAATATTGTTTTAATTTCCTCCTCATTGGAGATGAGTTCACTCTTTTCATTTTTGATATTGGTAATTTGGTTTTCTTCTTTCTTTCTTTTAATCAAATTGACCAAAGGGGTATCAATTTTATTGGCTTTTTTCCATAAAACTAACACCTAGTTTTATTTATTAGTTCAATGGTTTTCTTGATTTCAATTTTATTAATCTCTCCTTTGGTTTTCAGTTTTACTGATTTGGTATTTACTTGAGGATTTTCAATTTGTTCTTTTTCTAGCTTTTTCAGCTGCATGACCAATTCATTTATCTTCTCTTTCTCTATTTTATTCATGTAGGCACTCAAAGATATAAAACTTCTGCTAAGAAATGCTTTTGCCGTATCCTATAAAATTTGATGGATTGTCTCATTATTGTCATTCTCTTGAATGAAGTTGTTGATTGGTTCTATAATTAGTTGTTTCAGATTAGATTTTTTAGTTTTCAATTAGTTTTTGGTTATATTTCCATGGCCTTTGATTACATATAAGTGTTACTGCCTTATGATCTGAGAATTGATTATCTCTGTATTTCTACACTAGAGTGTGAGGTTTTTGTGACCTAGTACATGGTCAGTTTTTTGTATATGTGCTATGTACCACTGATAAAAAGATATACTTCTTTCTATTTTCATTCAATTTTCTCCAGAGATCTATCATATCTAACTTAGAATTCTATTCAACTCCTTAGCTTCTTTCTTGTTTATTTTGAGGTTAAATTTATCAGATTCAGACAGGGGGACTTTGAGGTTCCTCCTAGTATAGTTTTGTTGTGTATTTCTTCCAGGAACTCCTTTAACTTCTCCTCTAAGAATCTGGATGCTATACCACTTGGAGCATATACATGTTTAGTAATGAAATTGTTTCATTGCTTATGGTGCATTTTAGCAGGATATAGTTTCTTTTCTTAACTCTTTTGATTAGAACTATTTCTGTTTTTTCTTTGTCTGAGATTAGGATAGCTTTCCCTGCTTTTTTATGTCAGAGGAAGTACAAAATATTCGGCTCCAACCTTTTACATTTACCCTGTGTGTATGCCCCAGTTTCAACTGTGTTTCTTGTAAGCAACATATTGTTGGATTACAGTTTTTAATCCATTCTGCTATCCACCTCCGTTTGTTCAGAGAGTTCATCCCATTCACATTCACAACTATGATTACTATCTGTGTCTTGTTTATGCTTTTAGTTCTCCCTTCTCCCTTCCCCTCTAAAATAGAGTTTTAATTTTTGACTACCTCCTCCCTCAGTCTTCCCTCATTTCTTTCAGCCTCTCTCCCTTTTATGCCCTTTTCCCTTACTACTTCTTCCATGTCTTTTAGCCTGCCCTCCCTTTTATTTCCCCTCCTACTGCCTATAGAAACAATTTTATTTCTATATTTAACTGAGTTTGTTGTACCCTCCTTGAATCCAATCTGATGAGAGTACCTCTCAAATAGTGCTCATCTCCCTCTCCTCTTTCCTTGTACTGTAATATATTTTTATGCCTCTTACTGTGATGGAATTTATTATTTTTCTGCTTCCTCTTTTTCACATCTTTCATTACAATCCCTTCATACACTTAATCATATTTGTTATTATCACGTTATTTAATTTATACACATTTCCTCTCTGTATATCCCTTTTACATTTCATAATAAATATACAATTCTCAAGATTGATAATATCATCTTCACTTATAGGGATGTAAACAATTTACCCATAATGTGTAACAAGATTTTTTTTCTCATTTTCTTTCTTATGCCTCTCTTGAGACTTGCGTTTGAAAGATTAAATTTTCTATTGAGGTCTGGCCTTTTCATCAGGAAGGTCTGGAAATCCCTTATTTCATTGAATGTCCATCTCTTTGCCTGAAATGTTATGCTCAGCTTTGCTGAGTAATTAATCCTTGTGTCTAGTCCCAGCTCCTTTGCCTTACAGAATATAGTATTTCAATTCCCTTAATATTTTAGTGTGGAAGTTGCAAAGTCCTGTGTGATCCTGAGTGTAGCTCCTAGATATTTGAATTGTTTCTTTTTGGCTGCCTGCATATTTTCTCCTTCATTTGGTAGTTCTGGAATTTGGCAACAATATTCCTTAGTAGTTTTAGTTTGGAGTCCCTTCCATGATGTGAAGAGTGGATTCTTTCAATGACGATTTTACCTTCTGGATCTAGGACTTCGGGGCAATTTTCCTTGATGATTGATTGGATGATATTGTCCACACTCTTTATTTTCATCATGGCTTTCTGGTAGACCAATAATCCTTAGATTTTTCTATCCTGGATCTGTTCTCCAAGTCAGTTGTTTTTTTCCAATTAGATATTCTACATTTCGTTCTATCTTTTCATTCTTTAGATTCTGTTTGACTGATTCTTGATGTCTCATAGATTCATTAGCATCTATTTGCCCGATTCTAATTTTTCATCAAATTGTTTTCTTCAGTTAACTTTTGCATCTCCTTTTCTATCTGTCCAATTATTCCCTTTAAGGAGTTATTTTCTCTACTTAGATTTTGTACTTCCTTTTCCATTTGTCCAATTGTCCTTTTAAATTCTTCTGATTTCTTTTTTCATATTTTTAAAGTCATTGGTCAGTTTTTCTTCTATTTCTCTACTTTGGCCTTTAAAATCCTTCCTGAGCTCTCCCATGAAGACTCTTTGTGCTTCTGATCCGTTCATATTCCCTTCTGAAGTTTCAGATGGGAGTACAGTCTCACTGTTGACCTCTTTGGTATTTTTGTTTTGGTGCTTGTCCCCATAGAAAAATTCTATAGTCTTTTCTTTTCTGCTTTGCTTCTTACTCATGATAGTCACCCTTTTCCTGACTTTTAAAGTAGATATCTTCATCTGGCTCAGAGGAGGCTCTATCCCACAGTTCTTGTGCCTAAAACTTGAGGATTCTTGTGTTGTGGCTTCTGGTTCTTTTAGTTAGTAACTAAAATGCTGCAGTTTACCTTGTGCTCAGCTGGCTGGTGTTGAAAAGCAGAGACCAGGTGAGGTCTTTCTGGGTTTCCCCCACAGTTACCCTGGAGCTAGCTCGTTAATCATGGTGGAGGGTGGTCTGGCCACTGCAGGTCTGCTCTGCTGAGCTAGAGCATAGGCAAGCTCGGGTGTTGGTGATCTCATCTGTGCTAGTGCCTTCCCAATTCCCTTTGGGAGCTGAATCATGCCTGAGGTCCTGCTGTTGGCAGTTACTGGCTTCAACCCATGCAGTTCAGGATCTTCTCCAGGTTTGTTGAGGTGGGGCTGCATAGGACAGCTCTAATCCTGCCCTAGTCCCCTTCAGCCACAGCAAGAGGGACCCTCCTTAGCTATATTCTTTGCCTCATGAGCTGAAAGTCTGTTTACCCCTTCTGCTGCTCCCACTGTTCCAGGTATTTTTCAAGGGAGATATTCTCTGGGATCGTCAAGGTTAACAAGATGAGCAAGTTAGCAACTACCAATCACTCTGCCATTTTGGCTCCTGGAACCAAAAGGCCCCCTATTTTACATTTGCAAAAGAAGATATTGATGATAATATATTATTATAGTTTTTGTGTTTTAGATACATATTTTGTGTATTTTATTAATTACAAGGATTCTTTTATTTCAAATTAAATATGAAATTGAATGGCCTAAAGGGTGACATGTATAAATGGACTTTCTCCATTAAAGTTGATTGGCATCTTGAGTGTAGGCTGAAAATTGATCCAGATACATGAGTAGTTAAAAATGGTTAACTGCCATTTGTTTCTATATTTATTGAAACAGCAAACAGCAATAGCACTATTAACCAGCATTACCACCAGTTTTGGACAAAAGATGATAAACAGCACAAGACAAATCATCTTTTATTTTTTGTAAAGTAAAAGGTAATAAGTGTATATAAACCTTATGTGATTGCTCAAGAAAGGAGTCATTTTTTCAAGTGAAATGTGTATTAATACACTTGGCATTTCAAATGCATCCCAATGGATGTGATACCAAGCAGAATCCAAAAGCTAGTAGGGACCTTGAGAGGTCATTTCTTGTCCATTCTTCTTCCTTCAGGCAAGAGCACAGTTTTACCATTAGGGTCTATAAACATGGCTCCCATAAGATTCAAGCATGCTTTGTGTCTAATGGACAATAATTTCATGGCTGCTGCGTGATATAATCATATTATATATCTCAAGATGAAACTTTTCTGAAAATACACGGAAAATCATTTCTCAACCACCACCTGATTTTGGGTTTTTCATTCCCTTAAAATCAAGGTTGACATTTGGTGCCAATCAAAAAATGTGGGAAAGAGCAAAACACTGAACTTGTTCTTTATATAGGCCATGGTTTACTTTTTCTCTCCAGGCAAAATCTCCCCAAGACAGAAAAGACAGTAGTGTGTTTTGAGGAATACTACAAAGAATTTACCCAGATAATATATGTCTATAGACTGAAATCTTAAATACTAGGATCACTATTATGAGTGAAAATACTGTTTTCCTATGGACTGCTGTCAAAATTGATGTATGTATGCTAGAAAAAGTAACATTCTCTCTATTTGGTTTCTTTGGATTAGTTTAATTTAGGAGAGGGAATGTGACAAATGAAAGGGGAAATGTGATACAATAGAAAAACAAAACAAAACAAAACTATGCCCTGTCCCTAAAATCAGATCTGGGTTTACATCTTGCTTGGACATATTTTGACTTTCAGCAAGTTACTTAGATCTCCCCAGGTCTCAGTTTTCTCTTCCGTAAAACTATAGGATGAGATTAAGACAGGAATTCTTAACCTTCTTTTGTATCATGGACACCTTTAGCATTCTTGTGAAATTTATGGATCTCTTCTCAGAATAATGCTTTTAAATTATCATTTATTTAATTATTGAAGGAAAGCTACATTCACTTGCAGATTAGTGAAAAAAAATTAGCCATCAAAGTTCAAATGTCTTCCTTTAAATCTCTGCAGTTAAGGATTTCCAAACTTCATGTTAAGAACTCAAATAGATGGGATTTTTGGGAAGAAAAATTTATGCAGGACTAAACATTTTACAAATATCATGTTATTTATCTTCATTTTTCTAGTTGAGGAAACTTAGGCAAGCAGAAGTTAAGGGACTTGCCCAGGGTCACACAACTAGTAAGTGACTTAATTTGGATTGGAATTTAGGTCTTCCTTACTCCAAGCTCAGCACTCTATCCTCCATACTACCTAGCTGCCTCTATTTTTTTTTATTATTCCTTCTGGTGAAATTAATATGACTGCACAAGTCGCGGGCAAGTGGAAAAAGTAGTTCCAGGAGTCAGTCTCAGGTTCAAATGTGATCTTTGACCCAGTACTCAAATGACTGTGAATAAGTTACCTTTGTAGACTTCAATTTTTTCAAATACAAAATGGCTGGTGCTAAATGGCTTCTCAAGTCTATCTCAATAACTTTAAGCCCCATGGTGTAAAGGACAAATCCTCTCCATTGTCAAGAGACAGATTGACAAGTTGGTATTTTTGCAGGTTTTTTCCATCTCCCTCTTGATAGAGTCACAGAGGTGTCCCCTGATATGTTTTCTGATTTCACAAGCATCACCTTTACAACGGAATACAATGCTATAGCACAATTGCAGTACTTTCAACTTCAAGGTATAACTGAGTCTCTAAACATTTGCAAAGAAACAAATTCAAGATTATAGGTACTGAAGGAGGTCTTAGAGATCATCTTGGGCAGCTCTTTTATATTTTAGGTCAATATGGAATGACTTGGGGAAAAAAAGAAATACTATGAGCAGCAGAGAGTCAGAGGAACCTTCTCATTCCAAATATAGTGCCACTAAAGGCAATTCATTGCAACACAACTCAAGAACTATTTCTGAAATTTGTCCATGTCTTCCCAGAGGATGAGCCATGAAGTCATAAGACTTGGCAGAAGGCTACTGAGAAGATATTAAAGCCAAAATTTGAATTTTAGTAAGAAATGACTCTAACCAAAAATGAGATGGTTTGTTTGTTTTGTTTTTGTAGTGTAAGTAAATCTTAGTGAGACCACATCTAGAGCACTGTGTTCAGTTCTGGACAAACAGTTTTAGGAAGGACATTAGTGAACTGAGAAGGATAATGAAGAGCTTGGAGAGCACTCCATTTATGAATCCACAGATAGAACCGGTCATGTTGTGGTCAGAGAAAAAAAAAGTATTAGGTACATTAAGGTAAATTAAGATAACTTGCATGCCTGGATGGTTCTTCCTTCCTCAAATTCATCAATTCAATTAAATTTCCTAGGTATTTTTGAGAGCTTCCCAAGTGTCTGGAATTGTTTTAAAGGCTGACTATCAAAGACAAAACAATTCCTTTACTCAAGGATCTCAAAGGAACTTTCTGGGTATTGATGCAATGTCCTCCTCACCCCAGCTGAATTTCTATCTTTATCAGTTTAATTTATCATCCTTTTAAGCTGGTCATTAGTTATCTCTTTCTAATGCTTAATTAGTTTTCTGACACATAGGTACCACAGAGATACTGTATTATGAGAGGAAATATTAAGTAATACTGAGGCATATTCATCCTGAGACATTTTCTACTTTTTTTCTCAACACCTGCATGTTCATACTTCTGACTTTCCATACCTGACAATGACCTAAGTACATATGTACATAATGATTTCACCTTGATGCAGTTTGTCCTGGCCTTTCTGTAATTTCAAGAAGTGATATAATTTGAGAGGGATTCCATTTTAGTGGTGTGAGATGATGGAAGATAAAAGTCAGGGTTATTGCAGTATGAGTCAGAGAGGTGGGTTCTATGTTAGATGCAGCAAAAAAAGACAAGAATAACAGAAAACATGAGCATAAAAAATCTGCTGAGCTAGTCATCAATGGAAGGGAAAAGATGAGTTGCTGGCCTTTTTCATAAACTATTGTACCAGGTCAATTTCACAACTTTGATAGTTAATTCTCTTATTCAAGTAAAAGAGAACATTTGGTAGTAGAAGAATTATGAGTAAGTGGCAAAGTGATAAACATCAAAGTTGACCTGTTCAGTTTATAACATGGAGAAGAATAATTTTGGATTTTGGGGTAATGGGCATAAAATTGTCTTCAAGTTTTTGAAGGCATTCCATTTGCAAGAGTAAATATACTTGGACTGCTTAGCTGCTAAGGGTGTTCCCACCAGGAACAATGAATGTGTGAAATATAAAGATTATATTTCCACACAGATGAAGGAAATTGGTTTTTCTTTCATGCCTCTCTACTAAAGCATTTCTCAGAACAAGGGGAAAAACAGGAAACCAATCACTAGAAACCATTCTCTACCAGCTCTGAGGTTAGGATTGAGCAAGGTGGTCAGCTAGGTTTCAAGTATGCATGCTTAATTCCTTCATGAATATTAGCATCTCCTCCTAGAGAGGAGCTAAAGCTCATTTGCATGCACATGCAGTTTATGTGGAGGGATGGGACAACATATTAAGGGGGTAAAATAAAGTAGGTGTATGGAGAATTTCTACACCTCAAAGTATTCAGCCAATGAGGAAATGAGTGGGGGACTTTGTGTTTTGCGACAGTGATTTAAACCATTAGCTTTCATTTTTGAGTTGTGTTGCTGTTCAGGCAGCACCTCCAATTCTTTTTATTTATTTATTTTATTTATTTATTTAACTTTTAACATTCATTTTCACAAAATTTTTGGTTCCAAATTTTCTCCCCATTTGTCCCCTCCCCGCACCCCAAAACACAGACCATTTTTTTCCCTGAAGTATTATACTCAGTTTGGCTGGGTAGGTGATTTTCTTGGTTTTAGTCCTAGTTCCTTTGACTTCTGGAATATCATATTCCACTCCCTTTGATCCCTTACTGTAGAAGCTGTTAGATCTTGTGTTATCCTGATTTTATTTCCACAGAACTTGAATTATTTCTTTCTAGCTGCTTGCAGTACTTTCTCCTTAACCAGGGAACTCTGGAATTTAGCCACAATGTTCCTAGGAGTTTCTCTTTCTGGATCTCTTTCAGGCAGTGATCGGTGGATTTCTTGAATACATATTTTGCCCTCTGGTTCTAGAATATCAAGGCAGTTTTCCTTGATAATTTCATGAAAGATGATGTCTAGGTTCTTTTTTTTTTTGATCATGGCTTTTAGGTTGTCCCATAATTTTTAAATTGTCTCTCCTGGATCTATTTTCTAGGTCAGTTGTTTTTCCATTGAGATATTTCACATTATTCTCCTTTTCTTCATTCTTTTGGTTTTGTTTTGTGATTTCTTGGTTTCTCATAAAGTCATTAGCCTTCATATGTTCTATTATAATTTTGAAAGAACTATTTTTTTCAGTGAGCTTTTGAACCTCCTTTTCCATTTGACTAATTCTGCTTTTGAAAGCATTCTTCTCCTCATTGGCTTTTTGAACCTCTTTTGCCAATTGAGTTAGCCTATTTTTCAAGGTGTTATTTTCTTCAGCATTTTTTGGGGTCTCCTTTAGCAAGATATTGGCCTGCTTTCAGCCCATTGAATATTTATTTTTGATGTTTAGGATACAGAAGCCTTGACTTTTATTTCTTTCCCAGATGGTAAGCATTGTTCTTCCTCAACTGAAAGGATGGGAGGAGATATGTGTTCACCAAGAAAGTAATCTTCTATGGTCTTATTTTTTCCCCCTTTTCTGGGCATTTTCTCAGCAGGTTACTAGACTTCTAAGTTTCCTCTCCACACCCACCTGGTGGGGCGGGGCTGCTATTCAGTGTGCGATTAAATTCAGCTGCTCAGATGGGGGCAGGGCCACCAAAGGGGGCTAAGTTCCCTCAAGGGGTTTATGTGGAGACCTTCAACAATGGATCTGAGCTCCTGCCTGTTTTGGGAGCCCCTGTCTGCTGCTTCCTCCTAAGGGGAACTGAGTCATGGGGACACCCCACTCCCCTCTCGGCCAGCCAAAAGTCTCTCTCATTGACCTTTGGCACCTGTGGGTGGAGGGACATGTGTGGCTGCTGGAGATTCTGTCCCTGAAGCCTACTTGGATCGGCTCCCCTTGGTGCTGTGCAGCCAAGGCAGGGCTGGGCTCTGCCCCAGGTCTGGTGCATGACAGACCTTTGGTGTCGGTTTTTCAGGTCTCTCGGGAACAGAAATCTCCTCTGCTCCATTGTTCTGTGGCTTCTGTTACTCCAGAATTTGTTCGGAGTTCTTTACCTGTAAAGGTATGGGCTGTGGGTTAGGAGCTAGCATATGTGTATCTTTCTACTCCGCCATCTTGGCTCCTCCCCCCAGCACCTCAACTTCTTACAAGAATTGTAGAATAAATGAGCTTGCCCCATTTACCTCGGGAATCTTGTCTTTCCTTCAGAAAATTTTGTTCCTAACAGGTGGAAGTTTAAAACAGGGAAAAAACAATTAGAAAGGGGTGTCATGAAAAAAAAACTTGCTGTGAGAAAATTGGATAAAGTGCCCAGAGAAAGGAAATGTTCCCTATTTGGAGGCTTTTGATCAGAGGCTAGGTGACTTCTTTTGGTTATCTATAGCGTAGGTTACTTTCATTTATGAATTACTTTAGATGGTGACTGAGTTCCCTTCCAACCTGAGATTCTGATATAAGACTGTCAAATTCAGGTGAGGAAAAAAAAACACCTTTAAATAAATCAATATGGTACCCAACCCTAGGCACACACTGATTATTATTGTGCTAATATTCTTCAGAACCCAAACATTTCAACTGCCCATTGAAAAGAAACACAGAAGAGATGAGAATGACATAATTAGCAGTTAATTTAAGGTAACTAAAATGTGTCTGTCCTAGTTAAGTGAACAGTTTTATTTTTTTGTTTTTGCCATTGTAGGGAATTCCAATGTATGAGTCATTTAAAAGCCAATCTGGTTGGTACAGTTCGTGCTGTTTGATTGCTTTCTCCCTGTGCCAGCAAGCACATTTACTCGCTAATGTTTCACATCTGTTCTTTGTAATTTAGTGATTATGGGCAGTCTTCTATGTTCTGCTTGTTTATTTTAAAAGGGCAATAGGAGGCTTTATTTACATGAGATGCATCTCAAGTCTAGAGTTAGTAATGGCTGGTACTCTCTGGGTGTTTGCTGTCTCCTCATCATGAGTGGTTCTCAATTAAAGAGGGATAAACATCCCGAAGTCTGTGGCTTGATGTCTGACAGACCTAGCCTTGGACACAGTGGGCAGGCCTGATCTCTGGCAAAAATGCTGTTTGTGTCCAGCTCCTTCCTGCTGTGTGTGTACTTGTGGATTTCAATTCAAAGACAGGCCTGGCTGACTCTGTGAGCTATTGGCATGGTATTTGAGTTGACAAATGCACATCTTAGGGGGATTACATAGTCACTCTGTAAGTGGTTTTTGGAGTTTTCTTGAGAGGCTGTTCATTTTCAAATGCTTGTATCTACAGAAACAGGGGTCAGTATGATGCAGTAGAAGGAGTTTTGACTCTCATATCAGGGAGCTTGAGTTCAATTCCCCCATGAAAATTGTTAGGAAGAAAGGAAAAACAAAACAAAACAAACAATGAAACAACATATTAAGTGAATACTATGAGCCTGTACAAAGCACTGGAAATACAAATAAAAACAGTAAAATGATAGTCTTTGCATTTAAGGACCTTACATTTGAATAGGCAAAACATATAAAAGGGAACTGAGAAGGAAAATGGAGGAAAGGCAGGGAACAAGCATTGATTAATCACACATTAGGTGTTAGAAAATGGGCTAAGTTCTTCATAAAAACCATGCCTGTGATCCTCACAACCCTGTCAAGTAGGTAATATTTTATAGTTGAGAAAACTGAGTCACACAGGTCAAGTGACTTCCCCAAGTTTAGATAGCTAAGAAGTATCTGAGGCTGAAATTGAATTTAGGTCTTTTCAAGTCATGCTCTAGTTCTATCCATTGTACTACTTAGTTACCCAAATAGAAGCCAGCATGGGATGAAAGTACCCAGTTCTGATACATAGCTTTGAAATCTGGAAGCCAAGAACAAGGCCAGGAGAGGAATACTATCTGGTGAGGGTCACTTCACAAAATGGAATCTCCTGAAGGAACTCTCCAATGGGAGAAGGTGGAAGGCTTCCCAAAAGCACGTTCCACCTTCTTGTATGATTTTACACATCTATTTGAGCTTTGTTTACTTCATCTAAAAGAAAAAGATGAAGGAGACGGTTGTGCATTTTTTATGATGTCAAAATAAATTGTATACAATCTCTGTGTGAAATGGAGGTGACTGTAGTATTTCATGGGAAATGAGCAAATTGAGACATGGGAGGTTAGAGTACTTCATAGTATGTGAATGTGCATGTTGAAGTCCACTAGTAGGAAGACAACAGCTGAAAAAGAGAAAAACTTTGAGCCAAGCTCTAAACTCATTAGAGGAAGAAGGGGAGTGCCTTGGATCATTATACAACAGGTAATACAATTTGAGGAATCTTAAAATCTTATGTGAGGACTGGGGAACCTGTGACCTGGAGGTCAAATATGGTCTTCTAGGTCCTCAAGGCCTCAGGTTCCCCACCCTGGTCTTACACCATTGCCTCAGTCCTTAGGCAACAGATCCAGGGTCATACAGCTAGTGGTGTCCATGATAAGGCTTGATTGCCATTCTTCCAGATCAACTCTCTCCACTAAATCTCAATGTCTCCTTAAATATCTTTTAGATATTTATCCATATATCATTGCCTTTCTGATTATGAATTGACAGTGCTCTCCTAGGGAACTCTTATGGCATTTGGGAAGGAAGCAGAGGATTCACTGAAGGGTCACTGCATAAAGGAGTCAATTTACTGAGGGAATCAATAAATGTACATTCAACAGTACTTATCAATACATAATTTAATAAAATTCATTAATAATTACAAATATTACAAAATCAGTTTAAAAGTATCATTACTTTCAAAGTAACATAATACAAAGTAGGAGGGCTACAAGGAAAGTAGATTAACAAAATTAACCCCATGAGACAGACTTGAAATAAATTTTATTTTTACTAACAAAAAAAAATGCATAATTCATAAAGGAGGAAAAATAGTAAATATGTTGAGCCTGTCATGGACTTTGATAGTCCCTAGTTGTTCTCGATAGTTCTACATGCACTTATGCAAATCCTCTGTTGAGGATACACAACAGCCCTGACTTTGCTTCTTGTTTTTGGTATTGTCAGTATCACATAGCTTCCCAACTAGCCCTCAAGCTGTCCATCTGTTCCTCTTGGCTCATGCTGTATGACCAGTTTACTTCCTTTTCCTCTCATATATTAATAATATTTCAAGGCACTTTTCACCTATGTGGCATCACTAGCAAAATTATGAGGGCAATATATACCTACTCTGGGCCTTTCCAGTGTCCCCTGTGTCATCACAATCTTTGATTTCTTCAGTTGTTCTGAATTTTCTAAGATATGCAGACCTTTATCATTAATGGGAAAGAACTGGTAAAATGATTTGCTTTGGTGACAATGGGATTTTTCAAATCAATATATGAGTCCTAAAGAAGCATCTTAATGTAGAAGGCTAGATTTGGAGTAAGGAAGCCCTGGATTCAAATCCAGCCTCTCATTATTATCTGCATTTATGTCATATACAAGAAGCAAAAAAACAAAGAAACAAAAAACAAATAAAGGAATAACAAGTGAATAAATTTAAAAAACACTCGTTGAGGGCAAAACTTTTATATATATATGCATCATGAATGTACATATTCATGCGTATATATATATATATATATATATATATATATGTATATGTATATACATATATATATATATATATATATATATATATATATATATATATATCTGTATACCCATACATAGATGCTAATGCATAGAGTTCATACGTAACTAAATGGCATTAAACATGATAAGGAAGGAAATTAATATAAAGTTGAGTGTTCCCATTGGAGGTAGGTTTTTCTGGATTTGAATCTTCTCTCTGCTTTTAATTAGCTGTATCACTTGACCATTCAATGAACCTTTATAAAGTTGTATTTTTTCCTATACAACATGAGAACATCAAAAATAGGATTGACCTGAGGATATTATTATAAGGATCCAATAAGAATATCTGAATACATATGCATATATGTATAAAGATGTTTATACACATATGCATTTATACATGTGTGTATATGTGGACATGCATACATCTTGATTATATGTGTGTATTTATATACTTTAAAAATCTTGAAGTTCTATGTCAGTGTTAGCTACTCCTATAAATTAATTGTGGCATTTTTTTAAGCTGAACTTGTGATTTCATCAGTAAAGGGAGTTTCTTTTGAAGAAATTACTCTACCAAATGCAGATCAGCACCTCCTCTGCCACTTTTTTTATCTTACAAATATGACTAAGGGCACTAAGGACACTAAGGTCAGCTGCTTTGCCCAGTATCATTCAGCCAGGATATTGTAGAGAAACAAATTGATTCCTTCACTACAATTTCTCTCAGAGTATCTGTTTAATAAATACTTATTTAATTGAATGTAAAGTCCCACAATTTGGTTCTAAAGACATGATTTCAGAGGTATCGGGACAAAATCCTAAAGACAAGGGGATGCTTCTTTGTCTTTCCCAAAGAAGCAATAAGAGAATAGTCATATGAAAATTCAAAACATTTTCTTGTTCTGAGATGTGCTTTTTAAAGGATATTTTCTTTTCCTCATATAATATTGACATTCTTCATTATGTATATAATCTCTTCTTTGATTTGCTTATCAATGCTAATTGAATGTAAACATGTAATATAAAATGCAAGAACTGTGCCCTCTGCTTCCTTTGAACCCTTACACTCATCTTTCATGTGCAGCAAGTATTTTATAAAGATTTACCCACCATTTATTCCAGGTGAAATTAACTGACTTTTTAATTTTTATTCATTATTTTTTTCAAAATGTAAATAATTGAAAATTAAAGAAATACAGAACTTATGTAATAAAGGTAAAATTAAAGTAGTGTAGCAAAAATGTAAGTAGTTCAGCTAAACATGCATTTGTAATTATTCAGACTGAGAAACACAACATTATTCATATATTTTAATAACTGAGCATCAACAGGTTGAATTAGCCTCAGAGTCATGAAAGTCTGACTTTGAGTTTTGTTTCACACATATTGGTTGTGGGATTTTGGACAATTTATTTAATCTCTTAGTTCCTTAGACTATAAATTGATAAAGAAGTACTGACATATGTTGTTAGGGAGGGTTTCCATCCATCACCTAGGTAACAGTGAATAAAATGCTAGGCTTATAATAAAGAAAAAATGAGCTCAAAAATCTGTCACCTGAAAATTCTAACCTTTTTGAACTTGGATAGTTGACTGAATGTCTCTCAGGCTAAGATTACACATACACGGATACATATATGCATACACACATATATATATATGTGTATGTATGGATATGCACATATATACACACATATATATATATATATATATATATATATACACCTAATACATAAACATACAGACACATAGATATATGACTCTTTTATGTCCCATCCAATCTAAATCTATAATTCTTTGATATGTCTATCCTTTCTAACACTGTCTGGCACATATGCATCCAGCATTATAAGGTGCTTGGAAAAATGTTCTTTCTTAGCCTTGACATGTGTGGGTATTATTTGATAATTATAGAATACTATTCTTCCAAATCACATAATAGTAGATTACATTGATGTAATCATGAACTGATTATTACCTTACCTAGAAATAAATCATCTTGACCTTGTATTTTTGTTTTGATGAAGAGCCTTATGGATTACAGCAGGATTCATGTTAACTTTATTATTGTACATGTATAGGTAAATTCATTACGGTACATCAGTGCAAGAGAGCTAACTACCTTCCTTTGCCAATTCACATTAGCCACATCAAAACAGAGAGATATATGATGTCAAAGTGGACTTTGAAATTGAAAGTAGCATGTCATCAATATCTACAAAGGATTTTACTGAAATAGACTTTACAGTTATATCTAAAGAGATAAGAGTACGGCTTATTATAGACTGTGTAATTTAATACGTATCATTAGTGCTTCTCCTTCTGGCTTATGACACTTTGAAGAGGAAGAATGATGATTCTGAATATTGAATGGCTTGATTCATAAGTTCTCTTTTAGAAAGGCAGGTGTGAACCAATTGCCTTGGAGGATTGGGGCAATTCCCCTAACTCACTCTTAAGAGGACATGTTAAGGTTAATGCTGATCACAAAATGGTAACCAAATTATTTTCTCCTTTGTCTTTCTACTTCAGAAAAAGCTGCAATATCAAAGACTTCCATTCCTGTTTGGAGCCAATAAGGATTTTGCTTGGGCTATATTGAGCTTAATTTGATAATGAAAAGGAAACAAGAAAACTTTTTGCTGTGTAAGTATGAAGTACTCCCTTCCCTCAGGTTGAATATATTACCTTAATTATCCTTTAATAAAATATATTTCCTTCTGAACTTCATAGTCATGATAATTTAATATCTTATTGGAGATTCTCAAGTAGTTGAAGCCCTCATTTTTTCTTTTCTTTTACTGAGACTCATAAGGCTGCTATTAAATGTATCAAATTTTGGAACAAATTTGTATTCTAGTAAGATTCATTGCTTCATATATCAGCTGTTTGTATTTTTTAGGCTGACTAGCCAATCACTGCATTATTTATAAGTAAGCCAAATGGAGAATTTATGAAAGAAAATATTCCATAAATACTCTTGATAAAGATTATTGTATGTGATTAGAAGTATATGCTCTTCTCTAACTTATTGTCATGGTCTAGTTAGCATTAATTCCATCCAGAAAGCATAATCATTGTGCAAGCTAATGCAGTATTAAAAGCTCTGAATTTGGTGTTCAAAGACTTGGGTTGGGTTACTTCCTTTTTCATTTATGATGTGTGTGTCCTTGAGCAAATCACTAAATCTCCTGTATATTTCTTTTCCTTACTTGCAGAATGTGGGTATTGAATTATAAGACCTCCAATATTCTCTCCCTCTGTAAACCTATGATCCTGGAATGATAAGTCAGAGAGTTTCTGGTCCATGATTACAATCCTTGTGTGTGTGTGTGTGTGTGTGTTCGTCCTTCATTGCCAAAGAAGACCATGCCATCAGAGAAATGATGACATGACTTGCACTTGACTTTGTTTTTTTGAGTGAAGGAGGGCTGTGCAGGTCACCAGACTCACTTCTCCAGAGCCATCTGAATCCAGTGACCAGATATTCATCAGGATGACTGGAGATGACCCAGGATGAGGCAATTGGGGTTAAGTGATTTGCCCAAGGTCACACAGCTAGTGACTGTCAAGTGTCTGGGTGAGTGTCAAGTGAGATTTGAACTCAGGTCCTCCTGACTCCTGCACTGGTGCTCTATCCACTCTACCACCTAGCTGCCCTGATGATCCTTTGTAAGCACTGTGGAAAGGAAGGGAGAGAGAGAATGACAATGAGTAGGCTGGAGAAAAGAAGAATGTGCATGATAGGAGAGAGAAAGAGATACGAACCAGAGTTATGATAGAAACTTCAAAGCTGTGTTGTGGAATAGAGATTCGATTTTTTTTCTGTTCAGTCATGAGGGCAGAACTATAACCAAAGAGTGAAAGTTGTAACAGCTATATTAAGCCTTGATGTAAGGAAGAACTTCCTAATCAGTTACAGCTATCTGCCCCAAAGTGGAAGTGTAGTTTAGAGATACTTTCATCTCAATGAATGTCTGCCAATAAAACTAGTGAGTTGTATTGGGGAATTTGTGTCTTGGCTTAGCCATTTGGGGCAAAATTGGTGATTCTGTGGAAACAAAATAGAAAAGAAGCACAAACAAAACACACACATACACAGACACACACACACACACACACACAAATTTAAGTCGCCACTTAAAGTAAACTGATTGTCCCCAAAAAGCTTATATTCAACAGGGGAAAGACATCATTAAAGAAGTATAATTATAAAACGTCCTAGTTGGAACAAGAAGAAGGGATCATCAAAGATTTCCTTTCAGAGACGGTGTAGGAGATGAAACTTGAAACAAAACACCTTTTCTAAGGGGTAGAGCAGGAGGAAGACTAAATAGGCAGGGTAAACAATCTGGTCAAAACCAGAGAATGGGAAGGGGACAAAAAGGATGAAAAATCCACAAAATAATAAGTACATGGAAATGACTGAAACATTTAATATGAAGGGATACTGGAAAATAAGTCTGAAAAGTTGCGTGGAAATCAGTGATTATGAAAAATTTTGCATCTCAATTAAATCACTAATTAAGATACAACATAGTCTGGCAAAATGTATGTGACAGGGGAAATTGGGAAAGCTGGATTTTTCCCTTATGCTGTTTCTTGAACAGAGGGAGAAAGGAGAATTTACTAACTTATTAATAAATTAGGGAAAACCCCTATTTCCTGTGATAAGAGTCACTCCTTAGCATTCTGTGCACTAGGGGGTGGTATTCAATGAAATACTATTGGGTACAGTGCAATGGGAATGTGGTAAATAGGCAGAACATTTCAGTTTTAGATTCAGTCCTACTTAGGTATTAGGAATTAGGAAAATTCATTTAGGGAGGAAATTAGGCTAAATAACCTCCAGGGACCTTTCTGGCTATAAAATTGAGATGGCTAGTAATATATTCTCTTCTGTTTCCTCTTACCATATTTCAGGAAATCTCTGCTGCAACCAGATGTGCTTCCATTACAGGCTAACAACAAGACTTAATTAAAATCCCTTATTGTCTCAGGCAACTGCACTCCCACCCCTAGACCCCTCCACAGCTTTAGTTAAGTCTCCTCTGGCTCCACTCTACCAGTCTTACCTAGGTTCTTCCTTTTTTCTGCCTTTCTTACATCAGCACTATCTGTACTTTTCTTCTGTGTAATTGAGTTATCATACCAAGAATTCTGTCCCATGAAATTTGAACATCCAGATTTTTTTTAAATGGTATTTTATAGTTGGAAAAAATTTTAAAGACTATTCAATCTAATCATGCCTTCTCATCTTGAGAGCTAAGGCCTTACTCAAGGTAAGGCCTAGGCTAAGGTCTTACTCAAGGGCACAAATCTAACCAGTTCCAGACAAAAGATGAGAAGCCAAGTGATCTCCCTCCCATACCACTGCTAATTGTTCTATGCCTTACTCTCAAAATGGCCCAATCTTCCTCATTTTTCTTCCCTTAGGAAAGATTGAAATTATATTTCAGCATCCAATATATTTAAGACACAGTCTACAATAAGCTTGCATGCATTCTGGGGTGACATAATAAGTACCCAGATAAATAAATGTGAAGTGACTAATAGTAATATAAAATTACTTTAACTTAGTTAAAGTTAACAACTAGAGCATTTGGTATCACTCTATTCAGCTGACCTAATTTTTGAAGGAAGTGAGACAAAAGAATGGAAACTCACAAGGATAGTCAGTAATTTGGATTTCACTAAGTTACAAAGTATATGAATATGACAGGGCAGAATTTAAGAATTAGGAAACAGATTATTTTGAAAAAATATATGAAAATTGAACTGATGCAGGGTCAAATGAGCAAATATAGGAGCTTATGTAATAGCAACAAAATTGTAAAGAAAGATTTCTTTGAACATTGTAAGTACTATGATCATAACAATGCCTATCCAGAGGACCAGTAATAAAACGTTATCCATTATAGAGAGGTAATGAATTTAGGGTGCAGAATTTTATCTATCTGTTTATCTATCCATCTATCATCTGTCGCTCTCTGTCTCTGTCTCCGTATATATGTGTCTATATACATATATATGTATGTGTGTGTGTATAGATCCTCTGCATTAGGTCCTCTAAGTCTTTCCCTGTCTTTCTGAAATAATCTGTATCCTAATTTCTTTTGATGACAAAATAGTGCATTATCATATTCATGTGCTACAACCTGTTCAGTCAATTCTAAATTGTTGAATACGCGTTAATTTTATTTTTTTATTTGTTTGCTTCCTTCAAAGAACAGTTTAGCTATAAATGGTCTTTCAAAATCTACTGATTGTTAACTTACACTTTCTTAAAAAGTGTTTTACTATTAGTATACTCTCATTTGGTATTTGTTTATCTGTGTATTTGTGTTTCTCCAGATTGATGTGGGCTCTATATGTAATGTATATATGTATTTATGTGTATATATACACACAAAGATACTATATATGTATATACTATACATACATGTAGATAGATGATAGACAAGAGAGACAGAGAATGACTTTGTATATCCATAAAAAGAATATGTTTTACTTGATTATGTGTATTTGTTACAATAGTTTTTCTCCAAAGAAGTGGGTAATAAACAAAATAAATTTCCATTCATTTAAAAATAGAGAGAGGTGAAAAATAAAGATGTATAATATACTTTCAGATGAAGAAATTATATTGTAGTTTTACTTGTTTTGCCTCATTAAAAGAGACTTCTCATAAATATTAAAGTATTCTGTAAATGTGTGTAATGCAAGAAACAAACATCAATATAGTCAAAGGTCTCACCAATAAAAATATTAAAAATATGAAAGCTAGAGTCTCTGTAAATTAGAGGTGAGAAGGAAATCTCACTAACTTGGGTGAAAGCCTTTGCAAAAGCACAGTGATGGGAAGGGAAATTCAGCATTCCTGGAGACAGCTTATAAGAAAGTGTGGCTGGGAAAATAGAGTTTTTGAATGGGATATAATATAAAATTCACTTGGACAATTGATTATATAGCATCCTGATGGTGGAATATTTTTCTCCATTCCATAATTTCCCCTCATCATTATAATCTTATGTGCTTTTACAAAGCTTCCCATTATCAACTTACCTATCTCTACTTCCAATTAGAAAGTGGAGAAACCTGACCCCTCATCTTCCTGGTACAAGAGGCTATGTTTCATACTTAGAAACATATGTGTTTATTCTTGAGTTTTCTCTTGGTGAGCAAAAACTCAAGGGATAATTGTAATCTTTAGTTTTACACTAAGTTTAAAAAACAAAACAACAAGAAAACATTCTCCTCTCTTTCCAGTGATGCCTCCCCACATTGTTTCCTTCCTTATATTTCAGCATAACAAGCCAGTACATTGGAAATATATTTCAAATTATGGCAAAACATTCAATTACCTTGATTACTTGGGGTTCTGTTTATTTTTATTACTTTTTTTATTTTATTATTTTTTTTAATATTCTACAATCACTTCCTTAAAATTAAGATTTTATCCCCCCGCACACCTTCCCACCATTACCCCCCTCCCTCCCCACGACAGCATACAATTCTGTATAGGTTCTACATATATGTTCAGCACATATTCACTATAGTCATGCTATGTAGTCGCACTAAAATAAATGGAAGGAATCATATAACAAATCAAAACATAATACACTAAAACCCCCCCACACACAAACATGATCTGCTGCATTCTGTGAGTGACTACCATATTTCTCTCTCTGAGTGTGGAAGGCATTTTGTCCTAGAAAACCACCAATGAGATATTTTTTTCAGTAAGTTCTTGTGTTATAACAAAGTTCCAAGTCTACCAGAAAAAACTCTCACACACTGTGGTCGTTGCTATGCACAAAGTTCTCCTGGTTCTTGGGGTTCTGTTTTGACAGATATGAGAAAAAGAGATTTTGTAATTGCCTGATGATATATGTGTGAATACTTACCTTAGGAAATATTGACATTCTATATATCACCTATTTGATATTGACAGAAGAAAATCTCTTCTCTCTTGATCCTTATTAGGATCATACCAGTATACACCCTCACATGGAGTATAGACACTCTTTTACTGAACTGGATACTAAAAGGGCATTTATTCTCATAGCAAATGTGTAACAAAGACTCCTGATCTTTTAGAATTAGGAAAAAAATACGGTAAAGAAGTCATGTGACATGGTCCTGGGTATTCATTTAGAAGACAATAATATCTATGAGCAGGTCTCACCACATCCAAGAATCTCATCATTGGAAGGAAACTCTGAAGTCATAAACATCAGAACAAAACATTCAGTGAAAGGCAATGCATCCTTTGTCTTGACGGTATTTGAGGGTTGTGAATCTTGCTATTCTTTTTGGGAACAAATATAGTTGTCCTGATGATTTCCCCTCTATTGATAAATCTGTTGTTTATGTTGAAATGTTAATTATTTATGCCTAATTAAACTCACTTATAATATTAAAAGTTAAAAGTAAAGATAAAATAAGAAATATCCATTGCAATGTTGGGGCGAGGGATTTTAATAGCATTAAATGTAATTCTGAGTACTGTCTTTTATTTGTCCTATCTCACCTTTCACTTCTTTTTTTTGGTTTTTTAAATAGTATTTTAATTTTTTCCAGTTATATATCAAGACAAGTTGTACCACTAATTTGTATAAGATTTTGAGTGCCATTATTTTTTCCCTCCTTTCCTTCCTCGTTTCTCCTCTTCCTAAAATGATAGGCAATTTGATATAGGTTATCTATGTGCTATGATGTAAATCAGATTTGCATATTAATCACAGTTATGGAAGAAGAAACAGATGAAAAGGGAAAAAACACAAAAAATAAAAAGTAAAAGAAGTATGCTTCCATCTGTATCCAGAGTTCCTCAGTTCTTTAATTAGATGTGAATAGCATTTTCTTTCATGAGTCCTTTGTACTTTTCTTGGGTCATCATATTGCTGTGAAGAGCAGAGTAATTCATGGTTGATCATCACACAATGTTGTTAGTGCTGTGTACAGTGTTTTTTTTTCTGTTTCTGCTAATTTTACTTTGCAGCAGTTCATATAAGTCTTGTTTTTATTTCCTGAAATCTGCCTGTTCATTATTTCATATCGCACAATGGTATTTCATTATATTTATATAACATAGCTTGTTCACTCATTTGCCAACTGACCCTTCTTGCTACCTCCCTATGAAATAAGATAGATTTCTTTATTCAACTACAGTGTATATTATTCCCTCTGAAGCAGTACTGATGAGAGTAAGATTCAAGCAAAATTCATCACCCACTATTCCATCTTTCCTTTCATTCTAACAGTTTTTCATGCCTCTTCATGTGAAAAATTTACCATGTTCTGCCTTTTCCTTCTTTTGCACCCAAAGTACTAACCTTTCTCATCCCTTGATAATCTTATGTCATTCGCTCAAATTCACATTATACACCTTTGGCTATATTCCTTCTAACTATAATATTCGTGATAAATTTTTTAAGAATCACAAGTATTATCTTCCCATGTGGGGATGTAAACAGTTGACCTCCATTAAATTCCTTATGTTTTCCTTTCCATTTTTACCTTTATAAGCCTCTTGGGTCTTCACATTGGAGATACTTTATTTGTTTGTTTAATTTTGGTCCTTTTTTTATTAAACACATTTATTTGTTTAATTTTTTACATTCATTTTCACAGAATTTTGGGTTCCACAGTTTTCTCCCCATTTGTCCCCTCCCCCCTCCTCAATACACTGAACATTATAATTACCCATATCACCAATCTGCCCTCTCTTCTTTCATCCCTCCCTTCCCTTACCCCACATTCTCTTTTGTCCTGTAGGGCCACATAACTTTCTATTCCCCATTACCTGTATTACTTATTTCCTAGTAGCAACAACAATACTCAACAGTTGTTCCTAAAATTTTGAGTTCCAATTTCTCCCCATCCCTACCTCCCCACCCATTCCCTTTGGGAAGGCAGGCAATTCAATATAGGCCATATCTGTGTAGTTTTGCTTATGACTTCCATAATAGTTGTGTTGTGTAAGACTGACTATATTTCCCTCCATCATATCCTACCCCACATTGATTCTATTCTCTCTTTTGATCCTGTCCCTCCCCGAGTGTTGACTTTAAATTGCTCCCTCCACCCATTGCCCTCCCTTCCATCATACCCCCCACCCTGCTTATCCCCATCTCCCTCACTTTTCTGTACTGTAAGATAGGTTTTCATGCCAAAATGAGTGTGCATTTTATTCCTTCCTTGGTCAAATGTGATGAGAGTAAACTTCATGATTTTCTCTCACCTCCCCTCTTTTCCCCGCCACTAAAAAGTCTCCTGCCTGCCTCTTCTGTGAGAAATAATTTGCCCCATTCAATTTCTCCCTCTCTCCTCCCAATGCATTTCTCTCTCACCACTTAACATCATTTTTTAAAGATATGATCCCTTCCTACTCAATTCACTCTGTGCTCTCTCTCTCTCTGTGTGCGTGCATGTGTGTGTGTGTGTGTGTGTGTATGTGTGTGTGTAATCCCACCAACTACCTAGATACCGAAAAGTTTCCAGAGCTACAAATATTGTCTTTCCATATAGGAATGTAAACAGTTCAACTTTGGTAAATCCCTTATGACTTCTCTTTCCTGTTTACTTTTTCATGCTTCTCTTCATTCTTGTGTTTGAAAGTCAAATTTTCTTTTCAGCTCTGATCTTTTCATCAAAAATGCTTGAAAGTTCTCTATTTCATTGAAAGATCATATTTTTCCCTGAAGTATTATACTCAGTTTTGCTGGGTAGGTGATTCTTGGTTTTAAAACTAGTTCCTTTGATTTCTGGAATATCCTATTCCATGCCCTTCGATCCCTCAATGTCGAAGCTGCTAGATCTTGTGTTATCCTGATTGTATTTCCACAATACTGGAATTGTTTCTTTCTAGCTGCTTGCAATATTGTCTCCTTGACCTGGGAACTCTGGAATTTGACCACAATGTTTCTAGGATA